>JAWPHD010003955.1:0-201229 GCA_037043455.1 Cyrtodaria siliqua
ACAACAGTCTTGGAAAAATCCAAATCAGAACAATAGGCAAGATCAAAATAGGGATCAGAATAGAGGTCAAGATAGGAGCCAAGATCGGGGTCAAGATAGGAGTCAAGATCGAGGCCCAGATAGGGGTCAAGATAGGGGTCAAGATAGGGGTCAGGATAGAGGCCAAGAGAGAGGCCAAGATAGGGGTTCAAACACTGGTAAAAACCAACAAGGGGGATTTGACTTTAATAGGGATCAGAATAGATCTGATAACAGGGGACCACAAAACGGTAGACCAAATCAGGGTTTAAACCAAGATGGTCCACAAGGTCAAAACAGAAATCAAGGTCAAAGGCAAGACATTAGGCCTAACTCAGCAGGTGGATTTGGGGGTCAAAGGGGTCAGCAGAGTGCAACACCGCCTCAATCTAGGGGAAATCAGTCGCAACAAGGGTCCTTTGGGAATAGAAATCAGAACTTTCCAGGTCCGGGAAAACAGAGTCCACAACAAAACGGAGAAAGGCCAAATAAATTCGGCGATAGTAATGATAGATTTCAAGGAAATCAAAATCAGTTTAATTTTGATCAAAATCAAGATGAGCAGAAATCTGAATCTCAAGAAGAGAAAGACAAACAGGCAAAGCGTGAAAGGCGTAGACCCAGTAAATGGGACACTCCGGATGAAAAGTCAGACAGTGAAACTCAGCCATCTGAAGCTGAAGTTCAAGATTTTGAGACCGCTTTGTCAAATTTGAGATCAAAGCTTGCAAATCAGGAAGACTCTAACACAAGTCAGCCAGAAAATAATCAAGCAGATAAACCCAACAGTCGTAGTGAAGAAGGTGGTAATAACCCAGGTTTAAATCAAGGTTTAAATCAAGGTGGTCCTCCTCCACCACTAAAGAATATGGGAGGCCCTCCCTCAGGGGGCCCGGGTGGTCCTGGAGGACCAGGTGTTATGGGACATGGACCAAGGGGAGATTTTGGCCCTAGAGGGCCCATGAATCCAAGGGGTCCTCCTCCAGGTAAATTCAATGGTCCTCCACCATTTGGAGCTCCGGGAGGGCCAAGGGGTCCCAGGGGTCCAGGAATGGATGGTCCTCCATTTGGTGGGAGAGGTGGCCGTGGGGGATTTCCTGGTGATAGAGGTGGTAGAGGGGGTCCACCAAGGGGACCATTTGGTCCCAGGGGTGATGGTGAAGGACCAAGGGGACCTGGTGGTTGGAATCCACGACCGGGAGGTCCACCTGGTGGTCCACCAAGGGGTTTTAATCCAAGGATGGGGGGTCCGAGAGGGTTTCCTCCTGGGGGTCCAAGAGGGTTTAACAGGCCACCACCTCCCATGGGCGGACAACGATGGCAGAGACCTCCACATTAACATCTAGTTATTGAAAAGTTAAACAGGTAAAAAGTGGTGAGGTAAAATAATGAAAAGATGTATATAAAACAGTTTGATATATGCTGGACATTTTAATTACATTAATTTATCAGTGTAACAGGGTGAAAAAAGAGTTACATTTCTTTTATTCTTGAAAGATAAAAATGCAGTTGCAGCATTGTAGTTTCTTTGTATCGGGCTTTACGTGTTCAATGTTGTTAAAGTCGGGAATGAATTTTATAATATTTAACACCATTGTCACGTGATTTTAATTTAAACAATGGAAACGGGTGCACATAACGTTTGATCATAAATAAGACAAGACATTAATGTTTATATTTAAGTAAAGGATGAAAGGAGAATGATTAGTTTGAAGCTTTATAGTTTTAAAGGAAATATATTTAACAAAAAACTTTCAATTCTTGCTTCAGCCCGTTTGCTCTGTTGTGTATTTAGTTTTGTGATGATAGTAGTAATATTTTCTTATATTAGCCAGACTACCAAGAGATTCAACACTACAGGCATTTATGCACTAACCAGTCTTATTGCAATTTTTTTCTTTCTGATTTTATGATGGAACTATGTTTCAGGATATTTTTTGAATTTATTTTATTTTACTACTTGATTGCGATTAGGTACAATTTCTTTACTATCTTATAATATTCATTAACAAATTAACCAGCTTTCAGTATATATTACAAGTATATGCATATAATGTTATCAACTTTTAGGTTTGTCAGTCTCTTTATATTGTTTCTGATCTCTCGTTGTAAATTGTTCATTATTAAATGCCTCTGTGTCACAAAATCCATCACAAATTAAACATATTAAGATTCTAAATTGTTCTGTAAATTAATATAGAAATTTTGACGTGCTTTGTAGATACTTTTTTCATTTATTCGCCCATCCCCAAACACCGCATCATCCATTACTTCCTTCCTAGTGCTGAACTTATAAAGTTCTAATGCTGTCTTTTACATTTACAAGTATACTTGCAATGTCTAATTGCTTTTGGATGAAATTTAGACAAAGTTTCAACATAATCTTAAAAATAATGATCTTAAAAAGAATGTTCAATTCATTCATACCTTTCTTCTTATATGCACATTTGCATGTGACAGAACGATGTGAACAGCTTCACTAAAATATTTTCAGCTTGTTTTTATTTCAGAATTCATTATATAATCGGGGACATACATTCTGTGTTTTACTTGCATTATCAGTTACAAATGCTATCAATTGAGTTTATATTAGAAGTATCTTTTACAAATTTTGAAGGCTTGTTTAAAAAGTGGTCAGTGCTTCTTTAGTACCCGTTTATATACGTTTTAACTTTTAAAATCTTGACCAATAGACAAGTAACAAACAATTATGGTTAGAAAAAATTATATACCAAAAACGATTTTTAAAAAATTAGTATGTTATTTAAAACTATTATACACCTTGGGATTGTAGCATTTGATTTTCAGAGCAATTGTGTACTATTCGGCATATGCAGTGTGTTGTATGACCGTGCATACGGTTGTATGACCGTGCACACGGCATATATGCAGTGATCTATTAAATCTTACATAAACGGTTATGGTGCATGGAAGGGTTTATTGTGCTGTTTGTTTCAGTGGTACATATATTTTATATATCAGTTTCATTCTATACAGGATTATACAGGAACTTTCAGATTAAGTAACTCATAACTTTTGATAAAAACAAGCACCTTTCAGATTAAGAACTCTTAAACGATAAAAACAAGCACCTTTCAGATTAAGTAACTCGTAACATTTTATAAAAACAGGCGCTTTCTATCATTATATATTGTCGTGTACATAAGTTTAATTTAATGATTACCTTTTTTTTTTGGAGGTAAAATTACTGCATACACGTGTTCGATATCCTATTTAAAGACTTACGATAATTCGGATAATTCGATGCAGCTAAAATGCATGCAAAGTAACAGTCTTTTATTTTCACTTATTGGATTGATAAAGTATACTGAAAAAAAGGAAACATTCTTTGGTTAACGAACATGCAATGAGTCGGATGAACGTGTTCTCTTTCTGTCTTTTTTTTTTTTCTTTTAGGAAAAAATATTAGCTGTTTGCATTTTACCATTCTTTTTTCAATGTGTATATCACCCTCCATGATGTTTTTACTTAGTTACCTATTCAAATGATTTTAAATACTTGTACTCATCATTGCTTTTCATTAAATGAAATGTGCTTTTTTAATTTAAAAATTGTTGTAATTAGTCAGAATTCATAACTTTGTGTGTAATGACATCATGTAACGAAATGTAACGAAATGTACATCACTTTTCATGTAATTAAAATCAGCCATTTGTGTGTTAATGTTACCATGCTAATAAACCATGAGAAGGAAAAAACGTACTCTATTGTCTATTTAATCTATATGAAAGGGTCTTTGGGAATTGTTACTGTAAAAACAAAACGTGTAATATCGATACAACAGTCGAACAGGAAATGTAGTATTAATAGTCAAGGAAAAACACGCCAATAAAAGAACAATCACATGACAACCAGAGAAGCAAAGTTTGCGGAACAGTCATTGGCAAGAAGGATGCTGGTGAGTGGGGGTGTGGGTGGGGGTGGCGGGTGGCGTGGGGTTAGTTTAAACCAGGTTTTAATGTGAGAAAAAGACCTGGATGCAAAAATCTGATTATGACTCGTTAGTCACGGTCAAGGTAAAAGTATACAGAAAGGAAAAAGAAACGCAGGGTGCGTATTTCCGCTATGTATTGCATATACTGCACACTTAATTCCATATATATTCCAAGGAAATCCCAAGATGGTTTGTAAAAAAAAAAGTGCAGTTAGAGAAAGGACACAACTGTGATGCTGTAGACGTTTTAATCCCAGTACACGTAGCAAGAAATTCATAAATGCAGAAGTTCCTCTGAAAAATTGAGCCAGTTCAGTACTGTATTTAATGTTATTAAAGTGATTGCAACATTTAAAGCCTAAGTTTGCTCACCTGCTTGAGCCAAATGCGCATTCTGACGATAATGAAACTTTAAAGGGGTAACCATTGGTGTGTTCAGTGCTGTTTAAACATTCTTTCTAAAGGACAGGCCTAATGTCGCCCAGTACCATTCGATTAGCAGTAGCATATTAAATATACAATATATAGCGGAAATACGCACCCTGCGTTTCTTTTTCCTTTCAGTATAGATATAAAAATCGAACAGGAAAAGTTACTTGTAGTATTGTTACAGGGGCTGCGGAGGCCCAGTGGATAGTATGTCGAGCCTCACAGGTCCACTGGATTACATTGGTGGATACTTAGGCAAATGTAGATATAAAAGTCGAACAAGAAAAGTAGCAGTCGATGACCACAGGCAACCAAAATACATACATAAACAAACAATAATTACAAAGATGAATAAAATATGACAGTACAAACATAAGTGTTGACAATAGGGCTATCGCCTTGAAACGGTCAGTGGTTAAAAAAAGGCTGCTGGAGGGTTTAAACCAGGTTCACTCGAGATTACGCTATTGTCATCCCAATAAAACGGGACTGTGTAAGTAAGGATATTCCCGCCAGGTTATCGAACACAAGAACGCATTAATAGGCAGTATAACAAATAAATGATCATGAATATATGAATTGAATTGAATTAAATTGGGGTTTTAAGGCGCGACAACACATGAAAAGGTTATATGGCGCCTAACAGGCATGAACATGCCAGGCTCATCTTCCACGTACATCGAGATAAAATAAGGAAAATGGGCCTAGAACCTTCTCACCCTGAACTGCAGAGTTGCTGCAAATTCTATCGTAGAAACTCCATTTACGCTGGAGCCATGTTATTGTTTTTCTGCCACTGCTCTTTTGATGCGAGCGAGATAGCACCTGAAACAATGCAGGGATCATGATGAAGACCTTTAATGAACAAAAAATGATAAAATGAACATGAATTTGAGGGGATTCTACCCCTCTGCCTACCCATCCAAAGGGATCTGCAGTGGCCCTATTCTTTGCCCCGTGACCAAACGGGGAAGGATGATGTTAAGAAATACTGCTCTTCTTGTGATTTATGTGCAGCCAAGAAAACCATCCAGAGAAAAATAGAGCTGCTCTTGGAAGGTGTCTTCATAGAAAGCCTATGTAAAAGGTTGCACTTGATATGCTGGGATCACTTGCTGAGCGAAAGAACCGTTATCTGCTAGTCCTGTGTGATCTCTTCACCAAAGGGAAAGAGGCTATGGCGATATCTAACCAAGAGGCAACTACTGTAGTGAAACCTTTTGTATACATATTTGTATCTGAACATCCTTGCAACTACACTAAGCAGATGTTTCGAGACTTTTTTCGTGAGATGTGTCAACTACTATAGACAAGACCACAATCAAGCGGAACTGTTGACGGATTCAACAGAACACTGAGCAGTATGCTATCATGTACTGTCAAGAACAACTGGAGTATATTCCTTGTACAGATCATGTAGACCTACAGAGCGTCAGTAAATGCAAGTACAGGACAAAGATCAAACAGAATGGTACTGGGCCGACGTTATATTATCAGCACAAGTTGTAGTTGGCCTACCAAAGGAAAAGGGAAAAGACAGACTGTCGAAGACGCTGAATATGTTGACCAACTGAAAGAAAAGATGACTAAAGTCCACAACAATGCAAGGCAAAATTTGAAGAAAAATACGCAGATTACAGAACTCAAAGGCTATTGCGAGTAATACAACACGGTCAACCAGTGTGGGTGCAAGAAAACTGGGCATATGTCATAATGTTCACAAATGGAAGAACCTTACATTGTCACCAAGCGAATGGTTGTCTTGGGTTAACTTGACTTGGGTTAACTTGTTGGTACATCTCCTAAGAAGCCCGCAAAGGCAGTTCATATGGGTAGATGCTACCATATGGCGGAAAAGCTGTCCCCGAAGTGGATCCCTTACCCGTAGCTCAGTAAGGGAGATGCTTTATTCAGATGTTTCTAGATATCGGCACTTCCTGAGAACTCGACTGGATGAATGGCTAAATTGGGCACTGGGACAGACGTGAAGCTGCAACATTTGTTGAAATTTTTGCAGAACATTTGTAGATCATTTGTTGAAATACGGGAGTACATCTTGGGGTATTTTCTCATGATTTAAGATGACGTTCTTCAGGATGTCGATCATCATTTGGAAGAAATACCATAAGAGGTGAACATCTTGAGATTCGTCCTGAATAGAAGAAGGAACCTGTTCAACAATTTGGAGCCCATCTTGTGCAGCAATGGTACCAGTCCATAAATACCTTCATGAGAATGTTGATTTACTAGTGTGAAGAGGAAACTCCATATATGGAAATTAATTCTAGAGATATAGATTGTCAAACCACTCACTATTGTCCTGTCCTGTCTTAAACAAAGGAGTCGTGTAGACGGATCTGCTATTAATACATAACCAATAACACAAGTACACTTAATAACTGCAAATCCCAACTAGAGAAAACAGCCTTATGATCCTTCTACTGTATTTGCAGAATGCCTGAGCGTACTTGCTGGGGTACACAATTTGTCAGCAGAGCTAGGACCAAAAATCTCATCTCAAATTGCGTATAGCTAACCATGGACTGTTGGACGTACTATGTCCTTGGTGCGACGATGAAAAAGACACAAATTGAATTGCATTGGGGTTTAACGGTGCACCAACACAAGACTTTTAAAACTCATGCACGTGCATATCATTCGAGAACATTTAAAGAACACTTGAAATGGATTTCTGAAGGCGCTGCTTTCTACCTTGCCTGCCATCCATAAGAAGAACGTACCTCCTCCAGCAAGAGACTGAAGTTGCCAAATACTTAAAAGAGATGGTGACTGTTTGATCCACATACAAAAAAAAGTAACATGGTTTTGAAGCCAACAAAGACACCCCATATGTGGCAGCTAGGCTGGAGGAGAAACATTTAGTTTCGTCGTATCCAGCACAAAGGATGAACTGGACTACGATAACCTCCCTTGATCATGACGGCAAAATACGTGTCGGCAGCACTAATTGGGACGTCAGCAACATGGAATTGGCAACACATTCTGGCGGAGGTGGACCCTCTTATTATGGTGCTCGGATAAGCCGCACCGTGTCCGTTCATCGCACAATCACCGAGGAAAACATAGTGGCGAACTGTGAATGGGTCAACCACTAAACATGCAGGTTGCAAAATAATAGGACTATAACCTCTTTCGATAAACGTGTCAGCAAGCTTAATTAAAATTATGTTTTATTTCAATTCTATCAGACAAACATAAATTATTTATCATCTAACTAATTTATAACCCTCTAATTTATATATAAATAATAACAAACAACTGTATAGGAGAGGTTATGTACGGGTAATACACTTATATTTATTTGTGTATCAATACAATTACATTCAGTCTGATGGTTTCTGCATAAATAAAGCACCACTGACTGTGGTATGGTGTGTCCGTCTCTTCTACAAACACTCGTGAATGAATATCACATCACAAGGCGGTGTATGCCATGTAAAATGTCCCAGAAACCATCCTAGATCACTCGTCGAAAACATAAAATGAATTACGACTCACTCATGCGCATAAACAACAGAAAATTGTTTAATCTGAAAAATAGGAAAAATGTTATCACATGTTCAAACAATTAATATAATGTCAACTATCGGACATTTTAATCTTTGAAATATTAACATTTTCTAAACGGTGGGTGGGTGGGTGGGTGGATCACGCAGCTAAACACGTGTTTCTACCCGTATCTAACCTCGAATGCCAGTTACACGTAACAGCGGCTTATATAGTAGCCGCTATCCAACCAATTACCGTATATTGGTATTTCTACTGCTAAGTAGAAAACAAACCCGTTATAACTATACAACGATAGTAAATAAATGTGTATGGAAGTTATTATGACCAAGGATCTTGCGAAGTTTGTAAATCGTCATCACAGTCGGGTTGTAAGTCTTTGTCAGTTTACCATAGCAGAACTGAAAGGGTTGACAATGTTTAGTATGTCATCCAGATACCTAGAGGTGCCATTAAAGGCATCAATTACATATGCCGGAGTATCTGGTGAAAGACTCAACATAAATCTCTTTCATAGGCTAGCAATACAAATAAGAGGCCCAAGAAGGCCTGTTGACGCTCTACTGGCTAACATGGCTCTTATAACATCAATGAAGCGAGTGACTGCCATTTACGTTTTTTTGAAAGTTTTGGGCGAAAAACAGCTTTTTGACTAAATCAAGGGCCATAACTAAAGAATCTGGTAAAGTTTGGTAAAGATCAGATGGAAAATGAAGGCCCTAATTTATTAACGAGGCAAAATATAGCATTTTTAACTAAATCAAGAGCCATAACTCCCCTGTTACTGGTCCGACTGGTCCAACATAGAGCAAAAAATAAAAATAATAAAAAAAATAAAAATTCAAAAATTCAAAAAAAATATTCAAAAGATTTTTTTTTTTCAACAATTCAAAAAAAAATAACAAAATTGAAAACAACACAATTTCAAAAAAAAAAAAAAAAAATTAAAAAAAGAAAGTCATGAAATCTGGTAAAGTTTGGCAAAGATCAGATGCAAAATGAAGGCCCTATCGTATTACAGGCAAATTATAGAAAACAAATCAAGGGCCATGACTCCCCTGTCACTGGTCCGATCTGGCTGGTTTTCGAACTTGACCGAGCTTTCATTGACATTAACAATCTGATAAAGTTTAGTAAAGATCGGATGAAAAATGAAGGCCCTATCGTCTTAACGAGGCAAAATATAGCATTTTGGACTAAATCAAGGGCCATAACTCCGCTGTTACTAGTCCGATATGAATGGTTTTCAAACTAGTCCGAGCTTTCATTGGATGAAAAATGAAGGCCCTATCGTCTTAACGAGGGAAAATATAGCATTTTGAACTAAATCAAGGGCCATAACTCCGCTGTTACTGGTCCGATATAAATTGTTTTCGAACTTGTCCGAGTTTTCATTGATATTAACAATCTGATAAAGTTTGGTAAAGATCGGATGAACAATGAAGCCCCTATCGTCTTAACGAGGCAAATATGGCATTTTTATCTAAATCAAGGGCCATAACTCCGCTGTTACTGGTCCGATGTGGCTGGTTTTCGAACTTGTTCGAGCTTTCAACGACAATAGCAATCTGATAAAGTTTGGTAAAGATCAGATGAACAATAAAGCTCCTATCGTCTTAACGAGGCAAAATATAGCATTTTTAACTAAATCAAGGGCCATAACTCCGCTGATATTAGTCCGATATGGCTGGTTTTCGGACTTGTCCGAGCTTTCATTGCTATTAACAATGTGGTAAAGTTTGGTAAAGATAGCATGAAAAATGAAGGCCCTATCGTCTTAACGAGGAAAAATATAGCAATATAGCATTTTTCTAAACTAAATCAAGGACCATAACTCCGCTGTTACTGGTCCGATCTAGCTGGTTTTCGAACTTATCCGAGCTTTCATTGATATTAACAATGTGGTAAAGTTTGGTAAATATAGGATGAAAAATGAAGGCCCTATCGTCTTAACGAGGCAAAATATAGCAATATAACATTTTTAATTAAATCAAGGGCCACAACTCCACTGTTACTGGTCCGATCTGGCTGTTTTCGAGCTTTCATTGATATTAATAACCCGTTAAGTTTGGTAAAGATCGGATGAAAAATGAAGGCCCTATCGTCTTAACGAGACGAAAGTTAACGACGGATGGACGGACGACGGACAACTCGCCAACAATTTTCTGATGTAGGTACACAGGGATACAATATTAATTTTTAACGTCTATAAAAGGTAGTTCTATACTTAAGTGCTTCACAAACTTCATGACAATTCCAGATAGTGTTATTGTCCAAACTGCCGAAGTAAAAAAAAAGTAGTATTACAACAGAAAAGCGATTTTTTGCTGAATATATCCACTGGAAAACCGACCAAGAGGGCCCGATTACAATCACCACATAGACCTAGGGACCACCACCACTACGGTTCAGATTTATAAACAGTATCCCCTATTAAGCCGCATCCATCAAATCCAACACAAAAGTCTCTTCTAACACACCAATGATACAATTAACACCTCGTTATCAGCCATCAGCTACAAGATCAACACCGCTTTGTAATGCAAACCATTCTCTCATTTCAAACCAGTGTGATCCAGAATTTCATGTATCATACACAGAATCGCTGTTCAACAAGTAACTGTATCTGACATCACGCAGAAAGTCACCGACAGTCGACATGAACCACATCAAAGGAGCCATCTCGTCTAAATACCGGTCCAACTCAACAAACAGGTGACGACCTATAATCGTAAATTAGAGGAGTGGTCACAGCGGGTTATGAACCTTTGAAATGGGTTGCAGCTTTTACTGACCGCCAGGAGGGACTGGCCCACAACAACGGTACCCCCAACCCGGGAGGTTAATCAGTGGCCACCAGCAAATTGGCAAACGTCAGATAGCAAACACATCTTGTGGGAAACTATCGCGACAGCGTTGGCGATGCTTGGAGACACTAACATAGCGGAGAACCCGGGCGTGAGCGGTAGCTAGCATATTTCACTACCGCTCATGAACAGTCTCAATCAAACAGAGACTGCAATATTTCGTATGTGTCGTTTTCGGCCGTTTCCAAAGGTCCATTATCATACTCTTTTTTTGGAAACATAACTTTCTCGCACTCCCAGGCGGTAAGGATCCCACTTTCCGCTGTGCACTTGGTAGAAAACCATCAAAGAAATCGGATTTAAAAAATACTATTGAAAGATGATTGTTAAACATTGCTAAACATGTTCGAACTTTGAGGCAGTGAATTCGAATATATTGCCTTCTGTGTGACCGTAAAGTGTTCTGTAAAGGAATAAAATCAGTAGTCGAATGGTCGACTTATTTCTGGATATGTACTTATATACATGGAAGTGCAATTGATAGTTATGGGCGGCCATTACCGTCAAAAGTATCTTTTTAATAAATCACCCAGTCAAAGATGAATTAATTCATCGGTATTATATTTAATTCAATGTAACTTTAATTGATGCACTACTTTTTTTGAAATAATCCGGAGTGTTTTTTCAAACCATCTAATCGAACTTGAAACGATTCAATGCAATGCTAAATAGTTCAGTCGGAAACATGAATCAAAGCAAGAGAATGTGAACCAATTTAAAAGTAACCCAGTCAATTTACCGATACGTGAAACAATCTATAGGAAACTGAATTAATGCAAGACCAAAGCACTCAATTCAATGACAGCAGAATCAATTGGACATAAAGACAAATGGCCGATACTGAACAGAATTAATACGATGTAAAGTGAATTAATTCAGTGCATTCCCAAACAGTTGTGCGAGGGCGCCACTTGCACATACATAAGCTAGAAAAGTTACTTCCCTTGATAAGCATTCCATGCGGTGACCTGTTAGTGACATCTTACCATCGCATCTTACCATCAACCGATGGTAAGTTGCGATGGTAAGATGCGAGGTCGATGGTAAGATGCGATGGTAAGATGCGATGGTAAGATGCGACGGTAAGATGCGACGGTCGATGGTAAGATGCGATGGACCATCGACTAGCGCATTTTACCATCGACCATCGCATCTTACCATCGCATCTTACCATCGCATCAATCGTAATGTAAATTAGGCCTCTTCTTCGTTTTCTCTCTCTCTCTCTCTCTCTCTCTCTCTCTCTCTCTCTCTCAATATAATCTCAGGTTTGTCAGTGAGACGATTTTATTAGTCCCCTACCGGTCCGGACCGGAGGGGACTTTAGGTTTGCCCCCCGTCAGTCAATGGGTCAGTCCGTCAGTCAGTCTGTTTTTTTGTCCGGACTGTAACTTTGTCATGCATTGTGGGATTTTGAAATAACTTGACACACATGTTAACCATAATGAGACGGCGTGTCGCGCGCAAGATTCAGGTCCGTAGCTCAAAGGTCAAGGTCACACTGGGAGGTTAAAGGTCGGTCTGTTTTTTTTTGTCCGGACTGTAACTTTGTCATGCATCGTGGGATTTTGAAATACCTTGGGACACATGTTAACCATAATGAGACGGCGTGTCGCGCGCAAGATCCAGGTCCGTAGCTCAAAGGTCAAGGTCACACTTGGAGGTTAAAGGTCAGAAATAGGCTTGTCCGGGCTGTTACTTTGTCATGCATTGTGGGATTTTTCAATAACTTGGTACAAATGTTCACCATAATGGGACGGCGTGTCGCGCGCAAGACCCAGGTCCATAGCTCAAAGGTCAAGGTCACAGTTGGAGGTTAAAGGTCAGAAATATGCTTGTCCGGGCTGTAACATTGTCATGCTGCGTGGGATTTTGAATTAACTTGACACAAAAATTCACCATAATGAGACGGCGTGTCGCGCGCAAGACCCAGGTCCGTAGCTCTAAGGTCAAGGTCACACTTGGATGTAAAAGGTCAGAAATAGGCTTTTCCGGGCTGTAACTTTGTCATGCATTGTGGGATTTTGAAATAACTTGGGACAAATGTTCACCATAATGACACGGCATATCGCGCGCAAGACCCAGGTCCATAGCTCAAAGGTCGCAGTCACAATTGGAGATTAAAGTACAGACATAGGCTTGTCCGGGCTGTAACTTTGTCATGCATCGTGGGATTTTGAAATAACTTGGCACACATGTTAACCATAATGATACGGCGTGTCGCGGGCAAGACCCAGGTCCGAAAGACCCAGGTCCGTAACTCAAAGGTCAAGGTCACGATACCTTCAGAACACAGGAACACATATTTTGCAGCTAAACATGGTAAGATATTCAACATTCCTTGCATGATCATTCACATGGCTACATTCAACCTTTCATATGGGTACAATCAAAGATAACTGTTTCTTCAGTCACTTTAGAATTAACAAACTGGCTAATAACAACTTTATTTCTTTGACATTTTTGCAATTATTGTGTTTACGAAACACCGTAACCTTTAACAGCAGGTTGACATTTGTGCAATTATTGTGTTGACAAAACAGTAACCTTCGACAACTGTGGACTTCTGAATTGTTAATTTTGCACAATACCCGGTAGGGGACTATGGCCGTCCCTCGGACTGCTTCTTGTTAAATATTAAATTGATAAATATGTTAAGACGAGTGTAATGAAAACTATTTAACCATGTTGGGTGGGTGGGTTTGGGTGAACACAACCTGCTTTGTTCAATTCTAATTCATTTTATATGAGAGTTCAACTTAGGCCTTGCAAACAATTATGTGTGTTTAGGATAACCCAGCTCTACCTATTTTTTCGAATGAACCTAGCAATTTGTTTCCAATTTATCAGAAAAATATAAAAAGCAAGGCTGTTTTGGGTAAATAATGCTATGTACCTATATAAAAAAAAAAGAGAAAATAAATCCGTACCTACAATACCTACTTTTCTGGCATGTCACATATTTTTTGTTTGGCCTTATTACGGAATTATAGCTCACCTATGCGACGCGTTCAATCTATCAGACGTCAAACTTCGGAATTTGGGAATTCAGAAACTTCGGAATTTGGGAATTCAGAATTCGGAATTCAGAAGTACAACCAAATTTGGCATTGTCACCTTTCTGTGACTGGGTTTGAGTAGGTTCCAGTGGGGAGAGGAAGGGTGGCAGGGAGCGCGCCTATATAAATCCTCCAAACAAAATACTCAACAACCTCGAATTGCGGACATCCTTGTTAAAACCTGGATCAATACCCTGTATGCGGATTGACTAGATAAATTCCAGACAACCCCTGCCCCACCAAGCTCTTAATGTTTCTTTAGGCCTTCGGACAGCTAGTAAAATATAAGTATGCTTGACCTTAAAAAATGAGGCACTGCATGTTTTATGCATAGTATTGTAGTATTATTTGATGAAGACTATATCTTAATAACATCACTGCGCATGCTCATCTTCAGAGATTCACTGTCAGGCACTCTTGAAATAAAAGTTAAAGAGACAACATGCTTTTGTGAATCCTTACAAACCATAGACTACAACATGGTTCAGAAATTTTGTGGATAATTGAATATTAGAAAAACTATTTCTGTTGGATTAACTGGTTAATACATTTGTATAACAACATTCACAATTATGGATTTAAGCTGTACTCCTTACCCTGCCATAAACTGGGAATCATCAAATTTACCAGAGGAATGGGGCAAATTCCAGATGCATGTGGAACTTATATTCACTGGACCTCTTAAAGCAAAATCCGAGGAAGAAAAGGTCTCCTACCTACTCCTATGGGTAGGAGAACAAGGCAGACAAGTGTATAAAACGTGGACTGGCATAACAGCAGAGGATGCCAAAATACTAAATACATACTACGCGCGATTTAAGAAGCATGTCCAGCCCAAATTAAACCCAATATTTGGACGCTATCGCTTTAACAATGAAATACAGGGCACGGACAAGATTGACGCGTTTGTCACACGCCTCAGAATCAAAGCTCGGGACTGCAACTTCAAAATAGGGGATGTCGATATGACAGATGATATGATACGTGACAGAATCGTCTTCGGATGTTCAAGCCAAAAAGTGCGCGAAAAGCTCAGCAATGAGGGAGAAACATTAACCATGGACAAAGCCATACAAATAGTGCAGAACTATGAGTATTGCCAACAGCAGTTGAATTCCATGGCAATGACAAACAACAACGTTGACGCAATCAATAGACGGACGTCTGGAGCATATCCTAAGACCATGCAACACCAGATGAGACCAATCACCCCAAAAACAAATGCCCGGCTTTTGGAAAAACGTGTCATAAATGTGGCAAACTAAACCACAACAGCAACTGTGCCGTTCATCTAGAAATGTGCATGAAATATCAAACAATTACGAATCAAATGGTGCATATGGGTTTGACTATCATGGATATAATTCACAGGACACGGACGATTATTATATTGACATGGTAAGCAGTTTTTCTACTTCACGAGACCGTGCTTTTGCCCAGTTACTTGTTGACCCAGAAAAATGCCCCACAAAGTTCAAGGTAGACACAGGCAGTGGAGTGAATATTTTGCCGTATTCACAGTTCCTATCACTGAACACCAAGTACCCCTTGGAAACCCCTCAGCACAAGTTAACTTCTACAGTGGAGACCTTATTCCAGTAATTAACTTACTCTGTTGATACTTGTACCCCTTGCCTCAACAAACAGTCAGTTGAAAACGAATTCGGGGAATTATGGCTCCCCCACACAAAGTGTGGTAGGGGAGCCATATTGATTTTGTGCTGTCTGTCTGTTTCTCTGCGTGTCTGTCTGTGTCACAAACGATGTCCGATCAATAACTAGAGAATGGTTGGACCTAGGGTCCTCAAACTTGGAAGGGTGGTTGGTCATGACAAGTAGATGACCCCTATTGATTTTGGGGTCACTAGGTCAAAGGTCAAGGTTGCGGTGACATTGACTATCAAAACGATGTCCGATCAATAACTAGAGAATGGTTGGACCTAGGGTCCTCAAACTTGAAAGGATGGTTGGTCATGACAAGTAGATGACCCCTATTGATTTTGGGGTCACTAGGTCAAAGGACAAGGTTGCGGTGACATTGACTATCAAAACGATGTCCGATCAATAACTAGAGAATGGTTGGACTTAGGGTCCTCAAACTTGGAAGGATGGTTGGTCATGACAAGTATATGACCCCTATTGATTTTTGGGTCACTAGGTCAAAGATCAAGTTGCGGTGACATTGACTATCAAAACGATGTCCGATCAATAACTAGAGAATGGTTGGACTTAGGGTCCTCAAACTTGGAAGGATGGTTGGTCATGACAAGTAGATGACCCCTATTGATTTTGGGGTCACTAGGTCAAAGGTCAAGGTTGCGGTGACATTGACTATCAAAACGATGTCCGATCATTAACTAGAGAATGGTTGGACCTAGAGTCCTCAATCTTGGAATGATGGTTGGTCGTGACCAGTAGATGACCCCTATTGATTTTGGGGTCACTAGGTCAAAGGTCAAGGTCAAGGTGACCTTCACTATCAAAACGATGTCCGATCAATAACTAGAGAATGGTTGGACTTAGGGTCCTCAAACTTGGAAGGATGGTTGGTCATGACAAGTATATGACCCCTATTGATTTTTGGGTCACTAGGTCAAAGGTCAAGGTTGCGGTGACATTGACTATCAAAACGATGTCCGATCAATTACTAGAGAATGGTTGGACTTAGGGTCCTCAAACTTGGAAGGATGGTTGGTCATGACAAGTAGATGACCCCTATTGATTTTGGGTCACTAGGTCAAAGGTGAAGGTTGCGGTGACATTGACTATCAAAACGATGTCCGATCAATAACTAGAGAAAGGTTGGACCTAGAGTCCTCAATCTTGGAAGGATGGTTGGTCGTGACCAGTAGATGACCCCTATTGATTTTGGGGTCACTAGGTCAAAGGTCAAGGTTGCGGTGACATTGACTATCAAAACGATGTCCGATCATTAACTAGAGAATGGTTGGACCTAGAGTCCTCAATCTTGGAAGGATGGTTGGTCGTGACCAGTAGATGACCCCTATTGATTTTGGGGTCACTAGGTCAAAGGTCAAGGTCACGGTGACCTTCACTGTCAAAACGATGTCCGATCAATAACTAGAGAATGGTTGGACTTAGGGTCCTCAAACTTGGAAGGATGGTTGGTCATGACAAGTATATGACCCCTATTGATTTTTGGGTCACTAGGTCAAAGGTCAAGGTTGCGGTGACATTGACTATCAAAACGATGTCCGATCAATAACTAGAGAATGGTTGGACTTAGGGTCCTCAAACTTGGAAGGATGGTTGGTCATGACAAGTAGATGACCCCTATTGATTTTGGGGTCACTAGGTCAAAGGTCAAGGTTGCGGTGACATTGACTATCAAAACGATGTCCGATCAATAACTAGAGAATGGTTGGACCTAGAGTCCTCAATCTTGGAAGGATGGTTGGTCGTGACCAGTAGATGACCCCTATTGATTTTGGGGTCACTAGGTCAAAGGTCAAAGTCACGGTGACCTTCACTGTCAAAACGATGTCCGATCAATAACTAGAGAATGGTTGGACCTAGGGTCCTCAATCTTGGAAGGATGGTTGGTCGTGACCAGTAGATGACCCCTATTGATTTTGGGGTCACTAGGTCAAAGGTCAAGGTCGCGCTGACCTTCACTATCAAAACGATGTCCGATCAATAACTAGAGAATGGTTGGACCTAGGGTCCTCAATCTTGAAAGGATGGTTGGTCGTGACCAGTAGATGACCCCTATTGATTTTGGGGTCACTAGGTCAAAGGTCAAGGTCACGGTGACCTTCACTGTCAAAACGATGTCCGATCAATAACTAGAGAATGGTTGGACTTAGGGTCCTCAAACTTGGAAGGATGGTTGGTCATGACAAGTATATGACCCCTATTGATTTTTGGGTCACTAGGTCAAAGGTCAAGGTTGCGGTGACATTGACTATCAAAACGATGTCCGATCAATAACTAGAGAATGGTTGGACTTAGGGTCCTCAAACTTGGAAGGATGGTTGGTCATGACAAGTAGATGACCCCTATTGATTTTGGGGTCACTAGGTCAAAGGTCAAGGTTGCGGTGACATTGACTATCAAAACGATGTCCGATCAATAACTAGAGAATGGTTGGACCTAGAGTCCTCAATCTTGGAAGGATGGTTGGTCGTGACCAGTAGATGACCCCTATTGATTTTGGGGTCACTAGGTCAAAGGTCAAAGTCACGGTGACCTTCACTGTCAAAACGATGTCCGATCAATAACTAGAGAATGGTTGGACCTAGGGTCCTCAATCTTGGAAGGATGGTTGGTCGTGACCAGTAGATGACCCCTATTGATTTTGGGGTCACTAGGTCAAAGGTCAAGGTCGCGCTGACCTTCACTATCAAAACGATGTCCGATCAATAACTAGAGAATGGTTGGACCTAGGGTCCTCAATCTTGAAAGGATGGTTGGTCGTGACCAGTAGATGACCCCTATTGATTTTGGGTCACTAGGTCAAAGGTCAAGGTCGCGCTGACCTTCACTATCAAAACGATGTCCGATCAATAACTAGAGAATGGTTGGACCTAGGGTCCTCAATCTTGGAAGGATGGTTGGTCGTGACCAGTAGATGACCCCTATTGATTTTGGGTCACTAGGTCAAAGGTCAAGGTCACCTTCACTATCAAAACGATGTCCGATCAATAACTACAGAATGGTTGGACCTAGGGTCCTCAAACTTGGAAGGATGGTTGGTCATAACCAGTAGATGACACCTATTGATTTTTTTTTGTTTAATAATTTTTTTTTTTTTTTTTTTTTTAATTTTCTTTTTTTTTAATTTTTGCATAAAAAGTTTTAGGGTCGGCCCCTTAGAAAAATAGAGTCGGTCGGGTTACCTGAACCACACATATTTTTTTATGTGGCCTTACTGATACAGATAGTAGATACAGTTACAGGGATACGATCTCGGTTCAATAGAGAACGGTTGGACCTAGAGTTGTCAATTATGCCTGTTTGGGCGAGTGGGGGAGCCATACGTTTTTGTCCCATGGACAATAACAATTTCTAGTTGTTTAAAGGGATAGGTGTAATTCCTGGCGCTTGCAAGTTGCATCTCAAGGATAATGCGGTACCTGTTGTCTATCCGCCTCGCCGGATACCGGAAGCACTTATATTAAGTTAAGACTCAAAACTGAGTTAGATCGTATGGAGGATGACGAAATTATAGCTAAAGTTAAAGAACCCACCGATTGGGTTAACTCTATTGTCGTGGTTGAAAAACCCAAAACGGGCAAGCTTAGGATTTGCCTCGATCCCAAAGCATTTAATGAAGCAATTAGAAGGCCTCACTACCCCATGCAAACAATGGATGACGTAACATCCAAGTTAACCGGTGCTATGTATTTTAATATACTTGACATTACTCACGCGTATTGGAGCGTAATATTGGACGACGAATCGTCGTATTTGACAACCTTCAGCACGCCATTTGGTCGATACCGTTACCGTAGGTTACCATTTGGTATTTCATCGTCGGCCAATATTTTTCAAATGAAAATAGATGAAATATTGGAAGGCATGCCAGGCGTGACAGCAATTGTCGATTACATACTTATATATGGCCGCTCGATGCAAGAACACGATAAAAACCTGAGAAATGCGCTACAACGCGCACGCGAAAAAGGCATTCGTTTCAACCCCGACAAATGCACTATAGGTGTAAACGAAGTGCCATTTTTTGGTCACATTATAAGTAGCACGTACAGGCCTGAAACCGGACACTAGCAAGATGGAGGCCATCATGAAACTTGACATCCCAGACACAAGCCCAAAGCTGGAAAATGTTCTATGAATGATTAATTACCTAGGAAACTTCGTGCTAAACCTTGCAGAAGTTACAGGTCCTCTTAGGAGCCTTTTAAAAAAGGGACGAGCCGCAAGATATGTAGGGCATTTCAAGAGGTCAAGAGCATAATAACAAACACTCCCGTGCTAGGATATTATGACCCTAAGGAGCCTCTCACGCTTGAGGTAGACGCGTCAAAATACGGTATCGGCGCCTGTCTGATGCAACAGAGCCGTCCCATCACGTACGCTTCAAAAAGCTTGACCAGCACAGAAATCGGATACGCTCAAATAGAGAAAGAGTTACTAGCAATATTATTCGGGTGCAAACGTTTTCACCAGTTCACATATGGACAACAGGTTAAAGTCTTGTCGGATCATAAGCCAATTGCATCCATCGTAAAAAATCATCTGTCTGCTGCCCCGCCCCGACTTCAGCGCATGTTGTTACAGTTACAAAAGTACAACATTGATGTTCACCACATTAGTGGCAAAGAAGTGCTTATTAGTGATTTTCTCTCACGGCAATCACTTCCGAACACATATCCAACCTTAATTGAAGGTTTAGATTTACATGTGCATACAGTCAAGCAGCAATTGTACGGCACAGACAATCGACTACAATCTATCAGAAATGCAACTGAATGTGATGCCCAAATGCAAAGTCTGATACAGACTATAGCTAACGGATGGCCTGAAACACGGTCACAATGTAACACTGCGGTTTCAGATTGCTGGAATCATCGCGATGAACTGTCAGTGGAAGATTCCCTGATATTTAGAGGTCAAAAGATCGTAATTCCTGCCACGCTTCGAGTGAAAATGCTCAACAAAGTTCACTCAGGACACCTCGGTGTTACGAAAACAATAGAACGCGCAAGAGATAACATTTTTCTGTCCAGGAATGACAAAACAGGTCACTGTTTTTACAGTGTTCAGTATGCCTCACTCATAGGGATTCTAACGCGAAGGAACCATTAGTTCCGCATGAATTTCCGGAGAGGCCGTATCAGAAAATAGGCACAGATATCTTTCAATTTGAAGGCAAGAACTATCTGCTGACAACTGACTACTATAGTCAATTTTTTGAAATTGACTGGTTAAGAGATACACGCGCCGCAACAGTTATTCAAAAGTTGAAAGTTCACATGTCACGTAACGGCATAAATTATGTGACATTTGCGTTAGTGATAATGGCCCACAATACACATCTCAAGAGTTTAGCAAATTTGCACAGGAATGGGGGTTTGAACACAAAACGTCCTCACCCTTTCATCCGATGTCAAATGGGCTAGCAGAGAAAGGTGTATCCATTGCTAAGATATTGCTACGGAAGGCAAATGACAGTGGTATAGACCCTTACATTGCACTATTGGAATACAGAAATACACACCTGGAGTGTGGATTTTCTCCCACTCAACTGCTCATGGGCCGTAGAACCAAGTCAATCGTCCCTATTACGAGCACATTACTGCAACCCAAAACTGTCAAAGCATCAACAGTCGTAGAAAAAATGACAAAATCAAAATATCTGCAGAAAAATAATTTTGATAAAGCAGCAAAGCCCTTGACCCCATTGAATGTAGATGATACTGTTCTGTGAGAATTCAATTTGGCAAGATATGGAAACCTGCGAAGGTCATTAAGAAACACGATCCTAGGTCATACTCAGTTCAAACTAGAAATGGCGCCATTTACCGCAGAAACAGGCGACTGCTAATCAAAACAAAAGAAAACACGTCAGATATTGAACCCATGTACGCCAACATCTTAGCACAACCAGCAACTTCCACTCCCCAAACTGCCATCCTACAATTCGACCAACCCCATTGCTATCCCAGGTCAGCCTGATGTAGTAACTCACAAATCAGACGAACCTTATGTAACACGGTCTGGGAGAGTAGTTAAGCCTTGCCAGCGTTATGTTAACGAGCACTGGTTAACATACAGGTAGATAAAATGGACAGTTGGAATGCTGTGTAAACAGTGATTCATTAGTTGAGAATCTTTGATAGCAGCGACTACCAAATAATACAGTGGACCCATCGTATTACATTTAGAACAGTTATTCATATCACTCATTATACGTATTGTCATACTTATTAAAACTTAAAACTACCACTGTAATACATTTATGCATGATTTCTTATATGTATTGTACAATGCTATATTTGAGAATAAGTAATTTACATTATCAGATTTTATATGTACACCATTTCAATAATATGAAGTGTCCGTTATGTTTAGTTATAACGAGGGAGATGTAGTATTATTTGATAAAGACTATATCTTAATAACATCACTGCGCATGCTCACCTTCAGAGATTCACTGTCAGGCACTCTTGAAATAAAAGTTAAAGAAACAACATGCTTTTGTGAATCCTTACAAACCATTGAATACAACAGTATAATCAAATGGTTTCATTTAAAAAGTTGATTGTGAAATGTGTCCGCTTTCCTTTATATAAGAATGTTTCATGTGTTCCTCCAATGTATGCACTCCTCACTCGCCCACAAACACTTGTTTGCAATATTCGGGAATGGAAAACTTGGTCAAGTTCGATACCAAGAGTGGTCGTAGCATGTGTGTCATAAGTCGATGGTAAGATGCGATGGTAAGATGCGATGGTAAAATGCGATTGTCGATGGTAAGATGCGATGATCGATGGTAAGATGCGATGGTCGATGGTAAGTTGCGATGGTAAGATGCGATGGTCGATGGTAAGATACGATGGTAAGATGCGATGGTCGATGGTAAGCTGCGATGGTCGATGGTAAGCTGCGATGGTAAGATGCGACGGTAAGATGCGATTGTCGATGGTAAGATGTGATGATCGATGGTAAGATGCGATGGTCGATGGTCCATCGCATCTTACCATCGACCATGGCATCTTACCATCGCGTCATACCACCGCATCTTACCATCGACCATCGCATCTTAACATCACATCTTGCCCTAACAAGACACTGTATGGAATGCTTATCAAGGGAAGTAATTTTTCTAGCTTATGTATGTGCAAGTGGCGCCCTCGCACAACTGTTTGGGAATGCACTGAATTAATTCATTTTACATCGTATTAATTCTGTTCAGTATCTGATTCTGCTGTCATTGAAATGAGTGCTTTGGACTTGCATTAATTCAGTTTCCTATAGATTTTTTCACGTATCGGTAAATTGTTAAATTACTTTTAAATTGGTTCACATTCTCTTGCTTTGATTCATGTTTCCGACTGAACTGTTTAGTATTGCATTGAATCGTTTCAAGTTCGATTAGATGGTTTGAAAAAACACCCCGGATTATTTCGCAAAGCATCGGATTGTTTTAAGTTTGATTAGATGGTTTAAAAAAAATAGTGAATCAATTAAAGTTATATTGAATTAAATATAATACCGATGAATTAATTAATCTTTGACTGGATGATTTATAAAAAACATACTTTTGGCGGTAATGGCCGCCCATAGATAGTTGCTGAATTTTCACACGGAAATATAAAGAACATTTTCAACATACAAGGATGGTGCGAGTTTAATTCTGTGGCTATTTATTTAATCCAAAAATAGTGTTTAACTGATATTGTGTGATGGAAACGTCTCTTTTTCTTACGGATTGGTTTAAAACAAAAACAGTCTACCATATGATAGAACATATACTTTTATTCAGCAAAATTCCAAAAGGTCATAAGACCCATGAGGATACAAAACATATATACAAGGTTGACAGCAGGTACATGCGATAGTCATGTGTACTTATGCAAAAGTACTAGTGTTTCAACATCAACACGATATATAATTATAATATATAGATATAAAAACAGAACGGGGAAAGTAGAATTCAAGGACAGTCAACCACAAACACACACAGAAACAAAGAACAACTTTAAAGATTAATAAAATGTCAAATAATACATTACAAACACAAACGGGTTGACAACAGGGCTACCGCCTTGGAACGGTCAGTGGCAAAAAAGGCCGCTTGGTGGGGGGGGGGGGGGGGGGGGGGGGGGGGTGGGGAGAGGGGGGGGGGGGTTAAACCAGGTTAACCTCACACTTTCCTTACCGTCATCCCAATAAAACGGGACAGTGTAAATAAAGAAATCCCCACCATGGACTATTCTCTAACCAACAAGGCAGCATTAATAGACAATATAAGTAAAACACAAAGATGCTCGTGTATATATATAAATACAAAAAAAAACCGACAAGCTTTTAAAGTAACAATTCAAGAAATATTTTCAATCATGTTATTAATACATTTTTAAACAGTTTTAATCGCATAATATATGCGGAGAAGACGACAGTCATTTAAATCCTAAATAACTTTATTTCACCTTTTATAGAAAACATCACAGTTTAAAAACATTTGACGTCTTTTTTTAAAACAGAACAAAACAAAAAAGAACTTTAAGTTAACTGGTCTTAATATTAAACAGTAAGTTTCATATATTTTAATAATAAAATGTCTTTTGTACACTAATTACTATTATCTAACACATTTAGCACTCTTATCTCAAAGGCTTTAAAACAAAGACACTCATATTTTTTTTTTATAATTTGTGATTTTCACCAAGTTCCAACAATTTAAACATACTTGGTCTTTTTCCAATATATTTCTTTATGTAACTCATTAATGAACATGCAATAACAAAGTGATAGTCATCTACTAGTTTTTGCAAATGTGAATAACAAAGTGATACTTATTTTCTAGTTTTGTTATTTTCACATGTGATACATTTACGTTCATTTATTGGTAAGCTTTTCGGCTTATGCCATCTTATAGCTTCTATTTGTAAGTTATGAGATGAGAGTCTTAGTCTTGATAATGCATTTCTATACTTTGGTATATTTAAAACATATAATGAATAAATGAATGGTGTTTTACGGCACGTCGACGCATACATAGGTCATATTGTGCGCAAAAACTGATGAAAGATGAAGAAATAGAGTATTAATTAAAAATTAATGTAAATATATAAAGATAAACCTATATACAAATAAGGGATGATATGGTAGTAATATAAACTATATATGTAAATCAACAAATGCCCGAAAACGTGTATATAAATAAGTAAATACATATAAGAACATATTATAATGATTTATATAGTCTGATTTCTTTCAGGAAATCTAAAACAATACTAAAATATATAGTATCAAATAACTGTCCTAGTATTAACATTGTAGTACCTTTGACGCATAGGATCGAAGTCTACACATTCCAACAAGATGTGTTTGACCGTTAACGGTTTAAAGCAGGGTACACAAGCGTAAAATAGCTACAGAGAGACAAGAAGTTAACATAATAATATATCAAGTCACGGGTGTTAAAACAATATTGAAAAATATAAATGTTGTCACGGGAGACATAAACACGCCACGACCGTTTTTTCTTACATTCTTCCCGATTTTTGCCATCAGTTCTTTCTACCAAGCGTTTTAAATCAATGTGGGCGACCTCGCTTCTTTATGTTCAAATACCTTGACATGCCTTACATATTGATTAAAATCACCTTGTAACAAGACGTGCTAGAAGTACACATCAGTACAGAAAATACAATTGTTCACATGTAAGGGATACGTGTGCGTTAGAGTGTGCATTACAACACATATAAACTGTTCACTGTTACCATGTGTAATTATAAGATTGCATCTTAATCAAAGTGAAAAATATAAAGGAACTGTTGCTACCTTAACATCAGCAATAATGAAAACCATAATTAATGAAAATTAAAAAAGAAAAAAGAAAAAGAGGGAAATCAGCGGGCTTAAACCCTACCCTCCGAGGCACTAACACGGCGCCTCAATCAACTGCACCAGTGAGGATTTTAAAATGTGTTAATTAAACCAATCATTAGCCATTATGCGTCGAGGGTCCGTTTCTAGTCTCATAAAACGGTTGCGGTAGTGATTTGATAGGGTAAAAAAAGTCCGTTTTGAAATAAAAGAATTTAAAAATGTGTTAATTAAACCACTCATGCTACATTCAGTAAACTGGTTTACGAAAACGTCATTTCAGCAAAATATGTGTTTATACCATTCAAGTTTTTCAGACGAGTTCTCTAGGAATTCAAGTTGTAAAGCATGCGCATTGCCACTAACATGAGTCACAGTCTGTTAACCACAGACATATATAAAACCCATGTAAGGTTCAGCTGCCTGAACAAGTCCGGATAATGTGATATTTCGAAAGTAAGCTAGATCTGCTAACTTATTTATTTTCAGGATATAAGTCTAAGATTAGTCAAAGTAGCATAATAAAGTTTGTTTTTTAAAAGCAAGCTTATGCATATTTAAATTAATATATGATTTAGGCACAACCCAGTCGACTCGTCGAGATTCCAGATCAAACATTTCACACACAATTTAATTTAAAGAAATTGCACATTCCATATGAATCAATTACATTATTAGGGTTTTCATTTCATTTCACCAATCATTCTTTCAGATGGAAAGATAAGTTTCTTAGTTTTACAATTTTAAAATTTTAATCACACACACATACACATCTAGCTGTTAGAATCATATCACTTATGGTTTTATATATATACAGATTGTAAAACCATAAGAGTTATCACGGTTCTCACAACTAACACCAACCCACATACACACTCAAATACTCCAGTGACGATCACACGTAGGTAGTAAGGCCAGTACTTTTATTTGTTATTTTTAGGAGTGTCGTCCCTCCTGCCCTAACATTTGAAAAAAAAAAAAATCTCCGACGTAAAATAAATCTAATTTTTGAACCTCTTGCCTATTCCTCCGATGATTATCTAATTGCGTTTTTTTGCAAATAAAACAATTTTTCGTTTTTGTGTTTATTCCCATCCTACCCTACGTTTTTACTGATAAAAAAAAACAAAACAAAGAGGCACAAGAGGGCCTGTATCGCTCTACTGGCTATATGGAGTTTGCGGTGGGAATACGACAACGATATGCGCAACTAGGCTTGGTACTGATCATGCCTGCCAAGTTTCATTGACATCCAGCAAGGAGTTTAGGAAAACTAGTCTATACAAAGTTTGTGTGTTAAAACATTTAAAGGGCCATAACTCTATCAAAATCATTCAACAAAAACACAACGATGATATATGCAACTAGGCCTGGGACTGATCGTCCCTGCAAAGGTTTCTTTAAAATCCGATCAGGGATTCAGGAGAACTAGTCCTTTAAATGTTTGTGTAGTAAAACATTTAAAGGACCATAACTCCGCAAAAAATCATTCAGCCAGAACACGGCGACGATATGCACAACTAGACATGGTACTGATCACCCCTGCAAAGTTTCGTTGAAATGCGGCAAAAATATTCCGGACAAAGTTTGTGTATTAAAACCTTTAAAGGACCATAACTCCACCAAAAATCATTCAACTGGAACATGGTGACGTCATGTTAAGCAGAAGAACTACAACGTCTGTGTACACCAGTCGCTACTGTATATCGTCTGCTGCGACTGAAACGCAAAAAGGCACAGTTCCCGGCTGCTCACAGCAGGTTTTAACATCGCACCATTTTGAAAGATGACACAATATTCGTTAATTTTTGGAATTCTTTGACGAACATAGCGGAAAACCTGAACAAGAAATCCGTTGCCGATCTCTGGGATTTTTTTTAGCATTTTTCAAAATTAACGTAGATTGGGGTAACAGGTTTAAATCCTCTAAGGGACAACTTATTGTAATGTTCAAATCCGTGGCTGATGGCGTCATGCTCGACTGCCGCGACATACTGGGCAGATGCCGCCTCAACTGTTTAAGAAGTGGTGGGTGCGACTGTTGACGTTTTGGTTTACGCAGGTGTTTATTAGAAGCAGGTTCAGGTTCGGATTCCATTTTTTCTTCCTGCGGTTTTATCGGCACATCCAGGCAAACTTCCGGACTACTCAGAAATATATTTGAGGCTTCCTGCACATTACCGTGCGTTATAATCAGCGCGTTTCTAGCTAATTTTGCTTCAAATCCGAGTCCCATCAGAGTTACGATTGATTCATCAGTTATATGAAGTATCTCTCCTGTTCCGGCTCCCTGTGAAAAACCACGTGGGTAGCTTTGAGACTTTTTAGCTTTTGTCTGATCTGCTAGATATTTTCTATAGTCATGACCTATGTTCTGCCAATGGTCGCTGAAGAAATTCTCCAAAATCCTTCGGACCTGACTTCCGAAACCGAATTTGCCCCATTTGTTAATACAGTCCTACAAACAAGTCTACAAGGTAGCATTTCCCGGATGCTCGGCTTATCAGCTACAGCAATCATTAGTAACTCTAAATGAGATGTTAAATGGCCATAAATCTCACTACCTGCTGGGCTGACCAACGTCTTGAGAAACACTATCTAATTAACTAATGCTCACCATATGTTTGAAGTTTGCTTTCAGTCTATCGGAATTTTGTCTTATGAACATTCACAAGTTGATTTGTTCATTAGGAAACTAATAATTCGGCAAGATGTGAACACTAAGAGTAAGTAAATCATAATTACTAGTACATTTTCTATTTAATTCATAAGTATCTTAATTTAAACTCAGAAAATCTTAGCTTCAACTGTAATTATAATTGTATAATTTATATTTGCAATTTTCTTACATCAGTGATAGAAGGTTGTTTTAGCAGTTTTAAAATAATAATAGCACAAACATATATACCAATGTTATTCTATCACAGTTAGCTAGGTTATGATCATAACAACTAGTAGCAAGGTCACTGAAACCTAATGTCATTTTAATGCATCTTGAAATGAGTAAGAAACAATCTAACTATACTCACATATTTACATGTTTATACTTATAATTCCATTAATCCATTTTATTTTAGGAAATCCAAAAGCAATCCCAGAAGTGATGATCTTGCTACACTGCCGTGAAAGTTCCAAGTTGAATTAAAAAGAGTGAAAGAACGTTTTTATCTTGCAATATATTTTTATATTATTGCAATTTACGGACTGTTGAAAATTCTTGTCACGACCGTGTTTTCAATACTATAACACTTAGAGATACCAAATTTGGTATGTGGATACATCTTGGGATAGCGGTGTGTCGCGTACCAAAATAAGGTCACTGTGAACTTGACCTTGACATGTGACCTTTGTCATAGATAATGCTTGTCCGGACCGTATTTTCAGTACTATAACACTTAGAGATACCAAACTTGGTATGTGAATAACGGTGTGTCGCGTATCAAAATAAGGTCATTGTGACCTTGACCTGTGACCTCTGTCATAGAAAATGCTTGTCTGGACCGTATTTTCAATACTATAACTCTTACAGATATCAAACTTGGTATGTGAATATATCTTGGGATAGCGGTGTGTCGCGTACCAAAATAAGATCCCTGTGACCTTGACCTTGACCTGTGACCTCTGTCATAGAAAATGCTTGTCCGGACCGTATTTTCAATACTATAACACTTAAATATACTAAACTTGGTATGTGAATACATCTTGGGATAGCAGTGTGTCGCGTACCAAAATAAGGTCATTGTGACCTTGACCTTGATCTTTGACCTCCATAGGAAATGTCTGGAAAATGCTTGTCTGGGCCGGTGGGGGACTATGGATTGCCCTGCAATTCTTGATGCTCTTGTTTTATTTGATATGCAACATGATCCTATTTGAAAAAAACCCAACAGTTTTGATACCGCCTACCTCGCCAAGTGCAACCACCAGGGCATGATCCAGGATTCACGCAAAAGAAACAGCGTTATATATGTATTGATCATTGAGCAAACGATAATACATAGACAATTTCATACTCCTGCAGTTAAAGGGACACACGGCAGTCTTGATTCTTTAAAAACTCGCGGCATCCTGTTAGTTTTTCTACATAACTTGCATTTGTTCAATTATGAATATTAATTATAAAAATTGTATAAAGCAAATTATTTGTTCATTACTAACTGTTAAGAATATTGCACCAACAAATTGAAACCTGCGGTAGAATAAGAAGAATATTTAATTATATTCACCAGTTTTAAAGTCAAAATGATACTGGATTAATAAATCGAGGCGCTAATTTAAATGCTTAATAAAAACTTCAAGATTGTCATGTGTCCCTTTAAACATGTAGGAGTAATTGTACTTTTAATGTAAAACAACGCCCACTCCCACCACACACACCCCAACCATGTCCCCTGGAGAGGTAAGAAAATGTTAATAAACCCTTGCATAATTACACATATATTCTTATCATATATATCAATGTTTCAAGTTCGTACTTCTAACAATGTAGGACGTGATTTTTTTAAAAAATAAGTGAGGGTTATTCAGTTGAGTGTTCTAAAAGTCATAATTATTACACTGTAGATCATTTTACTGATTTACCTAAATAAGACAAATGACAGGCATCTTTCTTTATATGGACAATGTATTGAAATACCTCTTGATGTACTAATTTGATAAAATATAACTATTTAATTCTAAAAAGTACAACGCAAATGTGTTTGAGAAATTCTTACAATAATGATCCATAAACATTTAAGTAAAAACATACAACCCGCAGTTCTAAATGAATTGCAAAATAGGAAGCCAGAGAATATCTCAGAAAAACAGCTGACCACTGACCGGTACTGGTAACCTGATCCTGCCGATTTATTATACTTGTGGTGAGGCTTGTCATTCCAATTTAATGGGTAATTATGACCTCCCAAATGAGAAAAAAGGCAAATTTAGGGAAACTTAGACATGTTTGTAGGACTGAATACATTTGTAAGGTTGAAATACTTCAACTCTGGGCACGGTCGTCGATTCTAAATATCTAGATAGCGAAAGATGCATCCTTACGATAAGAGGTTTCTCCCGATTGACTCCCCACACCTCGGCAGTTTCCGCCTCAAGAAACCCCAAGGGAACATGGAGGTCGATTCGATTCGAAGAGGCGGTAGTTTAACGACTTTTCACCATAGATATCGGACATATCATCTGTGTAATTAGAAGCAGCGGATTCACAACTTACTCACCTGCAAAACACAAAATAGTTTTAATTTTGTTACTAATGTCAGGGCTCCAATTTACCACTTTGGCAAGCTGATAATACCTGTACTGGCAAATTATAGCTTGGAATGTAGTAAACACTTGAAGATAACCATTTTTGTTAGTTTTTTGACAGTTTATTGATGCCTAGGCCTAAAACAAATATGTTTGGTTAGGGTTACCCGACCCTCCCTTTTTTTTTCTGGTGAAACCTACCTGTTTCCCTTCAAAATTACCAGAAATATATAAATCAAGGTTGTTTTGGGTAAACAATTCTATATTTCTATTTTCTATATATTTCTTTTTAATAAAATAAAAAAAAATCCTTACATACCTATTTTTTTCTGGCATGTAATCCTAACCACACATAATTTTTTTAGGCTCTGTAGTACAACCTATGTCACATCTAAATAGTTTTACTTTTCATTAATCATGGCTGTTTCCATCGTATACTGGCATTTTATTACATACCATACTATAAACAGTACAACATTTTAGTACAAAAACAATGATTACCGGTCCTTTTTCCAAAATCCATAATCGGCACACCGTATTATGTGGTCCGAGTATTCACTTTCATACCCCATCCAACCCCTTCTCCAAGAAGCGAAAACGGAATTGGCTGGGGTATGACATTAAACATTAATTTTGGCCTAAAAAGTTTGCATATTGTAAAATTTAAACATTAAATAGGTCATTTTAAACAGGTTATCGCATTTTTTCAGTTAAAAATGTTTTTAAACGAGTTTTATGCTTGGTGGTGGACCATTTTACAGTTCGCCACTATGCTTTCCTCTTTAATTGTACGATGACCGGACATGCTGTGGACCCTATGATGACGCCTACCTAAAGCCCATTAGGACGGTGGCGTTTGATGTTTGTCTAGGATCTTTCTTGTCGTGCCCTTAAGGGTTTATTCTCTTACTGCTCTGGCTTCTGCCAAGTCATTGAGTACCTTCATTGTGGCTTTCTAGGCTATTGTTTTTTTGTATTATATTTACACGAGCATATTTGTGTTTTACTTATATTGCCTATTGATGCTGCCTTGTTGGTTAGAGATTAGATCATGGCGGGGATTTCTTTATTTACACTGTCCTGTTTAAATGGGATGACAGTAGGGTAAGTGTGAGGTTTGGTGCACCCTAGAACCGGTTTAAACCCCCCAGTGACCGTTCCAAGGCGGTAGCCCTATTGTCAACCCTTTTGTGTTTGTGATGTCGTTTGCATTTATTATTGCTTTTGCCTTCTTGTTTGTCTGTTTGCGTGTTTGTTTCTGTGTTTTGTGGTTGACTGTCCTCCTTGAATGCTACTTTCCCTGTCCGATCTTTTTATATTTCTTTTTATTGTCGAAATATCAGTTATATAATCTTGCTAATATAAGCTTTTCCAATCACTTAATGGAATTGAGGCGGGACCACGTAATGTCTACCTTTTTTAAATGAAGATAATTTGTTTGTAAAATTTCAAAATGATTTAAAAACGGTTTAATAGCATGGTATAACTCCACCAATTGATCACTGTTTGTTTAACATTGCATTTCAAATTGTTACATTCAACATATAAACAAGATATTCTTACCTTGCAATTGCATGAACATATTAAACAATATTTAACCATTTTGACCATTAAAAGCACAGGTTTCCATTATAGGAAGATAAATATAACGAAAATAATAATTTAAAGCCCATTTATATTTTCATTTTCTCATATTACATGCAACATGCATTTATATGATGATATATACCAAAAGAACGCACACGCGTGTCATCTCTAAATTGAAAGTGTTAGCTAAAAAGAGAGTTAATAATATACGAGAGGTGTTCAACTTATAATTGAACACTTTTGTTTAAGATGTAATTGTTCAGCGGGAGTGGTTATCATAGAAAATACGTGATTTAATGATGTGAAACTGTCATTTAGAACGTATGCATTTAAAAATAATCTCCAATTTCACGCGGTTCGTTTTAAATTACATTTTGAATTAGGTGTACACTATTTTCCAATTTTAAATCTATATGTTTTTGTTACCGTGGAGTTTTACCTTAAACCAAATAATTCCACTAAATGCATATCATAATTGTTTAAAACTGTGTTTATAATTTAAATATGATCGTACGTTTTGTTTTAAGACATAAATATAGATTTTGAATTAAAAGCTCGGCTTTTTACCGCAATATTAAGAAATTGACAGATAATAGAACAGTTTGCTCGTGTGTTACTTTTAATCATATTTTGTGATATAAAAAAATGAACAGTTACTGTTGATGTATATCACTCACCTTATAAAGATATCTTTGGTATATATTATATTAATTTTATCATTATTTGCAAATGTGTGTGTTTTGCCCCTAAATTTTAAGTTATGTATTTTTTCTATCTTTTCTTTTAAGAAACTTATGAAACTTGCTTTTTTTATAGCGGAGGAAATCACAAAAATGCCTGCAGTTGATGTTTCGAACTAGAAGCTTTCGCAAATTTAATCAATTTCATGTTAATTTTCGCTGAAATCTTGAAAACCGACAAATTTCAAAAGAAATGCATATTACACTTTTTTACATTCAGTCATGAACATATCAGAATACTATAACCTTAAACGACATTTTAAAAGCATTTGTCTTAAAATTTGTATTGCAGTTATTTTTATAATTGAAGATGTTTGCTTCAAAATGTCATTCTCAACCCTTTTTCAAAAATAAGGATGCAGCAACATTAGGAAGCACATAATAGCGCATATCATAATGTTTCATATCGAAGGAATCATTAGACTTGACATTAAAATCAACATGTTCGGCGAGAATTTCAAGATAGTTGATTCAGTTACACAATGAAAGTGTTCAGTTATAAGTTGAACACCTCTCGTATACATTGTATGATAAATTACACATTAACTCATAATTTGCAGGAATATTAAATTCAAACTATACCAGAACACTTTTAATATACTTGTATTACTGTATATATAACTGATGCACATGCTTTGTTTTGTTATAACAGTATTATCTCCCCTTAATTTCATCGTTTGTAATGCGGCAAATAAAAATAATTAACATATATCCATTTAACACAATTAGAACACTTTTTTAACACAAATTATTCATATTCAACTAGAACCTATAACTTCTGTTTATTCTAAAGTGTTTTTATTAATACTTATATGGAAGTCAGGGTAATGTTGACTGTGCGTACGCAGTTAGTGATTATTATTCTGAACAGACTTAAATAACAATACTGTATTATGTCCGATGATCATCACTTGTGTATTTGAACATTTACCCTAATTATCATCATCCACCTCCTCTTCATCATCATCTACATTGTCATCATTAGTATCATAGTCATCCACAAAAGTAACGCCCCCATTGTTCTTATTTGAAAATACTTTTAATTTGCACATACTTGTACAGCATACAGATCGTTTTCTATACATGGGCATTTAGACGACTTGCACATTCTACTGCAATCACACGACAGCAACTGAAGAACTGCCTTTGGTGCTGGATCGCCTTTCATCCAGTCAGCTACTAGTTGTTGTCCATTCTCTGTGCTTTCCATAACACAGCCGGAATTTACTAGTTGAGGGACCTCTGGACATGGCTCAAGATTGAGCCTCCAATTTCTAGCTTGGTAGTTAGCCCGCTGAATATGTTTATGTAGGCAATCCCTACACGGTGGCAGCTGGTGTGTTCTATTTCTCCCTTCTTTTCTGTGAATAAACGGTATCTTAGTTCATTGACGTCTTCTATATTTTGTCTATTATCCCCATAAAGTGAGCATGTGAATACTTTCAGCTGTCTATACAGATCTGGTACGACATCCCAAATCTTTCTAAGTTGCTTGAATGTATCTTGGAATGTTCTATCTTTTTATTTTTACTAATTTCAAAGTACATAGTTTGCCTTTACCTGAAAACGCACTAACGCTATCCAATCAATGCCTTACTATGTTATGACCTAGAGATTTTGTCATAGCATTTGTGCCCACTAATTGCATTCGGTTCACTATATTCTGTATACATATAGCGAGGCAAAACTATTGTCACACAATGCTAGGCTCATTGCAAGTACATCGGTAACTTCAGCAGCAATGACAACAGCCTGAATTATTGCGTTGGAGACGTGATCGGCGTGAAGCAATATCCTAGTATCGGCTTCTTCGTGTGTTGATTTCAGCTCAGAAACCTCTTCTGTTGTGTCTTGCGGTTTTGACCACACACATGATGTACATTAACTTTTCACCAAGCCTTATCCTGTACTCAGGCTTTTTCTACTCGGACACTAGAAACAATATCAGACTCATGTTGTTTTTCGGGTTGGCCAGAAACATCTTCCATTCCTGAACACTATGTCCTGATGTCAAATGGTTATAGTCTAAACCTGTCTGTTTTGTCCTCAGTTGCCGTTCTGCGTTTTTGATTTACTCATCTCTGTATACATGGAATACGTTATCGATACGTGAACTATTTCTACCCTCATTCATAGCTGTTGTAAAGATAGAGTTGGCCACATCTCCAAATGTTCTGTTGTCCCCTTTCGTTTTCTGTACAAGACTCATTCCATCAATAATAAGGGCAGATGGGTTTGGAACTAGTTCTGCAAATGTTATATTTTTGTAAGCTCCCTGGCAAGAACTGATTTAGTTGTTTTGCGCAAAGAAATATCTTCTGCAGCTATTGACCATGCAACAGGACCAAGCGGATGACTTAGCACTTGTCGTATTGATAACTTTCTGCTCTGGGATGATGATGAGCTGTGCGAAGAGCTTACAGTCTGCTTTAAGGACAACCTTTTTTCCTTTGGATTTTTCTGATGTCTTCTTTTCACGTTAATGGCTGAATGTTTCCAGCTTTTGTTTTGATTTTTTTTTATGGAACTTCTTCAAAGCAGACGAGGCCTCGATTCTGTCCTGTTTAAAGGTCGTCTACGCATTCTTGTCTATTTCATAAGCATCGTTTTAATCCTTTTCTACTTCAGGTGGTGCTACCTTTCCGGTTGAAAGGCTGACGATACTATCATGATCTCCAATAAAAGGATTTATCCAGTTATTCGCAATCAGATCTTGTAAAACTAGAATATCCTTTTCATCTTTTGTGATTCTTGACTTTTGTTGATATTTATGCCGTAGATCAGTGTTGTTCATATCGACCATGTTTCTCAATTCTCTCAGGAACACTGACCGGATTTCTGCCTTCAGTTAATATATTGAAATTGCACCAGAGTTAAGGCTAAACCCTTTAGTACCTCCAGGTGTTTGTGTGTCTTTGTTAACCGTTTCTTCCACAGCCTGATCAACAGGTATTCGTCTAAATGGATTGTCGGCACCTATCTGAACTGAACATCCTCCTGTATCCATGTACTCATTGAAATCTGGGTGTTCTGTGATACGGTTATACAGCTCACTTTGGTAAGCTGTCATGTATCTGGCATAGTTGATGTTATCATAGGCAAAGCACCATGGTATCAACGTTTCAATAGCAGACACATGCAGTTTCCAATTGCCTTCTCGTCATGCTCTGTTGAACCGTAAATTTCACAGATACGAATTCTTCACAAGTGTGAGGAATTCGTGCGAATTCTTCACACTTTCGTTACAATTACGGCCGTAAATATCACTAATCGAAAATGTGACATATACGTTTGACTTTCTTTTTACTTTTTCGTACGAACGTATTTTTCACAGCCAGCTGACAGGATACAGTTTATCGCTTATATCATACACTTGGTATGTTAACAGTCTAGCGGCCACATTTTTCAAGCAATCTTGACCAACTTTGGATATGGGCCAGATCGTACAAGTATGACCAGAGTTATGACCCATGTTTTAGCAAAAATGCCATATTCTACCTTGTTAACACACTACAGTAGAGTAAATTATTGACCAATCTGAATCATATTAAGAAAGAATGTGACAGACAGAATGTGAATGTTTATAAAATGCAAGCCAGATTCGAGTTTCGGTCATATCGGCCTAGTAACACCAGAGTTATTTTCCTTGATTTAGCAAGAAACTGTATTTGATCTTGTTAACACTCTAGAGGCTTTATTTCAAGACCAATCCTAATGACATTTGGACAGAATGTGTATGACTATAAGATCTCGGTCAAAATTGAGTATTGGCTAGAAACGACAGAGTTGTTATTGCCCTCGATTTAGCAAAAATGTCATATTGCATTTGGTCAAGTTAAACTTTTGCTTAGATAGGATCATTAAGAGCAGAGTTATGCGCCCCTGATTTAGCAATGATTGTTCTATTGGTTTTCCGAGCAATAACTCATATAATACAGCACATGCAAGTACCAAATTTGGTATGTGGATACATATTGGAATGCTGAATCACTGTGATCTTCACCTTCAAGGTCAGAAATAGAAAAATCTAGTAAGGACCATAACCCATAGATTATACTACAGCACCTAGAGTAGGTCATAGAGTTTGTATGAACATTCGTGTCCGCTCTGTATATTCCACATTTTCAAATTACTCATGACACATTTATTCCTTATAACACAAGCGTTCAACAGCCAGGCGGCAACCTTCAATGTCAAGGTCGCACTAAAGCAAGGGCACCCATGTAGTATGGACACATTTGTAGGTACTGAACCTTTATGAAAGGTATTGACCTGTATTGATATTTTCATTTGTTTCGTTTACGGACAAATATGTAACCATTAAAATATGGTAAACGTCGCGCGATTTTACCTTTATGACTGTTCTATGTTATTTTTGCATCAAACTCCAAGTTATTAAAACTCTCCCATTTAACGGATCAAATCATGTAAAGTATTTTTATCAATACATATTAGGTCTGTCATGTCTGCTATCATAAAAAAGGCTATAGAAGCCCGATGTTTCGATAACGAAGCGAAAAGATGCGACGACGAAGCGCGAAGGTGCGATGGCTGCACCTTCGCGCATCGCCATTGCACATTCGCGCAACGCCATCGCATCTTTGTGCATCATCATTGCATCTTCTGGCACCGCCATCGCACCTTCGCGCATCACTATTGCACCTTCGCGCATCGCCATTGCACATTCGCGCAACGATATCGCACCATCACGCATCGCCATTGCACCATCACGCATCGTCATCGCAGCTTCCACTTGAAGCATCGGCCTTTAGGCAATGCAAGAAAACACCATGATGGAGCACGAAGACGCACTGGGGAAGCGCGAAGAACACGATTCCAAATTTCAAAGTTATTTCGCGCTTCGCCGTCTCTTCCTAATGGATCGTATGAGAGAAAACCAAAAACGTACACCGTACAGCTGTACACAAGCCAAATTAATACATTGTTTGTTGCCGTTAAAACTGCACACCATTAATGGGAATTCCATTTTATTCTGTTCTGTTCTGTTCTGTTCCATTCTCTGTTCTGTTCTGTTCTGTATCTGTCGTGTTGTGTTGTGCTCCGCCTATTTTTCTAATGTTATATTTTCGCCGATCTGTATGTACATGTGATGTTTTTGTCTAAACAATCATTTATTGCATTTTTTTCGTGCTGTTTTAACATGCAAAATACGTTTTTGCTCTACTAGGAGTAGAGATGCCAAACGTAAATTTCACAAATTTGTGACATATACGTGCGATTTTTGTAAAATATTCACACGTATTCTTCACATGTGAAGAATTCGCACGAATTCCTCACACGTGTGAAGAATTGGTTTCTGTGAAATTTACAGTTCAACAAAGCATCAATATTAAGTGGAGAAGCGCATATTATCGTGACGTTCCGGTTCGTTACATATTATCGTGACGCTCCGGTTCGTTAATTTTCCACTCAGTTATGGCCCTTTGTATTTGTAATGCATTTCATAAAGCACTTTTGCGGGGTTTTTCTCTATAACATATGTCTATATACCTTATAGGAACAAAGTATTGTATGTTTACCCATCCCATATATAACAAGTTGCCAGCGGGGGGTATTTGTCCGCCTCCGGCGACAGTTCTAGTTTTACAAAGTCGTTTCAGAGTATGAGTTGTGGGGCCTCGATATACACCGAAGCGCATTGGTCTAGTGGTAGAGTGTCAGAGTAGGAGTTATGGGGGCCTCTATATACAGCGAAGTGCATTGGCCTAGTGGTAGAGTGTCAGAGTAGGATTTATGGGGCCTCTAAATAGAGCGAAGTGCATTTGTGTAGTGGTAGAGTGTCTGCCTTGCATTCGGAAGGCCGTTGATTAGATTCCCGGCCGCGTCATACCTACGCCTAAAATTCCCGTGTGCCAGCACTATAACTGCTACAAATAGACAGATGGTAGAGATCATCGCCGCATTACACTACACACACGCATTCAAAAAGTCCAGCCTCATTTGTACATTATTAGTTACTGGCTTTGCAATAAATCAGTTATTGGGTTTGTTAGTGACCCCCTACAGAAATATGTCGGGGGTCAGTAAGATGTATAGGGGGCTAGGCTATTCAGAAATAGCCTAGCCCCCTATACATCTTACTGACCCCCGACATATTTCTGTAGGGGGTCAGTAAGATGTATAGGGGGCTAGGCTATTCAGAAATAGCCTAGCCCCCTATACATCTTACTGACCCCCGACATATTTCTGTAGGGGGTCACTAACAAACCCAATAACTGATTTATTGTATCGAGCACCTTTTTTAAGGCAAACACTGATATTTAACCCATTTTAATGGAGCGTTAACGTCATTCAGAATTCCGCGCAATTTGACGCTGACGTCATGTCCGGTACAGTTTAAAAAAACATTGTTAATTTACTTATTATGTTTGTTACTAACACCTTAAAGAACTATTTGCAAATCATTTAAACATTGAATCGAAATCTTAGAAACAAAATTGACTGACATGCCATGCAGTAGGTCCTAAACAAAACTCAATTTGATTTGATATCAAACATGGCCGCCAACGGACGTCTTTGTTTACATAGTAATATAGGAAAAAACTTGTGGCGACAATTCCTCTGAAACTACTTAATGGATTTCCATGACACTTTATAGGAATGTTCCTCTTGATGTCTAGTTGGTCATCAGTAAAAAACAAATTGCCCGAATATTTCAAAATGGCCAACAAAGCTAAACATTTGAAAAATACAATATTTTGGCGACTACTGCTTAAAAACAGTAAGGGATATTGATTTGGAAGCTTTACCAAATTGACTGGCATGACAGGAATTTGGTCCTTGACAAAACTCTTTTTGATTCAACGTCAAACATGGCCACCAGCGCCGATATTTGTTTACATAGAGTTAGATAGGAACACCTTGTGGAAACTACACCACTGAAACTACTTGATGGATTTTCATGAAACTTTTCAGGAATGTTGCTCATGATGTCTAGTTGGTCCTAACTAAAGATCAGGTCGGCCTGAACTTTAATTAAAGATGGCCACTACAGCTAAAAATAGATTTTATAGATACAACTTTGTGGTGACCATATGCTAATGATTTGGTGCCTTTACCAAAATGACAGGCATAGCTATGAAGTTGGTTCTAAACGTTTGTTTCTATTTGACGTTAAACATGGCACCAGCAGCCATCTTTGTTTACACAGACATAGAAAAAACATGTGGCAAACTACTCCTGTTAACCTATTTGAAGGATTTTCATGAAACTTTACAGGAATGTTACCTTTGTTACCAAAAAGATTTTCATTTAAAAAATATTGATATCTTATTACTCTGACAACTGTAAGGACTGCTTAGACTTCAAACAAACCTCCTCCAAACATGGTCTCAAAACAAAGTGACTGTATAGTTTAATGATTAACAAACACTATCGCTTCAAATAATGACAAACATATAAACAGTTATGATATCGTTCCAATATCTAGCTGTTCATATCTTCAGGAGAGCGTTTCAAGGTCATGGACCCCTTGTTTATGGTTATTTTTTTTACAAGTAAAAGACTGGTATTACTCGTGGACTCGTTAGCTCGCTTGCTAGAGACTGGTATTACGAGAGGCTCGTTAGCTTTCTTTCTTGAGACTGGTATTACCCGAGGCTCATTAGCTCGCTTGCTTAAGACTGGTATTACCCGAGGACTCAGTAGCTAGCTTGCTTGAGACTGGTATTACCAGAGGCTTATTAGTTTGCTTGCTTGATATTGGTATTACCCGAGGATTCATTAGCTCACATGCTAGAGACTGGTATTACCCGAGGACTCGTTAGCTCGCTTGCTTGAGACTGGTATTACCCGAGGCTCATTAGCTTGCTTGCTTGAGATTGGTATTACCCGAGGACTCAATAGCTTGCTTGCTAGAGACTGGTATTACTCGAGGACTCATAAGCTCGCTTACTTGAGACCGGTATTACCCTATGACTCATTAGCTCGCTTGCCAGAGATTGGTATTACCCGATGACTCAATAGCTTGCTTGCTAGAGACTGGTATTACTCGAGGATTCATTAGCTTGCTTGCTAGATACTGGTATTACTCGAGGACTCATTAGCTTGCTTTCTAGAGACTGGTATTACCCGAGGAATGATTAGCTTGCTTGCTTGCTTGAGACAGGTATTGCCCGAGGACTCATTAGCTATCTTGCTAGAGATTGGTATTACCCAGGACTCATTAACTTCCTTGCTAGAGACTGGTATTACCCGAGGCTCATTAGCTCGCTTACTAGAGACTGGTATTACCCGAGGCTCATTAGCTTGCTGCTTGAGATTGGTATTACCCGAGCACTTGTTAACTAGCTTGCTTGAGATTGGTATTACCCGAGGACTCAATAGCTTGCTTGCTAGAGACTGATATTACTCGAGGAATCATAAGCTCGCTTACTTGAGACTAGTATTACCCGATAACTCATTAGCTCGCTTGCCAGAGATTGGTATTACCCGATGATTCAATAGCTTGCTTGCTAGAGACTGGTATTACTCGAGGACTGATTAGCTCGCTTGCTTTAGACTTGTATTACCCGATGCTCATTAGCTTGCTTGCTTGAGACTGTATTGCCCGAGACTCATTACCTCGCTTGCTAAAGACTGGTATTACCCGAGGACTCATTAGCTTGCTTGCTAGAGACTGATATTACCAGAGGACGCATTAGTTTGCTTGCTTGAGACTGGTATTACCCGAGGACTCAATAGCTTGCTTGCTAAATACTGGTATTACCCGAGGCTCATTAGCTCGCTTGCTTGAGACTGGTATTACCCGAGAACTCATTATCTTGCTTGCTAGATACTGGTATTACCCGAGGCTCATTAGCTTGCTTGCTTGCTTGAGACTGTATTGCACGAGGACTCATTAGCTTGCTTGTTAAAGACTGGTATTACCCGAGGACTCATTAGTTGCTTGCTTGAGACTGATATTACCCGAGGACTGATTACCTTGCTTGCTAGATACTGGTATTACTCGAGGACTCATTAGCTTGCTTGCTAGAGACTGGTATTACCCGCGAACTGATTAGCTTGCTTGCTTGAGACTGATATTGCCCGAGGACTCATTAGCTATCTTGCTAGAGACTGGTATTACCCGAGGCTCATTAGCTTTCTTGCTTGAGAATTGTATTATCCGAGGACTCATTATCTTGCTTGCTAGATACTGGTATTACCCCAGGCTCATTAGCTTGCTTGCTTGAGACTGTATTGCACGAGGACTCATTAGCTCGCTTGCTTGAGACTGGTATTATACGAGGACTCATTATCTTGCTTGCTAAAGACTAGATTACCAGATGCTCATTAGCTCGCTTGTTTGAGACTGGTATTACCCGAGAACTCATAAGTTTGCTTGCTTGAGACTGGTATTACCCGAGGACTCATTAGCTTGCTTGCTAGAGACTGGTTTTACCCGAGGCTCATTATCTCGCTTGCTTGAGACTGGTATTATCCGAGGACTCATTATCTTGTTTGCTAAAGACTAGTATTACCAAAGGCTCATTAGCTCGATTGTTTTAGACTGGTATTACCCGAGAACTCATTATCTTGCTTGCTAGATAATGGTATTACCCGAGGCTCATTAGTTTGCTTGCTTGCTTGAGAAGGTATTGCACGAGGACTCATTAGCTTGCTTGTTAAAGACTGGTATTACCCGAGGACTCATTAGTTTGCTTGATTGAGACTGATATTACCCGAGGAATGATTACCTTGCTTGCTAGATACTGGTATTACTCGAGGACTCATTAGCTTGCTTGCTAGAGACTGGTATAACCCACGAACTAATTAGCTTGCTTGCCTGAAACTGATATTGCCCGAGGAATCATTAGCTATCTTGCTAGAGACTGGTATTACCCGAGGCTCATTAGCTTTCTTGCTTGAGAATGGTATTATCCGAGGACTCATTATCTTGCTTGCTAGATACTGGTATTACCCGAGGCTCATTAGCTTGTTTGCTTGCTTGCTTGAGACTGTATTGCACGAGGACTCATTTGCTTGCTTGCTAGAGACTGGTATTATCCGAGGACTCATTAGTTTGCTTGCTTAAGACTGGTATTACCCGAGGACTCATTAGCTCGCTGGCTTGAGACTGGTATTATACGAGGACTCATTATCTTGCTTGCTAAACACTGGTATTACCAGATGCTCATTAGCTCGCTTGTTTGAGACTGGTATTACCCGAGAACTCTTTATTTTGTTTGCTTGAGACTGGTATTACCCGAGGACTCATTAGCTTGAGTGCTAGAGACTGGTATTACCCGAGGCTCATTAGCTCGCTTTCTTGAGACTGGTATTATCCGAGGACTCATTATCTTGCTTGCTAAAGACTGGTATTACCAAAGGCTCATTAGCTCGCTTGTTTGAGACTGGTATTACCCGAGAACTCATTATCTTGCATGCTAGATACTGGTATTACCCGAGGCTCATTAGCTTGCTTGCTTGCTTGAGACCGTATTGCACGAGGACTCAATGGATTGCTTGCTAGAGACTGGTATTACCCGAGGACTCATTAGTTTGCTTGCTTGAGACTGGTATTACCCGAGGACTCATTAGCTTGCTTGCTAGAGACTGGTATTACCCGAGGCTCATAAGCTCGCTTGCTTGAGACTGGTATTACTCGAGGATGCATTAGCTTGCTTGCTATAGACTGGTATTACTCGAGGACTCATTAGCTTGCTTGCTAGAGACTGGTATTACCCGAGGACTCATTAGCTTGCTTGCTTGAGACTGGTATTGCCCGAGGACTCATTAGATATCTTGTTAGAGACTGGTTTTACCCGAGGCTCATTATCTTTCTTGCTTGAGACTGGTATTATCCAAGGACTCATTATCTTGCTTGCTAAAGACTGGTATTACCAGAGCCTCATTAGCTCGCTAGTTTGAGACTGGTATTAACCGAGGACTCATTAACTTGCTTGCTAAAGACTGGTATTACCAGAGGCTCATTAGCTTGCTTGCTAAATACTGGTATTACCCGAGGACTCATTAACTTGCTTACTAGAGACCGGTATTACCCGAGGACACATTAGCTGGCTTGCTTGAGACTGGTTTACCCGAGGACTGATTAGCTCGCTTGCTTGAGACTAGTAATACCCGAGGACTCATTAGTTCGCTTGCTTGAGACTGGTATTACCCGAGGACTCATTAGCTCGCTTGCTAAAGACTGGTATTACCCGAGTACTCATTAGCTAGCTTGCTTGGGACAGGTATTACCCGAGGACTCATTAGCTCGGTTGCCAGAGATTGGTATCACCCAAGGACTCATTAGCTCACTTGCTAGAGACTGGTATTACCCGAGGACTCGTTAGCTCGCTTGCTTGAGACTGGTATTACCCGAGGTCATTAGCTTGCTTGCTTGAGATTGGTATTACCCAAGGACTCAATAGCTTGCTTGCTAGAGACTGGTATTACCCGAGGACTCATAAGCTCGCTTACTTGAGACCGGTATTACCCGATGACTCATTAGCTCACTTGCCAGAGATTGGTATTACCCGATGACTCAATAGCTTGCTTGCTAGAGACTGGTATTACCCTTGGACTGATTAGCTTGCTTGCTTGAGACTGGTATTGCCCAAGGACTCATTAGCTATCTTGCTAGAGATTGGTATTAGCCGAGGACTCAATATCTTTCTTGCTAGAGACTGGTATTACCCGAGGATCATTAGCTCGCTTGCTAGAGACTGGTATTACCCGAGGCTCATTAGCTTGCTCGCTTGAGATTGGTATTACCCGAGGACTCGTTAACTAGCTTGCTTGAGATTGGTATTACCCGAGGACTCAACAGCTCGCTTACTTGAGACTGGTATTATCCGATGACTCATTAGCTCGTTTGCCAGAGATTGGTATTACCCGATGACTCAATAGCTTGCTTGCTAGAGACTGGTATTACTCGAGGATTCATTAGCTCGCTTGCTTGAGACTGATATTACCCGATGCTCATTAGCTTGCTTGCTTGAGACTGTATTGCCCGAGGACTCATTATCTCGCATGTTAAAGACTGGTATTACCCGAGGACTCATTAGCTTGCTTGCTAAAGACTGGTATTGCCAGAGGACGCATTAGTTTGCTTGCTTGAGACTAGTATTATCCGAGGACTCAATAGCTTGCTTGCTAGAGACTGGTATTACCCGAGGCTCATTAGCTCGCTTGCTTGAGACTGGTATTAACCGAGAACTCATTATCTTGCTTGCTAGATACTTGTATTACCCGAGGCTCATTAGCTTGCCTGCTTGCTTGAGACTGTATTGCACGAGGACTCATTAGCGTGCTTGCTAGAGACTGGTATTACCCGAGGACTCATTAGTTTGCTTGCTTGAGACTGATATTACCCGAGGACTCATTAGCTTGCTTGCTAGAGACTGGTATTACTCGAGGACTCATTAGCTTGCTTGCTAGATAATGCTATTACTCGAGGACTCATTAGCTTGCTTGCTATAGACTGGTATTACCCGAGGACTCATTAGCTTGCTTGTTTGAGACTGGTATTGCCCGAGGACTCATTAGCTATCTTGCTAGAGACTGGTATTACCCGAGGCTCATTAGCTTTCTTGCTTGAGACTGGTATTTTCCAAGGACTTAATATCTTGCTTGCTAAAGACTGGTATTACCAGAGGCTCATTAGCTCGCTTGTATGAGACTGGTATTACCCGAGGACTCATTAACTTGCTTGCTAAAGACTGGTACAATCAGAGGCTCATTAGCTCACTTGCTTGCTAAATACTGGTATTACCCGAGGACTCATTAGCTTGCTTACTAGAGACTGGTATTACCCGAGGACACATTAGCTGGCTTGCTTGAGACTGGTTTACCCGAGGACTCATTAGCTCGCTTACTAGAGACTGGTATTACATGAGGCTCATTAGCTTGCTTGAGACTGGTATTATCCGAGTAATCATTATCTTGCTTGCTAAAGACTGGTATTACAATAGGCTCATTGGCTCGCTTGTTTGAGACTGGTATTACCCGAGAACTCATTATCTTGCTTGCTAGATACTGGTATTACGCGAGGCTCATTAGCTTGCTTGCTTGCTTGAGAATGTATTGCACTCATTGGCTTGCTTGCTAGAGACTGGTATTTCCCGAGGACTCATTAGCTCGCTTGCTTGAGACTGATATTACCCGATGCTCATTAGCTTGCTTGCTTGAGACTGTATTGCTCGAGGACTCATTACCTCGCTTGCTAAAGACTGGTATTGACCGAGGACTCATTCGCTGGCTTGCTAGAGACTGGTATTACCCGAGGCTCATTATCTCGCTTGATTGAGACTGGTATTACCCGAGAACTCATTATCTTGCTTGCTAGATACTGGTATTACCGGAGGCTCATTAGCTTGCTTGCTTGCTTGAGACTGTATTGCACGAGGATTCATTAGCGCGCTTGCTTAAGACTGGTATTACCCGAGGACTCATTAGTTTGCTTGTTTGAGACTGATATTACCCGAGGACTCATTAGCTTGCTTGCTAGAGACTGGTATTACCCGAGGTTCATTAGCTCGCTTGCTTGAGACTGGTATTACTTGAGGACTCATTAGCTTGCTTGCTAGAGACTGGTATTACCCGAGGACTCATTAGCTTGCTTGCTTGAGACTGGTATTGCCCGAGGACTCATTAGCTATCTTGCTAGAGACTGGTATTACCCGAGGCTCATTAGCTTTCTTGCTTGAGACTGGTATTTTCCGAGGACTCATTAACTTGCTTGCTAAAGACTGGTATAACCAGAGGCTCATTAGCTCACTTGCTTGCTAAAAACTGGTATTACCCGAGGACTCATTAGCTTGCTTACTAGAGACTGGTATTACCCGAGGACACATTAGCTGGCTTGCTTGAGACTGGTTTACCCGAGGACTCATAAGCTCGCTTGCTTGAGACTGGTATTATCCGAGGACTCATTAGTTCGCTTGCTTGAGACTGGTATTATCCGAGGTCTCATTATCTTGCTTGCTAAAGACTGGTATTACCAGAGGCTCATTAGCTCGCTTGTTTGAGACTGGTATTTCCCGAGAACTCATTATCTTGCTTGCTAGATACTTGGATTACCCGAGGCTCATTATCTCGCTTGCTTGAGACTGATATTTACCGATGCTCATTAGCTTGCTTGCTTGAGACTGTATTGCCCGAGGACTCATTAGCTTGCTTGCTAGAGACTGGTATTATCCGAGGACTCAATAGCTTGCTTGCTAGAGACTGGTATTACCCGAGGCTCATTAGCTTGCTTGCTAGATACTGGTATTACCCGAGGCTCATTAGCTTGCTTGCTTGCTTGAGACTGTCTTGCAAGAGGACTCATTAGCGTGCTTGCTAGAGACTGGTATTACCGAGGACTCATTAGTTTGCTTGCTTGAGAATGATATTACCCGAGGACTCATTAGCTTGCTTGCTAGAGACTGGTATTACCCGAGGTTCATTAGCTCGCTTGCTTGAGACTGGTATTACTGGAGAACTCATTAGCTTACTAGCTAGATACTGCTATTACTCGAGGACTCATTAGCTTGCTTGCTAGAGACTGGTATTACCCGAGGACTTATTAGCTTGCTTGCTTGAGACTTGTATTGCCCGAAGACTCATTAGCTATCTTGCTAGAGACTGGTATTACCCGAGGCTCATTAGCTTTCTTGCATGAGACTGGTATTTTCTGAGGACTCATTATCTTGCTTGCTAAAGACTGGTATTACCAGAGGCTCATTAGCTCGCTTGTTTGAGACTGGTATTACCCGAGGACTCATTAACTTGCATGATAAAGATTGGTATAACCAGAAGCTCATTAGCTCACATGCTTGCTAAAAACTGGTATTACCCGAGGACTCATTAGCTTGCTTACTAGAGACTGGTATTACCCGAGGACACATTAGCTGGCTTTCTTGAGACTGGTTTACCCGAGGACTCATTAGCTCGCTTGCTTGAGACTGGTATTATCCGAGGACTCATTAGTTCGCTTGCTTGAGACTGGTATTGCCCGAGGACTCATTAGCTATCTTGCTAGAGACTGGTATTACCCGAGGCTCATTAGCTTTCTTGCTTGAGACTGGTATTTTCCGAGGACTCATTAACTTGCTTGCTAAAGACTGGTATAACCAGAGGCTCATTAGCTCACTTGCTTGCTAAAAACTGGTATTACCCGAGGACTCATTAGCTTGCTTACTAGAGACTGGTATTACCCGAGGACACATTAGCTGGCTTGCTTGAGACTGGTTTACCCGAGGACTCATAAGCTCGCTTGCTTGAGACTGATATTATCCGAGGACTCATTAGTTCGCTTGCTTGAGACTGGTATTATCCGAGGTCTCATTATCTTGCTTGCTACAGACTGGTATTACCAGAGGCTCATTAGCTCGCTTGTTTGAGACTGGTATTACCCGAGAACTCATTATCTTGCTTGCTAGATACTTGTATTACCCAAGGCTCATTAGCTTGCTTGCTTGAGACTGATATTATCCGAGGACTCATTATCTTGCTTGCTAAAGACTGGTATTACCAGAGACTCATTAGCTCGCTTGTTTGAGACTGGTATTATCCCAGGACTCATTATCTTGCTTACTAGATGCTGGTATTACCCGAGGCTCATTAGCTTGCTTGAGACTGGTATTATCCGAGTACTCATTATCTTGCTTGCTAGATACTGGTATTACCCGAGGCTCATTAGCTTGCTTGCTTGCTTGAGACTGTATTGCACGAGGATTCATTGGCTTGCTTGCTAGAGACTGGTATAACTCGAGGACTCATTAGCTTGCTTGCTAGAGACTGGTATTACCCGAGGACTCGCTTGAGACTGGTATTGCCTGAGGACTCATTAGCTATCTTGCTAGAGACTGATATTACAAGAGGCTCATTAGCTCGCTTCTTTGAGACTGGTATTACCCGAGAACTCATTATCTTGCTTGCTAGATACTGGTATTACCCGAGGCTCATTAGCTTGCTTGCTTGCTTGAGACTGTATTGCACGAGGAATCATTGGCTTGCTTGCTAGAGACTGGTATTACCAGAGGACTCATTGGTTTGCTTGCTTGAGACTGGTATTATCCGAGGGCTCATTATCTTGCTTGCTAAAGACTGGTATTACCAGAGGCTCATTTGGTCGCTTGTTTGAGACTGGTATTATCCGAGGACTCATTATCTTGCTTGCTAAATACTGGTATTACCAGAGGCTCATTAGCTCGCTTGTTTGAGACTGGTATTACCCGAGAACTCATTATCGTTCTTGCTAGATACTGGTATTACCCGAGGCTCATTAGCTTGCTTGCTTGCTTGACACTGTATTGCACGAAGACTCATTGGCTTGCTAGAGACTGGTATCACCCGATGACTCATTAGTTTGCTTGCTTGAGACTGGTATTACCCGAGGACTCATTAGCTTGCTTGCTAGAGACTGGTATTGCCAGAGGCTCATTAGCTTGCTTGCTTGCTAGAGACTGTATTGCACGAGGATTCATTGGCTTGCTTGCTAGAGACTGGTATAACTCGAGGATTCATTAGCTTGCTTGCTAGAGACTGGTATTACCCGAGGACTCGCTTCAGACTGGTATTGTCTGAGGACTCATTAGCTATCTTGCTAGAGACTGATATTACAAGAGGCTCATTAGCTCGCTTGTTTGAGACTGCTATTACCCGAGAACTCATTATCTTGCTTGCTAGATACTGGTATTACCCGATGCTCATTAGCTTGCTTGATTGCTTGAGACTGTATTGCACGAGGACTCATTGGCTTGCTTGCTAGAGACTGGTATTACCCGAGGACTCATTGGTTTGCTTGCTTGAGATTGGTATTATCCGAGGGCTCATTATCTTGCTTGCTAAAGACTGGTATTACCAGAGGCTCATTTGGTCGCTTGTTTGAGACTGGTATTATCCGAGGACTCATTATCTTGCTTGCTAAAGACTGGTATTACCAGAGGCTCATTAGCTCGCTTGTTTGAGACTGGTATTACCTGAGAATCTCATTATCGTGCTTGCTAGATACTGGTATTACCCGAGGCTCATGAGCTTGCTTGCTTGCTTGAGACTGTATTGCACGAGGACTCATTGGCTTGCTAGAGACTGGTATCACCCGATGACTCATTAGTTTGCTTGCTTGAGACTGGTATTACCCGAGTACTCATTAGCTTGCTTGCTAGAGACTGGTATTACCCGAGGCTCATTAGCATGCTTGCTTGCTCGAGACTGTATTGCACGAGGATTCATTGGCTTGCTTGCTAGCGACTGGTATAACTCGAGGACTCATTAGCTTGCTTGCTAGAGACTGGTATTACCCTAGGACTCGCTTTAGACTGGTATTGTCTGAGGACTCATTAGCTATCTTGCTAGAGACTGGTATTACCCGAGGCTCAAGCTTTCTTGCTTGAGACTGGTTTTATCCGAGGACTCATTATCTTGCTTGCTAGATATTTACCCGAGTCTCATTAGCTTTCTTGCTTGCTTGAGACTGTATTACTCGAGGACTCATTAGCTTGCTTGCTAGAGACCGGTATTACCCGAGGACTCATTAGCTTGCTTGCTTGATACTGGTATTGCCCGAGGACTCATTAGCTATCTTGCTAGAGACTGGTATTACCCGAGGCTCATTAGCTTTTTTGCTTTAGACTGGTATTACTCGAGGACTCATTATCTTGCTTGCTAAAGACTGGTATTACCAGAGGCTCATTAGTTCGCTTGTTTGAGACAGGTATTACCCGACGACTCATTAAGACTGGTATTACCAGAGGCTCATTAGCTCACTTGCTTGAGACTGGTATTACCCGAGGCTCATTAGCTCACTTGCTTGAGACTGGTATTATCCGAGGACTCATTATCTTGCTTGCTAAAGACTGGTATTACCAGAGGCTCATTAGTTCGCTTGTTTGAGACTGGTATTACCCGACGACTCATTAAGACTGGTATTACCAGAGGCTCATTAGCTCACTTGCTTGAGACTGGTATTACCAGAGGCTCATTAGGTGGCTTGCTAAATACTGGTATTACCCGAGGACTCATTAGCTTGCTTACTAGAGACTGGTATTACCCGAGGACACATTAGCTGGCTTGCTTGAGACTGGTTTACCCGAAGACTCATTAGCTATCTTGCTAGAGACTGGTATTACCCGAGGCTCATTAGCTTTCTTGCTTGAGACTGGTATTATCCGAAAACTCATTATCTTGCTTGCTAGATACTGGTTTTACCCGAGGACTCATTAGCTTGCTTGAGACTGTATTGCACGAGGACTCATTGGCTTGCTTGCTAGAGACTGGTATTACCCGAGGACTCATTAGTTTGCTTGCTTGAGACTGGTATTACCCGAGGACTCATTAGCTTGCTTGTTTGAAACTGGTATTACCCGAGGCTCATTAGCTCGCTTTCTTGAGACTGGTATTATCCGAGGACTCATTATCTTGCTTGCTAAATACTGGTATTACCAGAGGCTAATTAGCTCGCTTGTTTGAGACTGGTATTATCCGAGAACTCATTATCTTGCTTGCTAGATAACGGTATTACCCGAGGCTCATTAGCCTTCTTGCTTGCTTGAGACTGTATTGCACGAGGACTCATTGGCTTGCTTGCTAGAGACTGGTATTACCCGAGGACTCATTAGTTTGCTTACTTGAGACTGGTATTACTCGAGGACTCCTTAGCTTGCTTGCTAGAGACTGGTATTACCCGAGGCTCATTAGCTCGCTTGCTTGAGACTGGTATTACTCGAGGACTCATTAGCTTGCTTGCTAGAGACTGGTATTACTCGAGGACTCATTAGCTTGCTTGGTAGAGACCGGTATTAACGGAGGACTCATTAGCTTGCTTGCTTGAGACTGGTATTGCCCGAGGACTCATTAGCTATCTTGCTAGAGACTGGTATTACCCGAGGCTCATTAGCTGTTTTGCTTGAGACTGGTATTATCCGAGTACTCATTGTCTTGCTTGCTAAAGACTGGTATTACCAGAGGCTCATTAGTTCGCTTGTTTGGGACTGGTATTACCCGAGGACTCATTAAGACTGGTATTACCAGAGGCTCATTAGCTCACTTGCTAGAGACTGGTATTACCCGAGGCTCATTAGCTTTTTTGCTTGAGACTGGTATTATCCGAGGACTCATTATCTTGCTTGCTAAAAACTGGTATTACCAGAGGCTCATTAGTTCGCTTTTTTGAGACTGGTATTACCCGAGGACTCATTAAGACTGGTATTACCAGAGGCTCATTAGCTCACTTGCTTGAGACTGGTATTACCAGAGGCTCATTAGCTTGCTTGCTAAATACTGGTATTACCCGAGAATTCATTATCTTGCTTGCCAGATACCGGTATTACCCGAAGCGCATTAGCTCGCTTGCTTGAGACTGGTATTATCCGACGACTCATTATATTGCTTGCTAAATACTGGTATTACCAGAGGCTCATCAGCTCGCTTGTTTCAGACTGGTATTACCCGAGAACTCATTAGCTTGCTTGCTAGATACCGGTATTACCCGAGTCTCATTAGCTTGCTTGCTTGCTTGAGACTGTATTGCACGAGGACTCATTGGCTTGCTTGCTAGAGACTGGTATTACCCGAGGACTCATTAGTTTGATTGCTTGAGACTGGTATTACCCGAGGACTCATTAGCTCGCTTGCTTGAGACTGGTATTACTCGAGGACTCATTAGCTTGCTTGCTAGAGACTGGTATTACTCGAGGACTCATTAGCTTGCTTCCTAGATAACGGCATTACCCGAGGACTCATTAGCTTGCTTGCTTGAGACTGGTATTGCCCGAGGACTCATTAGCTATCTTGCTAGATACTGGTATTACCCGAGGCTCATTAGCCTTTTTGCTTGAGACTGGTATTATCCGAGGACTCATTATCTTGCTTGCTAAAGACTGGTATTACCAGAGGCTCATTAGTTCGCTTGTTTGAGACGGGCATTACCCGAGGACTCATTAAGACTGGTATTACCAGAGGCTCATTATCTCACTTGCTTGAGACTGGTATTACCAGAGGCTCATTAGCTTGCTTGCTAAATACTGGTATTACCCGAGGACTCATTAGCTCGCTTGCTAAAGACTGGTATTACCCGAGTATTCATTAGCTAGCTTGCTTGAGACAGGTATTACCCGAGGACTCATTCGCTCGGTTGCCAGAGATTGGCATTACCCAAGGACTCATTAGCTATCTTGCTAGAGACTGGTATTACCCGTGGCTCTTTAGCTTTCTTGCTTGAGAATGGTATTATCCGAGGACTCATTACCTTGCTTGCTAGATAATTGTTTTACCCGAGGCTCATTAGCTTGCTTGCTTGCTTGAGACTGTATTGCACGAGGACTCATTGGCTTGCTTGCTAGAGACTGGTATTACCCGAGGACTCATTAGTTTGCTTGCTTGAGACTGGTATTACCCGAGGACTCATTAGCTTGCTTGTTAGAGACTGGTATTACCCGAGGCTCATTATCTCGCTTGCTTGAGACTGGTATTATCCGAGGACTCATTATCTTGCTTGCTAAATACTGGTATTACCAGAGGCTCATAAGCTCGCTTGTTTGAGACTGGTATTACCCGAGAACTCATTATCTTGCTTGCTAGATACCGGTATTACCCGAGGCTCATTAGCTTGCTTGCTTGCTTCAGACTGTTTTGCACGAGGACTCATTGGTTTGCTTGCTGGAGACTGGTATTACCCGAGGACTCATTTGTTTGCTTGCTTGAGACTGGTATTACCCGAGGACTCATTAGCTTGCTTGCTAAAGAATGGTATTACCCGAGGCTCATTAGCTCGCTTGCTTGAGACTGGTATTACTCGAGGACTCACTAGCTTGCTTGCTAGAGACTGGTATTACTCGAGGAATCATTAGCTTGCTTGCTAGAGACCGGTATTACCCGAGGACTCATTAGCTTGCTTGCTTGATACTGGTATTGCCCGAGGACTCATTAGCTATCTTGCTAGAGACTGGTATTACCCGAGGCTCATTAGCTTTTTTGCTTAAGACTGGTATTACTCGAGGACTCATTATCTTGCTTGCTAAAGACTGGTATTACCAGAGGCTCATTAGTTCGCTTGTTTGAGACAGGTATTACCCGACGACTCATTAAGACTGGTATTACCAGAGGCTCATTAGCTCACTTGCTTGAGACTGGTATTACCCGAGGCTCATTAGCTCACTTGCTTGAGACTGGTATTCTCCGAGGACTCATTATCTTGCTTGCTAAAGACTGGTATTACCAGAGGCTCATTAGTTCGCTTGTTTGAGACTGGTATTACCCGAGGACTCATTAAGACTGGTATTACCAGAGGCTCATTAGCTCACTTGCTTGAGAATGGTATTACCAGAGGCTCATTAGGTTGCTTGCTAAATACTGGTATTACCCGAGGACTCATTAGCTTGCTTACTTGAGACTGGTATTACCCGAGGACACATTAGCTGGCTTGCTTGAGACTGGTTTACCCGAAGACTCATTAGCTATCTTGCTAGAGACTGGTATTACCCGAGGCTCATTAGCTTTCTTGCTTGAGACTGGTATTATCCGAAAACTCATTATATTGCTTGCTAGATACTGGTTTTACCCGAGGACTCATTAGCTTGCTTGAGACTGTATTGCACGAGGACTCATTGGCTTGCTTGCTAGAGACTGGTATTACCCGAGGACTCATTAGTTTGCTTGCTTGAGACTGGTATTACCCGAGGACTCATTAGCTTGCTTGTTTGAAACTGGTATTACCCGAGGCTCATTAGCTCGCTTGCTTGAGACTGGTATTATCCGAGGACTCATTATCTTGCTTGCTAAATACTGGTATTACCAGAGGCTAATTAGCTCGCTTGTTTGAGACTGGTATTATCCGAGAACTCATTATCTTGCTTGCTAGATAACGGTATTACCCGAGGCTCATTAGCCTTCTTGCTTGCTTGAGACTGTATTGCACGAGGACTCATTGGCTTGCTTGCTAGAGACTGGTATTACCCGAGGACTCATTACCTTGCTTGCTAGATAATTGTTTTACCCGAGGCTCATTAGCTTGCTTGCTTGCTTGAGACTGTATTGCACGAGGACTCATTGGCTTGCTTGCTAGAGACTGGTATTACCCGAGGACTCATTAGTTTGCTAGCTTGAGACTGGTATTACCCGAGGACTCATTAGCTTGCTTGTTAGAGACTGGTATTACCCGAGGCTCATTATCTCGCTTGCTTGAGACTGGTATTATCCGAGGACTCATTATCTTGCTTGCTAAATACTGGTATTAGCAGAGGCTCATAAGCTCGCTTGTTTGAGACTGGTATTACCCGAGAACTCATTATCTTGCTTGCTAGATACCGGTATTACCCGAGGCTCATTAGCTTGCTTGCTTGCTTCAGACTGTTTTGCACGAGGACTCATTGGCTATCTTGCTAGAGACTGGTATTACCCGAGGCTCATCAGCTTTTTTGCTTGAGACTGGTATTATCCGAGGACTCATTATCTTGCTTGCTAAAGACTGGTATTACCAGAGGCTCATTAGTTCGCTTGTTTGAGACTGGCATTACCCGAGGACTCATTAAGACTGGTATTACCAGAGGCTCATTATCTCACTTGCTTGAGACTGGTATTACCAGAGGCTCATTAGCTTGCTTGCTAAATACTGGTATTACCCGAGGACTCATTAGCTCGCTTGCTAAAGACTGGTATTACCCGAGTATTCATTAGCTAGCTTGCTTGAGACAGGTATTACCCGAGGACTCATTCGCTCGGTTGCCAGAGATTGGCATTACCCAAGGACTCATTAGCTATCTTGCTAGAGACTGGTATTACCCGTGGCTCTTTAGCTTTCTTGCTTGAGAATGGTATTATCCGAGGACTCATTACCTTGCTTGCTAGATAATTGTTTTACCCGAGGCTCATTAGCTTGCTTGCTTGCTTGAGACTGTATTGCACGAGGGCTCATTGTCTTGCTTGCTAGAGACTTGTATTACCCGAGGACTCATTAGTTTGCTTGCTTGAGACTGGTATTACCCGAGGACTCATTAGCTTGCTTGTTAGATACTGGTATTACCCGAGGCTCATTATCTCGCTTGCTTGAGACTGGTATTATCCGAGGACTCATTATCTTGCTTGCTAAATACTAGTATTACCAGAGGCTCATAAGCTCGCTTGTTTGAGACTGGTATTACCCGAGAACTCATTATCTTGCTTGCTAGATACCGGTATTACCCGAGGCTCATTAGCTTGCTAGCTTGCTTCAGACTGTTTTGCACGAGGACTCATTGGCTTGCTTGCTGGAGACTGGTATTACCCGAGGACTCATTAGTTTGCTTGCTTGAGACTGGTATTACCCGAGGACTCATTAGCTTGCTTGCTAAAGACTGGTATTACCCGAGGCTCATTAGCTCGCTTGCTTGAGACTGGTATTACTCGAGGACTCACTAGCTTGCTTGCTAGAGACTGGTATTACTCGAGGACTCATTAGCTTGCTTGCTAGAGACCGGTATTACCCGAGGACTCATTAGCTTGCTTGCTTGATACTGGTATTGCCCGAGGACTCATTAGCTATCTTGCTAGAGACTGGTATTACCCGAGGCTCATTAGCGTTTTGCCTTAAGACTGGTATTACTCGAGGACTCATTATCTTGCTTGCTAAAGACTGGTATTACCAGAGGCTCATTAGTTCGCTTGTTTGAGACAGGTATTACCCGACGACTCATTAAGACTGGTATTACCAGAGGCTCATTAGCTCACTTGCTTGAGACTGGTATTACCCGAGGCTCATTAGCTCACTTGCTTGAGACTGGTATTCTCCGAGGACTCATTATCTTGCTTGCTAAAGACTGGTATTACCAGAGGCTCATTAGTTCGCTTGTTTGAGACTGGTATTACCCGAGGACTCATTAAGACTGGTATTACCAGAGGCTCATTAGCTCACTTGCTTGAGACTGGTATTACCAGAGGCTCATTAGGTTGCTTGCTAAATACTGGTATTACCCGAGGACTCATTAGCTTGCTTACTTGAGACTGGTATTACCCGAGGACACATTAGCTGGCTTGCTTGAGACTGGTTTACCCGAAGACTCATTAGCTATCTTGCTAGAGACTGGTATTACCCGAGGCTCATTAGCTTTCTTGCTTGAGACTGGTATTATCCGAAAACTCATTATATTGCTTGCTAGATACTGGTTTTACCCGAGGACTCATTAGCTTGCTTGAGACTGTATTGCACGAGGACTCATTGGCTTGCTTGCTAGAGACTGGTATTACCCGAGGACTCATTAGTTTGCTTGCTTGAGACTGGTATTACCCGAATACTCATTAGCTTGCTTGTTTGAAACTGGTATTACCCGAGGCTCATTAGCTCGCTTGCTTGAGACTGGTATTATCCGAGGACTCATTATCTTGCTTGCTAAATACTGGTATTACCAGAGGCTAATTAGCTCGTTTGTTTGAGACTGGTATTATCCGAGAACTCATTATCTTGCTTGCTAGATAACGGTATTACCCGAGGCTCATTAGCCTTCTTGCTTGCTTGAGACTGTATTGCACGAGGACTCATTGGCTTGCTTGCTAGAGACTGGTATTACCCGAGGACTCATTAGTTTGCTTGCTTGAGACTGGTATTACCCGAGGACTCATTAGATTGCTTGTTAGAGACTGGTATTACCCGAGGCTCATTATCTCGCTTGCTTGAGACTGGTATTATCCGAGGACTCATTATCTTGCTTGCTTAATACTGGTATTAGCAGAGGCTCATAAGCTCGCTTGTTTGAGACTGGTATTACCCGAGAACTCATTATCTTGCTTGCTAGATACCGGTATTACCCGAGGCTCATTAGCTTGCTTGCTTGCTTCAGACTGTTTTGCACGAGGACTCATTGGCTATCTTGCTAGAGACTGGTATTACCCGAGGCTCATTAGCTTTTTTGCTTGAGACTGGTATTATCCGAGGACTCATTATCTTGCTTTCTAAAGACTGGTATTACCAGAGGCTCATTAGCTCACTTGCTTGAGACTGGTATTACCAGAGGCTCATTAGCTTGCTTGCTAAATACTGGTATTACCCGAGAATTCATTATCTTGCTTGCCAGATACCGGTATTACCCGAGGCGCATTAGCTCGCTTGCTTGAGACTGGTATTATCCGACGACTCATTATATTGCTTGCTAAATACTGGTATTACCAGAGGCTCATCAGCTCGCTTGTTTCAGATTGGTATTACCCGAGAACTCATTAGCTTGCTTGCTAGATACCGGTATTACCCGAGTCTCATTAGCTTGCTTGCTTGCTTGAGACTGTATTGCACGAGGACTCATTGGCTTGCTTGCTAGAGACTGGTATTACCCGAGGACTCATTAGTTTGCTTGCTTGAGACTGGTATTACCCGAGGACTCATTAGCTCGCTTGCTTGAGACTGGTTTTACTCGAGGACTCATTAGCTTGCTTGCTAGAGACTGGTATTACTCGAGGACTCATTAGCTTGCTTGCTAGATAACGGTATTACCCGAGGACTCATTAGCTTGCTTGCTTGAGACTGGTATTGCCCGAGGACTCATTAGCTATCTTGCTAGAGACTGGTATTACCCGAGGCTCATTAGCCTTTTTGCTTGAGACTGGTATTATCCGAGGACTCATTATCTTGCTTGCTAAAGACTGGTATTACCAGAGGCTCATTAGTTCGCTTGTTTGAGACTGGTATTACCCGAGGACTCATTAAGACTGGTATTACCAGAGGCTCGTTATCTCACTTGCTTGAGACTGGTATTACCAGAGGCTCATTAGCTTGCTTGCTAAATACTGGTATTACCCGAGGACTCATTAGCTCGCTTGTAAAGACTGGTATTACCCGAGTATTCATTAGCTAGCTTGCTTGAGACAGGTATTACCCGAGGACTCATTCGCTCGGTTGCCAGAGATTGGCATTACCCAAGGACTCATTAGCTATCTTGCTAGAGACTGGTATTACCCGTGGCTCTTTAGCTTTCTTGCTTGAGAATGGTATTATCCGAGGACTCATTACCTTGCTTGCTAGATAATTGTTTTACCCGAGGCTCATTAGCTTGCTTGCTTGCTTGCTTGCTTGAGACTGTATTGCACGAGGACTCATTGGCTTGCTTGCTAGAGACTGGTATTACCCGAGGACTCATTAGTTTGCTTGCTTGAGACTGGTATTACCCGAGGACTCATTAGCTTGCTTGTTAGAGACTGGTATTACCCGAGGCTCATTATCTCGCTTGCTTGAGACTGGTATTATCCGAGGACTCATTATCTTGCTTGCTAAATACTGGTATTACCAGAGGCTCATAAGCTCGCTTGTTTGAGACTGGTATTACCCGAGAACTCATTATCTTGCTTGCTAGATACCGGTATTACCCGAGGCTCATTAGCTTACTTGCTTGCTTCAGACTGTTTTGCACGAGGACTCATTGGCTTGCTTGCTGGAGACTGGTATTACCCGAGGACTCATTAGTTTGCTTGCTTGAGACTGGTATTACCCGAGGACTCATTAGCTTGCTTGCTAAAGACTGGTATTACCCGAGGCTCATTAGCTCGCTTGCTTGAGACTGGTATTACTCGAGGACACACTAGCTTGCTTGCTAGAGACTGGTATTACTCGATGACTCATTAGCTTGCTTGCTAGAGACCGGTATTACCCGAGGACTCATTAGCTTGCTTGCTTGATACTGGTATTGCCCGAGGACTCATTAGCTATCTTGCTAGAGACTGGTATTACCCGAGGCTCATTAGCTTTTTTGCTTAAGACTGGTATTACTCGAGGACTCATTATCTTGCTTGCTAAAGACTGGTATTACCAGAGGCTCATTAGTTCGCTTGTTTGAGACAGGTATTACCCGACGACTCATTAAGACTGGTATTACCAGAGGCTCATTAGCTCACTTGCTTGAGACTGGTATTACCCGAGGCTCATTAGCTCACTTGCTTGAGACTGGTATTCTCCGAGGACTCATTATCTTGCTTGCTAAAGACTGGTATTACCAGAGGCTCATTAGTTCGCTTGTTTGAGACTGGTATTACCCGAGGACTCATTAAGACTGGTATTACCAGAGGCTCATTAGCTCACTTGCTTGAGACTGGTATTACCAGAGGCTCATTAGGTTGCTTGCTAAATACTGGAATTACCCGAGGACTCATTAGCTTGCTTACTTGAGACTGGTATTACCCGAGGACACATTAGCTGGCTTGCTTGAGACTGGTTTACCCGAAGACTCATTAGCTATCTTGCTAGAGACTGGTATTACCCGAGGCTCATTAGCTTTCTTGCTTGAGACTGGTATTATCCGAAAACTCATTATCTTGCTTGCTAGATACTGGTTTTACCCGAGGACTCATTAGCTTGCTTGAGACTGTATTGCACGAGGACTCATTGGCTTGCTTGCTAGAGACTGGTATTACCCGAGGACTCATTAGTTTGCTTGCTTGAGACTGGTATTACCCGAGGACTCATTAGCTTGCTTGTTTGAAACTGGTATTACCCGAGGCTCATTAGCTCGCTTTCTTGAGACTGGTATTATCCGAGGACTCATTATCTTGCTTGCTAAATACTGGTATTACCAGAGGCTAATTAGCTCGCTTGTTTGAGACTGGTATTATCCGAGAACTCATTATCTTGCTTGCTAGATAACGGTATTACCCGAGGCTCATTAGCCTTCTTGCTTGCTTGAGACTGTATTGCACGAGGACTCATTGGCTTGCTTGCTAGAGACTGGTATTACCCGAGGACTCATTACCTTGCTTGCTAGATAATTGTTTTACCCGAGGCTCATTAGCTTGCTTGCTTGCTTGAGACTGTATTGCACGAGGACTCATTGGCTTGCTTGCTAGAGACTTGTATTACCCGAGGACTCATTAGTTTGCTTGCTTGAGACTGGTATTACCCGAGGACTCATTAGCTTGCTTGTTAGAGACTGGTATTACCCGAGGCTCATTATCTCGCTTGCTTGAGACTGGTATTATCCGAGGAATCATTATCTTGCTTGCTAAATACTGGTATTAGCAGAGGCTCATAAGCTCGCTTGTTTGAGACTGGTATTACCCGAGAACTCATTATCTTGCTTGCTAGATACCGGTATTACCCGAGGCTCATTAGCTTGCTTGCTTGCTTCAGACTGTTTTGCACGAGGACTCATTGGCTTGCTTGTTGGAGACTGGTATTACCCGAGGACTCATTAGTTTGCTTGCTTGAGACTGGTATTACCCGAGGACTCATTAGCTTGCTTGCTAAAGACTGGTATTACCCGAGGCTCATTAGCTCGCTTGCTTGAGACTGGTATTACTCGAGGACTCACTAGCTTGCTTGCTAGAGACTGGTATTACTCGAGGACTCATTAGCTTGCTTGCTAGAGACCGGTATTACCCGAGGACTCATTAGCTTGCTTGCTTGATACTGGTATTGCCCGAGGACTCATTAGCTATCTTGCTAGAGACTGGTATTACCCGAGGCTCATTAGCTTTTTTGCTTAAGACTGGTATTACTCGAGGACTCATTATCTTGCTTGCTAAAGACTGGTATTACCAGAGGCTCATTAGTTCGCTTGTTTGAGACAGGTATTACCCGACGACTCATTAAGACTGGTATTACCAGAGGCTCATTAGCTCACTTGCTTGAGACTGGTATTACCCGAGGCTCATTAGCTCACTTGCTTGAGACTGGTATTATCCGAGGACTCATTATCTTGCTTGCTAAAGACTGGTATTACCAGAGGCTCATTAGTTCGCTTGTTTGAGACTGGTATTACCCGACGACTCATTAAGACTGGTATTACCAGAGGCTCATTAGCTCACTTGCTTGAGACTGGTATTACCAGAGGCTCATTAGGTGGCTTGCTAAAAACTGGTATTACCCGAGGACTCATTAGCTTGCTTACTAGAGACTGGTATTACCCGAGGACACATTAGCTGGCTTGCTTGAGACTGGTTTACCCGAAGACTCATTAGCTATCTTGCTAGAGACTGGTATTACCCGAGGCTCATTAGCTTTCTTGCTTGAGACTGGTATTATCCGAAAACTCATTATCTTGCTTGCTAGATACTGGTTTTACCCGAGGACTCATTAGCTTGCTTGAGACTGTATTGCACGAGGACTCATTGGCTTGCTTGCTAGAGACTGGTATTACCCGAGGACTCATTAGCTTGCTTGCTTGATACTGGTATTGCCCGAGGACTCATTAGCTATCTTGCTAGAGACTGGTATTACCCGAGGCTCATTAGCTTTTTTGCTTAAGACTGGTATTACTCGAGGACTCATTATCTTGCTTGCTAAAGACTGGTATTACCAGAGGCTCATTAGTTCGCTTGTTTGAGACAGGTGTTACCCGACGACTCATTAAGACTGGTATTACCAGAGGCTCATTAGCTCACTTGCTTGAGACTGGTATTACCCGAGGCTCATTAGCTCACTTGCTTGAGACTGGTATTCTCCGAGGACTCATTATCTTGCTTGCTAAAGACTGGTATTACCAGAGGCTCATTAGTTCGCTTGTTTGAGACTGGTATTACCCGAGGACTCATTAAGACTGGTATTACCAGAGGCTCATTAGCTCACTTGCTTGAGACTGGTATTACCAGAGGCTCATTAGGTTGCTTGCTAAATACTGGTATTACCCGAGGACTCATTAGCTTGCTTACTTGAGACTGGTATTACCCGAGGACACATTAGCTGGCTTGCTTGAGACTGGTTTACCCGAAGACTCATTAGCTATCTTGCTAGAGACTGGTATTACCCGAGGCTCATTAGCTTTCTTGCTTGAGACTGGTATTATCCGAAAACTCATTATCTTGCTTGCTAGATACTGGTTTTACCCGAGGACTCATTAGCTTGCTTGAGACTGTATTGCACGAGGACTCATTGGCTTGTTTGCTAGAGACTGGTATTACCCGAGGACTCATTAGTTTGCTTGCTTGAGACTGGTATTACCCGAGGACTCATTAGCTTGCTTGTTTGAAACTGGTATTACCCGAGGCTCATTAGCTCGCTTGCTTGAGACTGGTATTATCCGAGGACTCATTATCTTGCTTGCTAAATACTGGTATTACCAGAGGCTAATTAGCTCGCTTGTTTGAGACTGGTATTATCCGAGAACTCATTATCTTGCTTGCTAGATAACGGTATTACCCGAGGCTCATTAGCCTTCTTGCTTGCTTGAGACTGTATTGCACGAGGACTCATTGGCTTGCTTGCTAGAGACTGGTATTACCCGAGGACTCATTAGTTTGCTTGCTTGAGACTGGTATTACCCGAGGACTCATTAGCTTGCTTGTTTGAAACTGGTATTACCCGAGGCTCATTAGCTCGCTTGCTTGAGACTGGTATTATCCGAGGACTCATTATCTTGCTTGCTAAATACTGGTATTACCAGAGGCTAATTAGCTCGCTTGTTTGAGACTGGTATTATCCGAGAACTCATTATCTTGCTTGCTAGATAACGGTATTACCCGAGGCTCATTAGCCTTCTTGCTTGCTTGAGACTGTATTGCACGAGGACTCATTGGCTTGCTTGCTAGAGACTGGTATTACCCGAGGACTCATTACCTTGCTTGCTAGATAATTGTTTTACCCGAGGCTCATTAGCTTGCTTGCTTGCTTGAGACTGTATTGCACGAGGACTCATTGGCTTGCTTGCTAGAGACTTGTATTACCCGAGGACTCATTAGTTTGCTTGCTTGAGACTGGTATTACCCGAGGACTCATTAGCTTGCTTGTTAGAGACTGGTATTACCCGAGGCTCTTTATCTCGCTTGCTTGAGACTGGTTTTATCCGAGGACTCATTATCTTGCTTGCTAAATACTGGTATTAGCAGAGGCTCATAAGCTCGCTTGTTTGAGACTGGTATTACCCGAGAACTCATTATCTTGCTTGCTAGATACCGGTATTACCCGAGGCTCATTAGCTTGCTTGCTTGCTTCAGACTGTTTTGCACGAGGACTCATTGGCTTGCTTGTTGGAGACTGGTATTACCCGAGGACTCATTAGTTTGCTTGCTTGAGAATGGTATTACCCGAGGACTCATTAGCTTGCTTGCTAAAGACTGGTATTACCCGAGGCTCATTAGCTCGCTTGCTTGAGACTGGTATTACTCGAGGACTCACTAGCTTGCTTGCTAGAGACTGGTATTACTCGAGGACTCATTAGCTTGCTTGCTAGAGACCGGTATTACCCGAGGACTCATTAGCTTGCTTGCTTGATACTGGTATTGCCCGAGGACTCATTAGCTATCTTGCTAGAGACTGGTATTACCCGAGGCTCATTAGCTTTTTTGCTTTAGACTGGTATTACTCGAGGACTCATTATCTTGCTTGCTAAAGACTGGTATTACCAGAGGCTCATTAGTTCGCTTGTTTGAGACAGGTATTACCCGACGACTCATTAAGACTGGTATTACCAGAGGCTCATTAGCTCACTTGCTTGAGACTGGTATTACCCGAGGCTCATTAGCTCACTTGCTTGAGACTGGTATTATCCGAGGACTCATTATCTTGCTTGCTAAAGACTGGTATTACCAGAGGCTCATTAGTTCGCTTGTTTGAGACTGGTATTACCCGACGACTCATTAAGACTGGTATTACCAGAGGCTCATTAGCTCACTTGCTTGAGACTGGTATTACCAGAGGCTCATTAGGTGGCTTGCTAAATACTGGTATTACCCGAGGACTCATTAGCTTGCTTACTAGAGACTGGTATTACCCGAGGACACATTAGCTGGCTTGCTTGAGACTGGTTTACCCGAAGACTCATTAGCTATCTTGCTAGAGACTGGTATTACCCGAGGCTCATTAGCTTTCTTGCTTGAGACTGGTATTATCCGAAAACTCATTATCTTGCTTGCTAGATACTGGTTTTACCCGAGGACTCATTAGCTTGCTTGAGACTGTATTGCACGAGGACTCATTGGCTTGCTTGCTAGAGACTGGTATTACCCGAGGACTCATTAGTTTGCTTGCTTGAGACTGGTATTACCCGAGGACTCATTATCTTGCTTGTTTGAAACTGGTATTACCCGAGGCTCATTAGCTCGCTTTCTTGAGACTGGTATTATCCGAGGACTCATTATCTTGCTTGCTAAATACTGGTATTACCAGAGGCTAATTAGCTCGCTTGTTTGAGACTGGTATTATCCGAGAACTCATTATCTTGCTTGCTAGATAACGGTATTACCCGAGGCTCATTAGCCTTCTTGCTTGCTTGAGACTGTATTGCACGAGGACTCATTGGCTTGCTTGCTAGAGACTGGTATTACCCGAGGACTCATTAGTTTGCTTACTTGAGACTGGTATTACTCGAGGACTCCTTAGCTTGCTTGCTAGAGACTGGTATTACCCGAGGCTCATTAGCTCGCTTGCTTGAGACTGGTATTACTCGAGGACTCATTAGCTTGCTTGCTAGAGACTGGTATTACTCGAGGACTCATTAGCTTGCTTGGTAGAGACCGGTATTAACGGAGGACTCATTAGCTTGCTTGCTTGAGACTGGTATTGCCCGAGGACTCATTAGCTATCTTGCTAGAGACTGGTATTACCCGAGGCTCATTAGCTGTTTTGCTTGAGACTGGTATTATCCGAGTACTCATTGTCTTGCTTGCTAAAGACTGGTATTACCAGAGGCTCATTAGTTCGCTTGTTTGGGACTGGTATTACCCGAGGACTCATTAAGACTGGTATTACCAGAGGCTCATTAGCTCACTTGCTTGAGACTGGTATTACCAGAGGCTCATTAGCCTGCTTTCTAAATACTGGTATTACACGAGGACTCATTAGCTTGCTTACTAGAGACTGGTATTACCCGAGGACACATTAGCTGGCTTGCTTGAGACTGGTTTACCCGAAGACTCATTAGCTCGCTTGCTTGAAGACTGGTTATACCCGAGGACTTATTAGTTCGCTTGCTTGAGACTGGTATTACCCGAGGACTCATTAGCTCGCTTGCTAAAGACTGGTATTACCCGAGTACTCATTAGCTAGCTTGCTTGAGACAGGTATTACCCGAGGACTCATTCGCTCGGTTGCCAGAGATTGGTATTACCCAAGGACTCATTAGCTTGCTTGCTAGAGCCTTGTATTACCTGAGGACTCATTAACTCGCTTGCTTGATTGAAACTGTTATTACCTGAGGACTCATTTGCTTGCTTGCTAGAGACCTGTATTAACCGAGGACGCATTAGCTCGCTTGCTAGAAACTGGTATTACCCGATGACTCATTAGCGTACTTGTTAGTGACTGTTATTATCCGAGGACTCATTAGCTTGCTTGCTAGAGACTAATATTACCCGACGACTCATTAGCTTGCTTGCTTGAGACTGGTATTATCCGAGGCTCATTAAAACGCTTTCTTGAGACTTGTATAAACCGAGACCCATTAGCTTGCTTGCTTGAGACTGGGAATACCCGAGGACTCATTAGCTGGCTTGCTAGAGACTGGTATTACCCGAGGACTCATTAGTTTGCTTGCTTGAGACTGGTATTACCCGAGGACTCATTAACTTGCTTGTTAGAGGCTGGTATTACCCGAGGCTCATTAGCTCGCTTGCTTGAGACTGGTATTATCCGAGGACTCATTATCTTGCTTGCTAAATACTGGTTTTACCAGAGGCTAATTAGCTCGCTTGTTTGAGACTGGTATTATCCGAGAACTCTTTATCTTGCTTGCTAGATACTAGTATTACCCGAGGCTCATTAGCCTTCTTGCTTGCTTGAGACTGTATTGCACGAGGACTCATTGGCTTGCTTGCTAGAGACTGGTATTACCCGAGGACTCATTAGTTTGCTTGCTTGAGACTGGTATTACCCGAGGACTCATTAGCTTGCTTGCTAGATACTGGTATTACCCGAGGCTCATTAGCTCGCTTGCTTGAGACTGGTATTACTCGAGGACTCATTAGCTTGCTTGTCAGAGACTGGTATTACTCGAGGACTCATTAGCTTGCTTGCTAGATACCGGTATTAACCGAGGACTCATTAGCTTGCTTGCTTGAGAATGGTATTGCCCGAGGACTCATTAGCTATCTTGCTAGAGACTGGTATTACCCGAGGCTCATTAGCTTTTTTGCTTGAGACTGGTATTATCCGAGGACTCATTGTCTTGCTTGCTAAAGACTGGTATTACCAGAGGCTCATTAGTTCGCTTGTTTGAGACTGGTATTACCCGAGGACTCATTAAGACTGGTATTACCAGAGGCACATTAGCTCACTTGCTTGAGACTGGTATTACCAGAGGCTCATTAGCTTGCTTGCTAAATACTGGTATTACACGAGGACTCATTAGCTTGCTTACTAGAAACTGGTATTACCCGAGGACACATTAGCTGGCTTGCTTGAGACTGGTTTACCCGAAGACTCATTAGCTCGCTTGCTTGAGACTGGTTATACCCGAGAACTCATTAGTTCGCTTGCTTGAGACTGATATTAGCCGAGGACTCATTAGCTCGCTTGCTAAAGACTGGTATTACCCGAGTACTTATTAGCTAGCTTGCTTGAGATTGGTATTACCCAAGGACTCATTAGCTTGCTTGCTAGAGACTGGTATTACCTGAGGATTCATTAACTCGCTTGCTTGATTGAAACTGTTATTACCTGAGGACTCATTTGCTTTCTTGCTAGAGACCTGTATTAACCGAGGACTCATTAGCTCGCTTGCTAGAAACTGGTATTACCCGATGACTCATTAGCGTACTTGTTAGTGACTGTTATTATCCGAGGACTCATTAGCTCGCTTGCTAGAGACTGTTATTACCCGACGACTCATTAGCTTGCTTGCTTGAGACTGGTATTACCCGAGGCTCATTAAAACGCTTTCTTGAGACTGGTATAGCCCGAGACCCCATTAGCTTGCTTGCTTGAGACTGGGAATACCCGAGGACTCATTAGCTGGCTTGCTAGAGACTGGTATTACCCGAGGACTCATTAACTCCCTTACTTGAGACTGGTATTTCACGAGGACTCAGTAGCGTGTTTGCTTGAGTTTCAATCTCATTCGTTCGCTTGAGCTCCAATATCATTACATCGCTTGAGCTTCATTGAGTCTCCAACCAGTAATAATCAAGAGGCAAAGGCAATTATAAATGTTGTAAATGAACAGAGGCGATCTACGGTTCCTAGTCAGCGGACGATTTTTCCTTCTTTTATATCACCAATTAGTGCCAGATGCAAAGGTGAGAAGACGCGATCTGGAAGAGTGATTGGTGTAAATCTACATATAGATGAAGATCATTGTAATTCCCCTCAGTTTCATTTGAACTGTACATGCATTATATTGCACCGCATGTTATCTTCGGTTTAATCATATATCTACATCCTATGTAGATCTATGGCATCCTATGCTATGGCATCCTATGTAGATCTATGTCATCCTATGTAGATCTATGGCATCCTATGTAGATCTATGGCATATTATGTAGAACTGTGGCATCCTATGTAGATCTATGGAATCCTATATAGATCTATGGCATGCTATGTAGATCTATGGCATCCTATGTAGATCTTTGGCATCCTATGTAGATCTGTGGTTTAATTAGTGTTATGAAAATTTAGGGCTGCAAATATCGACGCAGATCTGCTGGTTTTCGTTGTTAACTATTGATTTTACTATTTTAATAGCTTTTACCACTGCTAACAGTCATCATCATCATAATCGTCATCATCATCATCGTCATCATCATTTTCAGCTGCAGCTTATAAACACCAACGGCAACTACAATATCTACATCATCATCATCATCATTCTTATCAACATCACCATAACCACCGCACTCATCATCATCAGCATCATTACAAACCTACCATCATCATCATCATCAGTAGCAGCAGCTTTATCATAAACATCATCACCCCAAAAATATGTTCACAACCACCACCACTATCATCAGTGGCATCATCGTCACTACTACCACCACCACCACCACCACCACCACCACACACTGAAACTTGACTGCAAACATAACCTTCGGCTCACTTAACATTGCCTGCCAACACAGTTTTCAGCACACTTTATATTACCAACATAATTTTCAGCAAAGTAAATATTGGCAACCAACATAGCCTCCAGCTCAATTAACATTTATGATTAAAATAAAACCATATATTTTCACTGTTATTTTTTACTGCCGGAACCTTTATTTTACGATGTCAAAACAAGATGTAATTTATTTTTTTGAAAATAACTATTAAATGTATGACAATAGCTTGGAAATGGTCTAACTAAGATTCGTAGTTTTGGAAAATCTGAAAATGTTTATGAACGTTATATTATTGCATTGGAAATCAATTGAAATCGGTCAAATATTTTAAAAGGCAAGCTAATATATAAATTTTACCATACCGAGTCGTTGACATCGCCGAAAATATATATTGTATGCATACGTTTCCGGGTTGTTTGTATATAATAAAATAATACTTGTTTGTTTGTCATGAATATAGGGTTTATTTTCATCTCGAATGAGAAAAATCAACTATTTTCACTCGTTCTAAAACACTCGTGAAAATATAAGTTTTCTCTCTTCTCGGTGAAAATAAATCCTATATTCACTCCAAACCAACAAATATCCCCCATATATTGATTTCTGGTTATTATATGTTGTTTCATTTCAGATGTTTTAACATGATAATTGTAAACGGCATCAATGTAATTAATTTGCTTTTGAGAAATTATCAACGATAAAGTTTAACAAAACAATACGTATATGACATCTTCCAATTAATAGTGCACCATAACATCCCATTATGTCTGATTGTTTAAAGTCAAATTTACTTAAAAAATACCATTGCAAACTGAAAGATTATGTCATAAACATGATATATATGAAGTTTAAAAAACACAATAATTCTTTTTTTTGAAGATTTTGGAGTTTTTATATTTGCGTTGCTAATGTCATTTTTTGACGGAAAATTTGACGGACTTTGGTGACATTAGCAACAAGTAAAATTTTGAATAATCATCAAAATACAAAGCATTGTACAAAAATGTCTTAACATATATATGTAACAATATAAAGTGCACAAAGCTATTGATATTAAATATTAAAATAGTTTTGGGAAGTAAGAATTTTGTATGTTTTATTTCGTTGCTAATGTCATTTTTTGACGGACTCGTGTGTTGCTAATGTCATTTTTTGACAGACTATTTCGTTGCTAATGTCATTCTTGACGGACTCTTATGTTGCTAATGTCATTTTTTGACGGACTCGTTTGTTGCTAATGTCATTCTTGACGGACTCATGTGTTGCTAATGTCATTTTTTGACGGACTCGTGTATTGCTAATGTCATTTTTTACGGATTCCTGCATTGGTAATGTAATTTACGACAGAAAATGCAGATACAAAATTTATAAATGTCTTAATCTGATAAAAAATGAAATATCAATCTAATTGGTCCAGTGGTATAGGAGGAGATTGCGTTTAAAAGACGTACGGCGGACAACGCATGGTCATAAACAAACTTTTTCTAGTAGTAGATGCCTTTAACCCATTAGCTACCTAGTCACATGCTATGGTGCTTGTAACATAGTGATACGGTAGGCAGTTCAACTTATGCATGTTGTGTGTGCTTTCATTTTTGTGTTTATTGTGTAATCAGCACTCAGCATGTATATGATCACACATGTCTGTATTGGGTTTGGAAATCTCAGAGCAATCTTTTAATAATTGTAGCAACCAACCTGGGACCGTATTCATAAAGCATCTCGGCAAAATTATTTACTTAGTTAAAATATTTTTTCTTGAAAAACTTTTCCTTCAGTCAAGTGTTGTGATCAATAGTTGTTCTTATTATTATTGTCCAGCTATTTTCGTATAAGTATCACACAAATAATCACGTTTTATAATCATTTTAATGAAACTATTGACCGTAATTTTATTTAACTTAAAAGTGGAAAAAATCGACTTACTTTAAAAATGATACTGATGCTTTATGAGTATATATGGCTCCAGAATAATCTATATTGGAGCTTTTCTGAGATTTCCACCAACCATTTACCATGAACAATTATTGTTGCACTGGTTTTGGGAATCTTACATAGTTATGGTAAATGGTTGGTTAGCAAGGCAACCCTAGTGTCAAGGGACCTTGGGGCTCACCATAGATGCTTACTAATCTTTATATTTTCTCCATGCTTATGTAAATAATGTTGTGTTGTCCAGGTTACACTAAGCATATGTATACACACCTCAATATCTCTATAGATGTTCTCTTCTATCTTTCTATACAAAAGAGAAAACTTTGATTCTTTTGGAGTTTTCTTCACTTCCCTTTTATTTTGTCACCTTCAATTCAATGATATTTGATAATGACCAAGATATTAGCGAGTTTGGGATTTTATACATGTACTGGTAAAATAAACTAAATTGATATAATTTGAAAACTATACATTATAAAATATACTATACTTACACAAAATTTTACTGTTTTGTTTTCTCCTTTTGAAATTACACATACATATACATAACTAGAAGTTAAAAAACTGCAACCTAACTAATATCTGGTCATAGACGCTTATTTTCTAATTTGAAGACTCATTTGAGTTTTATGAGTTTCCAGTTCTGTTTTCCTTTTCACTATTTCTTACAAATATGAAAAAACACAAAATGAAATGTTTGTATCATTTATTGATCACAAAAACAATATTGAGGGTTTTATCCTCAAATTCCAGTGGAGGAATTGTAATGGCCAAGTTTACATTATCATATAATAATGTATAGTTGGTTTCCTATATAGATATGTTTACACAGCGGACGCCACCATGTGTGTTAGAATTACGGGTAATGACAGAAAATGTAAATTCATACACAATAAACTTTCTTCATAAATAGCAACTGTCCATTATTGTTGATATTAAATGTCTATTATTTAATAAAAAAAAGAAAGTGATGTACATCTTGAAGCAGGTCCTAATGTATGTGTTTTAAAAAATATAATAAAGCCTAGAACCAGACATTGACATAGATGGTTCATCAAGCACTTTGACTGTATCCTTCCACAAAACAAAAAAAGGTTTATCATCCAGGGTCCATTGGTTCCTTTTAGCCTTTTTATAGTATTGTACCCATTGTCCAAGGTCATCTGCTGACAGATAATCATCTGGGGTTTGAACAACCTGAAAGTTTAAGTTCAAAACATAAAATACAGGAAGAAAGTGGAATATATATTTTGGGTAGAAAGAGAATTTAAGAGAATTTAAAAAAAATTGCATGAAAAAGAGAGATATATTATATCAAAAGGTTATAAAAAACAAGATGCCCAAGAGTGACATTATTGCTCATCTATAGGTTGTGTGACAGGCAAGATTACAATGAACTCGTGAAGTCATATATAATGTAGAACTATTGCCTTTTAGTAAGGACATTATAAATGAGGATTTATCAACCTGTAAAAGTGATATCGACCAAGCGCATCTAGCAAGAATTACCTTATTTATATTAAACCCAAGAACTTGTAGATAACTTTAGAAAAGAGTTCTCAAAGGATATCTAAAGGACTAGAAAATTGAAAATTTCAAGCTAGTAAACAAATACGTCTACGGAAGATCATTATTGTCAGATTGGCTTTCTATTTCAGTCGCATTTCAAGAAACAAACATCAATTTGTGCAGATGCAAACCATGTCAAACTCCATGATTTACAATTATCAGCAAACTAAACACAAATTAAACAAATTGTAACACAAATTTGACAACTGTTTACTTACAACAGCTTTCAACACAACTGAACCAACACTAACTAATATGTTGGTTCCTACAGGAAACCTATATGAATAATACATCTTATGAATGATGTAATGTATGAATAAATGAATTTAATTGATACATTCATGAATTTTGGCTTTTTTTTTTCAAACCAATAATAAATCTGTATTTAAACTTGTCAAAGACCTCAATTTAATGAGTTTTTGATGTAAGAAATATACTTTCTTTCATTTAAGATACAGTGTATGCATGCGAAATCGTAAACATTCCTTGATTTCGTGGTCTGGTAAAGGCTTTTTATAACAAAGTAAAATTAGCATTAATGTGTTAAATTTGAAATCCCTGGGTGTATATAAATGTCTTATTAAAATATCCCTTTTGTGTCCAAAGTACATAACTTTATATCAATCGACAATGGAATTATAAATATGATTTCACAGTACATGAAATTCAGAGACATTTTTACATACATTAATTAAACTTGGTAAATATAAATGTAACTTCCGTAAACAAATGCACTGTAAATAAACTTACATGTAAAAACGGTTGAACAATTTCAAAATTTTAGGAGTTTAAAATTACAATAGCAGCTTTTAATGTATGTTCTTTCCATTAAATATTAAACATTGTTTTCAATGACTTAGAATGATACAAAAAGCAAGTTCACCTCAGTTCAGCTTCATCTGTGGATATATCTGGGGTGTCTGGGGTCTTGGTTACAACAACCGGTTCCACTTCATACCTAATAGACGAAAACATTTAGTATTCAACTTGGTTAATACATTATGAAGCAACATTTACAATATAAATTAACGAACGTGTAAAACAATATAACAGTTTTTAATTTAAAGGAGATTAAAATTACAATAGCAGTTTTTAATGCATGTACTTTCTATTAAAATATAAAACATTGTTTTGAATGACTTAGAATGATACAAAAAGCAAGTTCACCTCAGTTCAGCTTCATCTGTGGATATATCTGGGGTGTCTGGGGTCTTGGTTACAACAACCGGTTCCACTTCATACCTAATAGACGAAAACATTTAGTATTCAACTTGGTTAATACATTATGAAGCAACATTTACAATATAAATTAACGAACGTGTAAAACAATATAACAGTTTTTAATTTAAAGGAGATTAAAATTACAATAGCAGTTTTTAATGCATGTACTTTCTATTAAAATATAAAACATTGTTTTGAATGACTTAGAATGATACAAAAAGCAAGTTCACCTCAGTTCAGCTTCATCTGTGGATATATCTCGGGTGTCTGGGGTCTTGGTTACAACAACCGGTTCCACTTCATACCTAATAGACGAAAACATTTAGTATTCAACTTGGTTAATACATTATGAAGCAACATTTACAATATAAATTAACGAACGTGTAAAACAATATAACAGTTTTTAATTTAAAGGAGATTAAAATTACAATAGCAGCTTTTAATGCATGTACTTTCTATTAAAATAAAAAACATTGTTTTGAATGACTTAGAATGATACAAAAAGCAAGTTCACCTCAGTTCAGCTTCATCTGTGGATATATCTCGGGTGTCTGGGGTCTTGGTTACAACAACCGGTTCCACTTCATACCTAATAGACGAAAACATTTAGTATTCAACTTGGTTAATACATTATGAAGCAACATTTACAATATAAATTAACGAACGTGTAAAACAATATAACAGTTTTTAATTTAAAGGAGATTAAAATTACAATAGCAGCTTTTAATGCATGTACTTTCTATTAAAATATAAAACATTGTTTTGAATGACTTAGAATGATACAAAAAGCAAGTTCACCTCAGTTCAGCTTCATCTGTTGATATAGCTGGGGTATACCCTTTATCATATACATCTGATTCATTCGGTAAATCTTGCACTATGTCTGGGGTCAGCTTTTCATCAATCATATCTGTCAATGGTTCCCCTTCGGAGCTATAAGATGTTGAAATATATTTAGTGTTAAAGGAAATAATATGGACATTTGATATAACATTAATATGTTCATGATTAATACTGACATTATATGTTCATGTGATGGCCAATAAAGTATCAATCTTTATTTTTGGCGTGCACTGTTATTTGCACAAAGTCTAAGACATGACCAAACTACACTATGTTGGAAGCTGGAATTAAAACTGATACAGTTATATAACCATCCATGTGTATTTACTTGATATATTATAATATGATGAACTTGCTACACGGAAAGACAATATAGTTGTTATTGGCACGATGACCCCGGTGTTTTTGTACAAAAGATTCTTACCTTAATGAACTTATCAGGTATGAAACCAGATCAGAATCGATCAATTCTTGGAGGGAATCAGTCATACTGTAATCAAGGCCATCAATATGGAGATCTTGTTGAGGCTCTTGAAGAGGCAATACAGGTACAAAGTGGTTAGGTACCCAGTTTGATGGAACCATGTCTTCCCTGTTACTCGTCCACATTATAACAGCTGTGTGACAACATCTCTCTTGTCTCGGAAGAACAAGTCTGTTCAACGTCATCTGACAAACACCATGACCAAGGTTTGGGTATACTGAATGAAGCCTACATCCAAGAACTGAAGACAAGGCCATAACTTGCCAAATGCCCATAAATGTATTCCTGTTCAGAATAGACATGACTTCTGCTCTGAAAATCCGCCTTATGACTGAAGTAGACATAACATCGCCCGGGGTATAATGTTCGGAAAACATGGCATATGTAGTAGCTAAAGATGTAGCTTCTAAAGGTGGTAATTTGACACCTTTATTCACATATGCTGTGTTGAGATACAGTTCACTGTTGATCACAAGTTCAAGGATCAGTCTATACCTGATTTCAATGTGCCACTCCTCTTGGCCAAATGCCAGAATACTGCCACTTCTCGCAAGACAATTTCCATCTCCAAACACTCTCACTGCGATGTTTGATGCCCATTCATTTGGTATCATTGCCTGAGCAAGTGAGTCTCCAACTAATTTTAGTTTGACAACATTGGCATCCGGGATACATGTTGCATGACCATATTTATCAATGCAGTCTTCAAATAAGATGTTGGCCTGAGTTTCTAGTTCAGCATAGGTTTTTATCTTTTGCAACTCTTCTAATTTCAACTCAAAGAAACGAGTTCTCATTCCGGTATCACCAAAAGTATTGGAAGCAGTACATTTTGGAAAAGACTGTCTTTCCTTAACTTCACATTCTTTGTTCTTTGTTTCTTGCCTTCTTCCATTTGGTTGATCTAGAGCATCCTCAACGCTGTTCTTTGTTCTGGAACTCTTCCCTTTCCACTGTTTCTCCAGAGCCTCCTTGACATTTTTCTTTGTTCCTGTCTTCTCTCCTTTTGACTGTTCACCCTGAGCCTCCTTGACATTTTTCTTTGTTCCTGTCTTCTCTCCTTTTGACTGTTCACCCTGAGCCTCCTTGACATTGTTTTTTGTTCCTGTCTTCTCTCCTTTTGACTGTTCACCCTGAGCCTCCTTGACATTTTTCTTTGTTCCTGTCTTCTCTCCTTTTGACTGTTCACCCTGAGCCTCCTTGACATTTTTCTTTGTTCCTGTCTTCTCTCCTTTTGACTGTTCACCCTGAGCCTCCTTGACATTTTTCTTTGTTCCTGTCTTCTCTCCTTTTGACTGTTCACCCTGAGCCTCCTTGACATTTTTCTTTGTTCCTGTCTTCTCTCCTTTTGACTGTTCACCCTGAGCCTCCTTGACATTGTTTTTTGTTCCTGTCTTCTCGCCTTTTGACTGTTCACCCTGAGCCTCCTTGACATTGTTCTTTGTCCTCGACCTCTTTTCTTTTGGCTGTTCATCTAGAGCATCCTCGGCTTTGTTTTTCATTCCTGACTTCTTTCCTTTCGGCTGTTCATTCAGCTCCTGACCATCATTGACTACAGGGATTGGTCTAGTTGCAATGAGTTGTTTTGTTTCGTATACATCCACATAAGAAGAGTTCACACAGATGTGAAAACGTGCCCCCTCTTCGCAATGTCTGCAGAAGCAGGACAAATTACGAACTTTCAGAGTGGGTGCCTCAGTGCTGCCAATGGTCTCTCTCACATTTAGAATTTGATGAAATTTCCTAGTCTTCGGTAAAGTTTTAACTTCGGTTTCTTTTCTGTTCCTAACAATCTCCCCATCTTTCACAAAGAAGAACTTCCTTTTATAAAAAGGTTCATCCATTTCCAAATTCAGTTTACAGTAATTATAGAGCTCTGCTGCACTATTCATAATAACCTTTCTGCCAATGATTGCACGATCGACTGCTCTGTTTAAAACTCCTATTTCTGCATCGCAATCTCCTTTTCCGTGCTCGGAACCGTAAAAATTTCTGTTGATGTTTCCCTTGTCAAACGCCAAGTCAGCAAATGGGCCTTTCGATTTATACTGCGAACTGCAGCCATCGCTGAATACATACTTCTTTACTGGTTCTTGTCCAAGCTGTGACACAATATGCTCATCTACCATATTCAGAAAGTGGTGAACAGCATGATAGTCATGCTGGTTGTCCTCCGAAATAACAATTGAAGATTCTCTTGTAACTGTATTACATTCATCTCTGTAGAATGTTACAACAGGGTGGAGTGTAACCTGACGAGAGGTGTAGAATGCCGATTTTATTTCATCCTGATATTTTATTTCCCTATTTTTGGCAAAATCTAAAACTTGGAGAGTACAGTTTTCAGGTAGGTTAGTTTTAATGTTTTCAAATTGCTTATTCTGCCATACTGCTACGTGAAGGTGTTGTAGGAATGATGTTCCCTGTGCAGGTTTCTCAATATCGCAGCCTACTAGTTCCTCAAGTAAATCTTTCTTCTTTCCGCGTTTGGTCACAAGTTGTTTTTTGGAATTCCCATCTTGGCCTCTCTGACTCTCCCATCGATTCCATACCATTTCTTTGTCTGCAGGTACATCACTGTAGTACCTGCTCAATGTATCCCTGTAGTCATGGCAACTAGTACAAGTACCGTTGATACATTCAGGCTTGTTGAACCTTTCACTGTCTTGGAAAATCTTTAAAATAAACCAGTTTTATTTTCAGTACTAAGTGTGTCTACTATATATGAACGATAATGTATAAAAGATAAAGTTAAACAAAGTAACGAAGTATTCTATTATCTTTAAAATAACAGATTTGTTTTTTCAATAATAAGTATGACACTGTACATAGTCCTACATTTCCACATCATCTGAAGTGTGGACGCCTGCAGTTACATTTAAACTGTATAAAACTCAATGGAATCGCTACCGGAACTCACCTCATGAAACCTCGAGCATGAGTTGATGTAGTGCATAACCTTCATCATTAATGCTTTGCGCATCTTTTTTAGTTCAACACGCACCGGGTGTTGTGTATATGGTATACTGGCAATGAAGCCAATATATGATTCACTTGTCATGGTAACACAGTACAATGTTACACGTTTCAGGTTCACCATCTCAGGAGATAGGTTCAGGTCAAGTTTACCAAAGTCTACCCCACAAATGGCAATATCCTGTAGATGTACTAGAGTAGGCAGAGTTGCCACAACAAGTGCTGCATCTAGACTAAGTGCTGCATCTAGTCCGTGATACCCAGCTATTATCAGTTGTTGTAGTTTTGGAGCCGCCTGGAGACACTGCAGTACAGAGTCAGCACCACCAGGTCTCCATAACGAGACATAGCAAGACTGTAGCTGTGTGTTATGCACATCCAAGCGGTCCACACGTAACTCACGTAAACTAAGGTCTTGTAGTTGATGCAGGCGGGATAAATCTAACTGGTAACCACAGCCGTAATCATGGGTACTACAGGCTATACCATCTAGGCCTATCTGCTTCATCAGTGTGGCCTTTGACAGGTATGACATCAAGCCTTCTATCTGTTCGTGTGTCAGTTTGATACAACTCAGGCGGATGGCACTCAGGTGGTGAACATCGTATAGAATGTTAGGAAATACTTCTAGTAAGTTCAAACGCATTACGTTATTCCAAGATCCTAGCAATTCCATTGTGGTTAAAGTACTCTTGCACTTGGACACCAGAGTAGAGAATTTGTCAAAAACGACTCCCTTAATAGTCATTTTTTTAAGACAATCTGCATACATATGTTCCTCAACTTCTCTGGGCAAATTACTTTCCATGTGTATGCTACTTATGTTGATATTTGAACACATTAAGCGTTCCTGATGCTTGGACATGACTTTATCTTTGATAAAAACATGCTCAAGCTGGGGTCTTATATGTTCATAGCCATTGTCTGAACTTTCCTTAACACAGTCAAGAATGGTATCCTGTATCCGTGTTAATGCCTTCTCTGCTTCGACAGAATCGACTGCTCGGAAATTAAACCGTAGCTTTGCATAAGCACCCTGTATGTATTCTACTGTAAGTGGATCCTGGGAGGTGACATCGCGGATGTGTTTGCATAGTATTTGTGCAGCCTCGGGATTCATGCCACTGACAAAAACAAACATTTTTGACATTTCTAGCACCTTTTCTACTGAGTTGCAGGTGCTAAATATCTCTTTAATGATTGCGTCAAACTCTTCAGACCTCAGTGATACAAACATTGCAGCTAGAAATTCCTGGAATGTTTTATGGACAAATGACAGGCTCTTCATTCGTGATGTACAGTCTAGAGTTACTTTGCTCTGTGTCAAGATTCCCACTTTGAGACAAATGTCTATATCAGTCGAGGACAATCCATACATCTCGGCAACTGAACTTTCAAACACGAGTGAGGACGCTGGGTCTACATTGAACAGTGTTTTAAAGGCCAGATGGCCCAAAGAATGCAATAGTGATCTGAACTGTTGACATGCTGTTTTTTCATTGAAACATTTAGGTAGCTGTATATCAGACTCAACCCATGCTTCTTTTAACTTGCGAATGTCCTCATTTGTTGCTAGCTTTGGCTCTGCAAGCTGAAACAGTAGATTGATCATCCCACTGTACGTAGTACACTGGGATTCTCCCAGAGGTTTGTTGTCGTACCACAAACATATCAGCTGTTTCAATAATACAGGAAAAGTCATGAATTCTATTAAATTCTTCTTCTTCTTCAACTCCCCTTGAAACTGTTCAGGACTCTTGTTTTGCCTGTATTTGGTATTCAAAATTTTAAACATTAAATGCATAAGTTATCAGAAGATTCATAATTTAGTCCTGACATTGTAATCTGCTGATCCATTTCTGATGATTTCAATCTCAGGACTTCCAGTTTCCATGGTCTGGTTGTTGTAACAATTGTGCAATTGTTTATCATTCTGACCGGAAGCCCTTCTGTGACAAATGGTGAAGGCTGATAGTGTTTTGGCGGGGACCATTCATCTAAGCCATCCAAGATGATGAGACACTTTTCGCTTTCTTTTTGTAAGATGGTGGACAGTACCTCAACGTGGCTTTTATTTTGCAGCAACACATTTGAAATAATTTCTTCTATGTTCCCATAAGATGTGGCATTTCTTAGAGGAATATAAAATAAATATTCGAATTTCAGCATGGAATCTTCATTTTCTGATCTTTGTTTCCAAAACGTTGACATTAATCTATGAAACACCGAACTTTGGCGATACCTTATGTGAGCCCTGGACCATATTGAAATCATTTCTTGACAAAAGGCGCTCTTTTCAATGCCAGCATCCCCGCTTATATAGATGTTTCTGCATGGGTGTGATCTGTTGTAGAATATGTCGTTGTAAGTATTAAGTGGTATATATTTTGCCTCATCACGGTTTGATTGTTGCAAAGGGTCGCGTTGAATTGTGTTCAGCTTGGTTTGTTCTAGATTCAGTTTTTTCATGCAAGGTTTAACATAAATATCGTTTATGTCTATAGTAGCTTCTTCCTGCAGCAGATCGTTCTCGGGCACCTTGGTAAACATTCTCTCGTATAGCCTGATAAGGTGTGCCTGTAGCTCTGGTTATATACAAAAATAAATATGAATTAGTACTCCAATCAACTCTACTGATCAAACGTTTATATTAGTAACTTCATACCAAGATCCAACCTGAAAAGTAAAAGGTACTTTGCTAAACTTAGGATAGTATTAATAATATTAATAACAAGGAATTCTGTATCTAATGGTCGTAAAAAATGATTCTGCCTTGAGGCCATCAAAGGAATACAACATGTAACATGCATACATATTTATATACAGACAAGATGATACAATTGTGAATGGTAGCATGTTGTAATAGCAAATGTCCCTATGATATATATAGTAAGTAAAGTAAAGTAAAGTAAAGTAAAGTAAAGCTCAAAATGAAAGTTAACGGATATATAACGTACAGGCACACACGGCAATGATGAAGTATATTTATCACGCATTACAATTAGCAGCTCGCTTTATTAATCTTAATAATGATTTTGACATTAAGTCATGGCAACCACAGTTTTGGCCAAATTACAAAAGATGCGCCTCATCCCCTTTTTGCCAGCATCCACACACCAACACTTCATATAAACAATGACCGAAACAGCTTTCGAATAAACAAAGGATTTATAATTAAAATATTGTTTTCCATTTTGTATCCATGGCAACCATAGTTATGAACAAATAAAAGAAAAAGATGCGCATCATCTACTTTTTGACCCAAATCCACACAAACAAAAAGTTAAATAGCTCAAATTGTTTTCACAAAATCGCAGCATCCATTTTTTTTATTTTGTTTCCATGGCAACCACATAGCTGTTACCAAATTGAGAAAACGTGCATAATGTCCTTATTACCGCGGATAGGCACATACAAATGTGTTTCAATATCTTAAATAATGTTCTCGAATTCGCCAGATTCTTATTTTGCGGACAATAGATTGACGTAGGGACAGACTGAGGACGACCTACACGTTATATAAAAAAAACAATAGTGGAATCACACTTTTGGAAAAAATGTTGAAACTGCATATACAAGTCATACCAAATTAAATTTTAAAGTATCTATCTCGCCAAATAACGGCAAAAACTGCACTACAAAATTGTTTATCAAAACTCCATCCAGGTGTCCAATTCATATAATAATGTGTATGTGCCGATTAAAAGTATAGTTTTTTCATGGATTGCATATGCCTAAAATAAATTAAGAGTTGGTAACTCTTAATTCGACGCTCAAGTTCTGGAGTTTTGCCTGGCTGGTTAAAGCTGTTTATTTTCTCAAAATATTTAAGTTATATATATACCTCGTTGTCAGTAAGTTTAGAAAGGGTGTACATGTGTTGTACAATTTGGCGGTTGTTGGCGGGATAGTTACGTTAAACTGTTTTGAATGTGGAACTGAATTATTTATTTGTTTGATAATCATTAAGACGTTTAAGATATGACGTCGTAGAAATATATGAATATTTCGTCACCGTTTTTCAGACATTCGTTTACTAGTGCACATAATTGTTTGTTTTGCAAAAATGCTATTTATTGTTAAAGCAATATATTCAGCTATAACTTGTTCGAAAACTAAAGGAAAATTGGCGTTTTTGAAATTTCCAGTTTTCTCCAAAAAACACACAAAAAAAACCCATTTGATGCAAAATACTGAAAAATACGTGTCCTAAATTACATTGATTTTTTTGTATGTTTTGTATTAATTTCAGCCAAATCGATTCGTAGCAAGAGTAATATATTCCCTCTAGGTCGTTTTCTGGCTATTGACATTTTACTTAGTACAAACCCTTTCACAAAAAGACGTCAGCTTATAACGGGTCACTTTCTTGCGTCAATTGTTGTTTGTTTGTGTGCACATGTGATGTATATTTTGTGGTGCTTATGTCCGAATGCTAAGCATGATTGTCAATACAAATCTAAATGAATGGGAGCCCATATAGCATACCACGGATCGACGTTGGCAATAAGGCGTAACGTTGCGGTCGGACATTGGACGTTGTTGCGACGTCGATAAAACGTTGGCAAACACTGAAGTTCGACGTAAGATTGCGGTCTCACACAAACGTTGGAACGACGTCTATACAACGTTGGTTTTGTTTGTATGGTATTTTCGTCGTTTTCAACACATATGTAAGGTTATATATGACGGTCGATTTTTTTTTGTGGTGGAGGCAGACCACCCACTTTTCCTTGGTAGAACCAGTACTGTACACCTCCTGCCATCCGTAAGAATGGACACTTCCTCACTTACAAGTCGAGCTCCCAGTGGGATTCGACTTGTAAGTGAGGAAGTGTCGATTCTTACGGATGGCGGGAGGTGTATAGTACTGGTTCTACCCAGGAAAAGTGGGTACCTGTAAAAACCGACGAAATAAAACCCAGTTAAAATGTTAACGTCGTACCAACGTTGGTTCATCGTCTGTTTTAACGTTGGGCGTTGTACTCCAACGTTGGCCCAACGTAGTATTGTCAAGCATCCCCAATGTTGAGACATCGTTGTGCCAACGTTGGGCCATCGTTGGACTAACGTTGTACAACAACTTTTCAGTCAACGTTGGACTAACGTTGTTTAAACGTTGGTCCAACACAACAGACAACGACGTTGGCAAACGTTGATGCGATGTCGAACATAAGACGTCGGTGCAACGTCGGGTTACGACATAATTGGACATAAAGGGACGTAATTTTCTCCCATTTCTGCTCATGTGAGATAGGCATTTTCCTCATGTGGGATTATAAGTATCCATCATGAGTATCCATGTGAGATAGGTAAATCTCACCCTCGGGATCAGAATTGCAACCAGGAACTCGGCAGATTTACCTATCTCACATGGATAAACTCATGGTGGATTCTTTTTCTTGCATATCAATGACATTTTGTGCATCGACGTCACCAATAACTAACATTTTAATGTTTTTAACACAATGACGTCATGCATCTGTTCACGTTATTTACGTCATTATTGTTGCGCGTGAATTTTATCTCGACCCTAGGGTGTAATCGAAATATCTAGCCCCGGTAAAATGTTCATGCATACCGGACAAGGATATCCGTCATTTTACCGGGGCTAGATATTTCCATCTCACCCTAGGGTCGAGATAAAATTCACGCGCATGTCACAGGATGACCTTAGTGGTTGGGCTAACTCAGGAAAGAATCAATGACGGTGAATGCATTTACATAAGTTTAATGCAACTTTTAAAATATGTTTAATATATATACAATTATCTAAAAAAACAAGCGAATACACAAATGAACTATGAAAAGAATGTTCTCCTGAACGTTTAAGACGTTCTTAGTATTGTTATAAATACTGAATGTCTAAGACACTAAAGTGTTGTTAAAGCTATAACAATGTTGATCTAGCGCGATAACTGTGATGCGCGAGAGCTCATGAAGATGATGATGCGCGAATTCAATGGATGATTGTCATCAAATGCCTTCTGTAAGGGTTGATGACGCGATGCAATGATAGTTAATCTCCACTGAGATTGTGAATGATATTCCTCCAGTGAGGACTGGTAACGGGCCCACCTTGTGTCCCGGGGGTTGTCGTTAGTAAAACCTGGCTGCGCAGGTACGGGGACCGTCTCCACCGCTTGTAACGTTAGTCGTGGAAGCTTAGCTCCACTCCTGGATATCCAAACCTAGATGGCTTACTCCAACCCTGGATGGCTTATATCCTGGATGGCTTATATCCTGGATGGCTTATATCCTGGATGGCTTAGGCTGTAATTATACATACGTTTTAGATGTCGGTTGACAAACATAACAATCTTGCATAATTACCATTACCCAAACAAATCATTATTCAATCAATATATGTAAGCTGTACTAATGATGAGTAGCAATGTATACATATTCTACAACGCCATGTATACGCTATGTACGTCGCTGTTAATCAATGCCCCTAATACATGTAATATAAACATGATCAAATTACTCATATATTACACTCACTGAGTTATGCATGCACGCATTTATTCTTGTCACTCATCTCATTGTTAACTAATGTTAACAATCGTGTATTACAATCACTGAATTATACGCCAACGTTAATTAATGCACCTATTATCCACTGTTATCAAATTAATATTGTTTTACAATTAATGATCAATTACCATAATTACATCTAATAAAGTCACTTCAAATCATATGCTAGTCTAAAGTTATGTTTGAGAAACATCAATGCTAACCGGATGTCGTAACCGCCAAACAAGATGGCGCCGCCCACTGAATACAAATATACGATAAAAGTTTAATAAAACTACTAACCACATGTTGCCTGTGAAATTTGCCGTCCAATCTCTGTTCCAACAAAGTACTATCGATTATCCCGGCGATAGCTAGAAGACAATGGCATTTATAGCAAACATTACGCCCAAATCATTATTTCCCCCGTTCAGTCCGTGACAAACGTGGCTAAATCTACAGTATTGAATCAACACGAGAGGCCCCTTATACAATTTTGCCGTTTAAGGAAAATTTACCTATACGTTTACATGCATTAGCACAAAACTAAACTTATGACACGGCCTCTCTGGCGGCCACTTAAAATGTGCACGCTTTTACGTGTTACATGAATAGATCATGAATATTGTGAAATTGTTTCAACTCGAACAATAGATTTTGGGTGTAACCGATACAAGAGCTATATACGACCAGTACGCTCTACCCGTGACATTTTGTGACAACATCTCCCCACTTAAAGAAAGTGCTACACTTTTAAAATTCAACAAAATGATAATTAATATTTACACGATAAGAAACTATTAATTCTTCTGAGCAAACGAGCGACAAAACGTACAAGCTGATCGCTCAATCGCTTGAGTATGTTAACTATTACCACTGCAGTTATAACCTAATATAATATGTAATTACAATTTCAACACTATTCTACAATTGTACACTACCCTGTCGTAACATATACTACTATTGTACAATACACTGCAATACACTATTGTATTAAACCGGTCATTATGTGCGGCGACTTAAATAGTCTGCCCCAATATTGTCCTTTCCTCGGATCGCTTTAATTTTCATCCGGTAAGGCTGCAGAGTCAGTGCCCACCTCATTAACCTACTGTTAGCTACCTTTGCTTTATTCATATAAGCTAACGGTTGGTGGTCAGTCTCCAAGACAAATTCCTTACCAAAAACATATCGGTGGAATTTACTGACACCCCACACTACTGCAAGACACTCCCTTTCGATAACAGAGTAGTTACATTCCCGGGGTAATAGTTTCCGACTTGCGTAAGCCACGGGGAGACTACACCCATCTTGCTCTTGCAGTAGGACTGCACCCACCCCGATATCGGAGGCATCCGTTCTGAGGATAAACTCCTGGTCAAGTTCAGGTAATTTTAGTATTGGGGTTTTGACCAGCAAGTTTAGAGAATACCTCCTCAATATTAGGCATTGGCTCTGCATCAAAGATGGTACGTTTATTGAGCTGCCTAAAATCGATACAGAATCGAATTGACCCATCTTTCTTCTTAATAAGTACGACTGGGGATGAAAATGGGGCGTTTGAAGGTTCGATGACACCCAATTTCAACATGTCTTTCACCTCCTCATCAACAATTGATCGGGAGTGAAATGGAATGGGATACCCCTTAATTCTAATTGGTTCCCCTGATGTGAGTACAATATCATGTTGAACTCCATCTGTCTGCCCCGGGTTTTCGGACAAGACATCACTGAACTCCGAGAGTAAACTACCCATCTCTCGTTGCTGCTCTACACTAAGCATGCCCGATATGTCTACATCGGCTGCTGTCTCCCTACCTACACTAGTGGGAAAATACATGGGACTAGTGTCCTCACTACTGTCTTCCTCACTATCCTCAATAACTGCAACATTAACTACGGTTAACACCCCTTGTTGCACATTATCGGTTCTACTGATATACTCTTTCAGCATATTCGCATGAAAGGTCTTTAACTTTCCGTTTATCTCGATACGGTAATCCATAGTGTTCACTATCCCTCTAACGTAAAACGGACCTTTCCATTGTAATAACAACTTGTTATTGTCGGTCGGGAGTAACAGTAACACCTGGTCATCTATCTTAAACTTCCTAGCTCTAGCTTTCTGGTCATAGTACCGTTTATACTTGGTACTTGCCTTAACTAACTGACTTTGAGCTATCTTACAAGTCTCCTCTAGTTTCTCCTTCAGATCTAAAACATACTGATATGTAGTCTTAACCTCATCACTATCTACTTCACCTGCCCACATCTCTCTAAGAATCCTCATGGGACCTCTAACTGACCTACCGTACAATAACTCAAACGGAGAAAATCCTAAACTCTCTTGTGGAACCTCTCTAAATGCAAACAATAAAGCATTGAGATACTTGTCCCAATCTTTGGGTCTCTCGGTACACATACGCCGTAACATTTGCTTTAACGTCCCGTTAAATCGTTCGACTAACCCGTTACACATAGGGTGATATGGTGTTGTCATGATTTGACGCAAAGACAATAACCTGCTTACTTCAGCCATAAGTTCTGACGTAAACTGTGACCCACAATCAGTCAGCATTTCCTCTGGTACACCTAGCCTACTGAACATATCAACTAATGCCTCAGCTACTCTCTCAGTTTCAATTGAGGGCAATGCTACTGCCTCCGGATACCTAGTTGCATAGTCTACCATGGTTAAAATGTACCTATTTTTCCTATCCGACACTGGAAAAATTGGTCCAACTATGTCTACGGCTACCCGCTTAAATGGTGTATCTATCAGTGGCATCTGACCTAAATGTACTTTGGTCACTCGACCTTTTGGTACTGTCCTTTGGCATACATCGCAGGACCTACAATACCTAGTTACATCTCCACTAACGCCTGGCCAATAAAATTCTGCCAATACTCTATCTGACGTTTTCTTTACGCCTAAATGACCTCCCATAATCGACTCATGAGCTACCTTAAGCACTGTCGTTCTATACTGGGTAGGAACCACTAATTGGTGAAACTGTCTACTACCACTATCTTCAAATTCTCTGTACAATAACCTATTCTTATGTACAAACTTACAACTACCGGACCCTTTACACTTCTTCACTACACCATCCTTGGCCTTCACCTTACAAGGACCTAATGACTCGTCTTGAGTTTGTGCTTCTATAAACTCCGCTTTAGATATGTCACCTACGGCTGCAGGAACCTTTAATTTTCTATAAGCCTGAGCTTGCTTCTGAACCTGCGCTCTAGTCTCTACGGCATTACTTATGCTACTTCTAAAATCGGACATTACCGGAAGTGCTGAACCATCTATGTTCCCTATCGTTAAATCATACATCGGGTCATCCATACATAGTGCCTCTGTAGTCCCTTTAAAGAAAGGTGTATCTACATCTATTCTCGCTATTGGCACGTGCTCTACCGACTTATTTAGCAACATACACGGTGACTGTTTACCTACCAACTGGTCATCCGTAACTAAACTACGCCTAACTACCACACCTGTACAACCTGTATCCCTCATTACAATTACGTCCGTGCCATTCACTCTACCATCTGCCGTTGGAAGATTTGCATACGGAAAGAGACATGTTCCGATCTTCGCCATTACACCATCCGCTTTAACACAACAGCTACTACTCTCGGTTTTAATAACCGGACTATTACTACCTCTGCCTCTACCTCTACCACGGTTTTGACCACCTCTACCTCTACCGAAATTCCATGGGTTGTTAAAACCTTGGTTCTGACTCCCTACATTGTTGTCCACTCTACTATTTTCACTAAAATTGTCTACGACAGCGGACACTTTCACCGCTTTCCTACACTCATGTGAAGCATGATTCCCATTACAGTGACGACAACGAATAAAAGGTCTACCTATGTTACCACTATTGCTACCTCCTCTAGCACCCATCGAACTACCTCCACCTCTATAGTTTCCACTCTGGCCTTTCTGTTTATGATCGTCCCCTTGCCTATCTCTAAAAGTTCTGTCTTTCGACACTACATTATGAGCTCCACCTCTAGCCTCGGCAAACTGATCTGCTTGTGTTGCCATTTCTCCTACACTAGTTAGTTTTCTTTCTTTCAGAAATAAGAACAGATCTCTACTACAAACATTGAATAGCTGGTCCCGCAACAAGAAATCTATGAGGCCCTGATAAGTCTGCGCTACCTTCCCTAACTCTAACCACCTATCTAAGTAATTTCTAGACCTACTAATAAACTGAATAAATGACTCGCCTTTCTCAGGCAGACAAGCTCTAAACCGCTTTCTAAAACCTTCTTCAGTTAGCTCAAATCTCTTTAAAAGAGCATCCTTTAACTTGTCATAGTCAAGAGCATCTACACTAGGTAATCTAGAAAATACATCTAAGGCCTTGCCTCTCAATAACGCACTTAAATGAACTGCCCACTTATCTTTGGTCCATTCCTGTAACTCAGCATAACGCTCGAACCGTAACAAGTAACTGTCCATGTTATCTTTGTCAGCATCAAAGTATGGTAACTTCGAACCTTTTAACTTCCCAGAATAACTATCTTTCCCTACAGTTCCACTGTCCTTACTATGTGTCTTAGCTGCTTCCAACTCTAAAGCTAACTTATGATCAAACTCTTTTTGCTCCCTTTCCATTATCATCTTAGCCTTAGCTAGTCTACCATCTGTTTCGAACCTCTCATGTTCTAACTCTTGCTTCTCCTTTACTATTCTACTTTCTAATTCTACCTTCTCTTTATCATCATCTCGCTTCTCTTTAGCTAATCTACCTTCTAATTCTAGCTTCTCTGTGGCTAGTCTACTTTCTTCATCTCGCTTCTCTTTAGCTAACCTCCTTTCTAATTCTAGCTTATCTTTAACTAGTCTACTTTCTTCATCTCTTTCCTGCTTTGCTAATTCTCTTTCCTTAAGTCTAAATTCCCTTTCCCTAGCCTGTTCGTCTTTAACAAAGGTTCTAAGCTCCTCTCCAGCATACCCTAACTCCTTACCCATTTCCGTAAGATCCTTTATGGACGTCATGGTTATAGACATTGTGGACTACACACTACAATAATTACAATACACACGTCACTAATAATTCTACTCAACTAACTACTAATGGTAAGTCACTGTGTCCTCAGTAAATACCTGGGCATCATCATAGGACAAGTTACATACACATTTGTACTAGCGCTAACTACTAACGGTTATGTATAGATACTATCTAGCTTCCACAAAACATATACACTACATAAAATATCTTAATTTGATATTGGACATAAACCTTAAACAATCATCGAAATGTGTATGACATGTACATGTATATTTACTTCTCCCATTAATAAAAGTATACTCGAGTGTCACAACATGAGTAGAACGTCTTGTTCGCCAACCTAATTGGATACTATGTGTATATCAAGGGAGGTAAAACAAACACCCAAATTATTGAGCAAAAGTGCCTCAGACCCACTCGTGTAGACCACTGCGACCTCGCGCCAAGGAAAGAACGGACAAAACAACAGTTTGGACTCACCCTACCCTTGTCGTGTCTTGACCTGTCTTCCAAGCTGTGGCCGTGATCGTCGACAGTCGCCTTGATGGATCAGAGGGTGGTACACAATTCTAAAATAATAAGTAGAGATTTAGTATATCATAATAAAGATCACTTATTGATTCTTTCCCTCCGTAGTCGCCCAAAATCCCACTTCTGACACCAGTTGTCACAGGATGACCTTAGTGGTTGGGCTAACTCAGGAAAGAATCAATGACGGTGAATGCATTTACATAAGTTTAATGCAACTTTTAAAATATGTTTAATATATATACAATTATCTAAAAAAACAAGCGAATACACAAATGAACTATGAAAAGAATGTTCTCCTGAACGTTTAAGACGTTCTTAGTATTGTTATAAATACTGAATGTCTAAGACACTAAAGTGTTGTTAAAGCTATAACAATGTTGATCTAGCGCGATAACTGTGATGCGCGAGAGCTCATGAAGATGATGATGCGCGAATTCAATGGATGATTGTCATCAAATGCCTTCTGTAAGGGTTGATGACGCGATGCAATGATAGTTAATCTCCACTGAGATTGTGAATGATATTCCTCCAGTGAGGACTGGTAACGGGCCCACCTTGTGTCCCGGGGGTTGTCGTTAGTAAAACCTGGCTGCGCAGGTACGGGGACCGTCTCCACCGCTTGTAACGTTAGTCGTGGAAGCTTAGCTCCACTCCTGGATATCCAAACCTAGATGGCTTACTCCAACCCTGGATGGCTTATATCCTGGATGGCTTATATCCTGGATGGCTTATATCCTGGATGGCTTAGGCTGTAATTATACATACGTTTTAGATGTCGGTTGACAAACATAACAATCTTGCATAATTACCATTACCCAAACAAATCATTATTCAATCAATATATGTAAGCTGTACTAATGATGAGTAGCAATGTATACATATTCTACAACGCCATGTATACGCTATGTACGTCGCTGTTAATCAATGCCCCTAATACATGTAATATAAACATGATCAAATTACTCATATATTACACTCACTGAGTTATGCATGCACGCATTTATTCTTGTCACTCATCTCATTGTTAACTAATGTTAACAATCGTGTATTACAATCACTGAATTATACGCCAACGTTAATTAATGCACCTATTATCCACTGTTATCAAATTAATATTGTTTTACAATTAATGATCAATTACCATAATTACATCTAATAAAGTCACTTCAAATCATATGCTAGTCTAAAGTTATGTTTGAGAAACATCAATGCTAACCGGATGTCGTAACCGCCAAACAAGATGGCGCCGCCCACTGAATACAAATATACGATAAAAGTTTAATAAAACTACTAACCACATGTTGCCTGTGAAATTTGCCGTCCAATCTCTGTTCCAACAAAGTACTATCGATTATCCCGGCGATAGCTAGAAGACAATGGCATTTATAGCAAACATTACGCCCAAATCATTATTTCCCCCGTTCAGTCCGTGACAAACGTGGCTAAATCTACAGTATTGAATCAACACGAGAGGCCCCTTATACAATTTTGCCGTTTAAGGAAAATTTACCTATACGTTTACATGCATTAGCACAAAACTAAACTTATGACACGGCCTCTCTGGCGGCCACTTAAAATGTGCACGCTTTTACGTGTTACATGAATAGATCATGAATATTGTGAAATTGTTTCAACTCGAACAATAGATTTTGGGTGTAACCGATACAAGAGCTATATACGACCAGTACGCTCTACCCGTGACATTTTGTGACAGCGCAACAATAATGACGTCAATAACGTGAATGGATGCATGACGTCATTGTGTTAAAAAACATTAAAACGTTAGTTATTGGCGACGTCAATGCAAAAAATGTCAATGATATGCAAGAAAAAGAATCCATCATGAGTTTATCCATGTGAGATAGGTAAATCTCACCCTCGGGATCAGAATTACAACAAGGAACTCGGCAGAGCCTCGTTCCTGGTTACAATTCTGAACCTCGGGTGAGATTTCCCTATCTCACATGGATACTCATGATGGATTCTTATAATCTTACATGACATGTGACTTATGACGTCATGACGTTACGTCGACGTCGCCTTATTCTGGCGTTAAATCAGCAAAGCCATTGATTTTATGCCGGTAATAAACACATAATGGGAGAAAAATAATCCATCATGAGTGATCCATGTGAGATAGAGAAATCTCACCCTCGGGATCAGAATTGCAACCAGGCACTCGGCAGAGCCTCGTCCCTGGTTACAATTCTGACCCTCGGGTGAGATTTCTCTATCTCACATGGATACTCATGATGGATTCTTATAATCTTTTTATATAAACAAACATTCCGTTATTGATGACTTTAATTTTATTCTTTTAAATGTGTTTTAACTCTTTTATTATATATAAATAAATAATTCAACTAATAGCTATATAAACATACTGAATATATCAATATGAAGAAACAAGTTTTAAAGTTATAATACATTTATACAAATATCACGATATGTCAACAATCATTAAAATTCTCACTATGCAGTTCGAAGTGAATGGAACTGTCCATTCTTAGAAGAAGCTTGACAACATCACGTCAATGCATGAGAAAGAAATTAAATTAAAATATAAAAATGTTGTATATAGGTTAAATATTCGACTTTTAAAGACTGGAAAAGATAACGTTGGGCGACGTTGGAACATTGGTACAACGTTGGGGCAGCTGGACAAACTTACGTTGGGCCGACGTTGAAGCTGACGTCGAGCCAACGTTGAGAGGAAGCCGGAGGACCCGGAGAGAGACCGACGTGTCCGAGTGGATGAACACCGAACATTCTCAAATACACCACCGGGACGTCGATCCGAATTCGGATTGCATTGGTACGCTACCAACAGCAAGACTTAAGACACACTTATTTTTACAAACTTGCAATCATGAATTATGAATGAAATTATATATATATATATATTCACACTCATTGCGTTTGGAATATGTCCATGGCGTAGCTACTATGTACATATACGCACGTGCGTACGTCCTGTGGCAGAAAACAACAACAATAAGTCAAACCAGACCTTAAACGTTTCAAATGGCTAGGTATGTAGGATATCTTTCCTTCCATATTTATATCGGATTTGTGTGTGAATGCTGTTTAAAGGTTTACTGCTTGTTTGGACTTAAAACACTACTTTTTTACTTATTAAAGATGATTTTAGCATACTGGCCTGGCATTGTGTCTATTGCAATTCCTAGTATGTAAAACAATTGGTAAACCAAATTAATAAAGATGAATAAAGAGGAAACTCTATTGTTTTTTTATAATCATAAATTGACTGAAAAACAGTTTGGAGTTGGACAGACTTTATTTTGACTGGCGAGTAGCTTTCGTGTAAACAAAACTAATTTTAGCTTTGACCGAAGATTCAGTGGCTTAAGTGCCTTTACGCAACAATGCCCGAGCTTAGAGCATAATTTTGCTCAGAAAATACACCAAATGCGTTCTTAATAATGGGGAATGGAGTGGGGTGGGGAATGTGGTCCAACAATGTGTCACTAGCAACATGGGGCTTGCACAATGAAATTTAATTTATTAATGAAAGTTTCGGGGGAAAAAGGCGATTTTACAAAGTCGCTATTAGACTGATTGGACACATGTGCGCACTAATAAATACCTCAACACCTACTGCACATAGAGATCTAAATTATTTCATTACCAATTCATTTACATCTTAACCTACTATCAAACAAGTTGGTTTCCTTCAAGAAAAGAATCCAATACGTGGGCGGGCTATATGGTCCCGTTATTTCACTGCTGCTAGAAAATAAGGTAAGTGGGATAAAACTAACAATAAAGATATACACATAGATTTTAATATTTATTATATCCAGTTGCACTCGCTTACTTTAAAATAAAATCAAGTTGCACTTTCTTACTTTGTAATGATAGTTATTTGTTATTGCTTGATTTACAATGCTATCCAGTTGCTCTTGTTTACTTTACAATGCTATCCAGTTGCTCTTGCTTACTTTACTCTTGCTTACTTTACTATGATATTCAGTTACTCTTGCTTATTTTACTATGATATCCAGTTACTCTTGCTTACTTTACAATGATATGCAGCTGCTCCTGCTTACTTTACAATGATATCGAATGATGTCCAGCTGCTCCTGCTGACTTTAAAAATGGTATCCAGCTACTTTTGCTTACTTTACAATGATATACAGCTGCTCCTGCTTACTTTACAATGGTATCCAGCTGCTCATGCTTACTTTCCATTGATATTAATTTACTCCTGCTTACTTAACAATGATATACAGCTGCTCCTGCTTACTTTAAAATGATATCCAGCTGTTCTTGCTTACTTTACAATGGTATCCAGCTGCTCATGCTTACTTTCCATTGATATTAATTTACTCCTGCTTACTTAACAATGATATACAGCTGCTCCTGCTTACTTTAAAATGATATCCAGCTGTTCTTGCTTTCTGTAAAATGATATCGAGCTCCTCCTGCTAACTTACAATGATCTTCATTTACTCTTGTCAACTTTACAATGATACCCAGTTGCTCTTGTTTACTTTACAAATATATTCAGTTACTCTTGCTAATTTTACAATGATATCCAGCTGATCCTCTTCTTTAATATGATATCGAACTGCTCCTGCTTACTTTACAATGCTATTCAGTTACTGTTGCTTACGTTACAATGATATTCAGCTGATCCTGCTTACATTACAATGATAATTCATTGACTCCTGCTAACTTTACAATAATATCGAGCTGCTCCTGCTTACTTTACAATAATATCCTGCTGCTCTTGCTTACTTTACAATCATATCCAGCTGTTCCTGCTTACTTTACAATGATAATCCATTTACTCCTGCTTACTTTAAAATGATATCGAATGATATCCAGCTGTTCTTGCTTACTTTGCAATGACATCCAGCTGTTCCTGCCTACTTTGCAATGACATCAAGCTGTTCTTGCTTACTTTACAATAATATCCTGCTGCTCTTGCTTACTTTACAATGATAATTCATTGACTCCTGCTTACTTTACAATGATATCGAGATGCTCCTGCTTACTTTACAATAATACCCTGCTTCTCTTGCTTACTTTACAATCACATCCAGCTGTTCCTGCTTACTTTACAATGATACTCCATTTACTCCTGCTTACTTTACATTTATATCGAATGATATCCAGCTGCTCTTGCTTACTTTACAATAATATCGAGCTGCTCCTGCTTACTTTACAATAATATCCAGCTACTCTTGCTTACGTTATAATAATATCCAGCTGCTCGTCCTTACTTTACAATGATATCCAGCTGTTCCATCTTACTTTGCAATGCCATACAGCAGTTCTTGCTTACTTTGCAATAATATCGTACTGCTCTTGAATTATTCAAAATGACATCTAGCTGTTCTTGCTTACATTACAATAATATCGTGCTGCTCTTGCTTACTTTACAATGATATCCAGCTACTCTTGCTTACTTTACAATAATATACAGCTGCTCTTACTTACTTTACAATGATATCCAGCTGTTCCTGTTTACTTTGCAATTACATCCAGCTGCTCTTGCTTACTTTACAATACTATTCATCCGCTCTTGCTTATTTTACAATAATATCCAGTTGCTCTTGCTTATTTTACAATGATATGCAGTTACACTAGCTTACTTTACAATGATATCCAGCTACTCTTGCTTATTTTACAATGATATCCAGCTGCGCCTGTTTACTTTACAATGATATCCAGCTGCTCCAGCTGCGCCTGTTTACTTTACAATGATATCCAGCTGCTCCTGCTAACTTTACGATGATACTCCATTTACTCCCGCTTACTTTACAATGATATACAGCGGCACTTGCTTACTTGACAATGCTATCCAGTTGCTCTTGCTTACATTACAATGATATTAAGTTATTATTGCTTACTTAACAATGATATCCAGCTACTATTGCTGACTTTACAATGATATGCAGCTACTCCTGCTTACTTTACAATGATATTCGTTTACTCCTGCTTACTTTACAATGATATTGAGCTGCTCCTGCTTACTTTAAAATGATATCCAGCTGTTCTTGCTTACTTTACAATTATATCCAGTAGCTCTTGCTTTCTGTAAAATGATATCGAGCTTCTCCCGCTTACTTACAATGAAATTCATTTACTCTTGCCTACTTTACAATGATATCCAGTTGCCCTTGCTTTCTTTACAATGCTTTTCAGTAATTCTTGCTTATTTTACAATGATATGCAGCTACTATTGTTTACTTTACAATGATTACCAACTGCTCCTGCTTACTTTACAATGATATCGAGCTGCTGTTGCTATCTTTACAATGATATGCAGCTGCTGTTGCTTACTTTACAATGATATCGAGCTGCTGTTGCTTACTTTACAATGATATCCAGCTGCTGTTGTTTACTTTACAATAATATCCAGCTGCTCTTGCTTACTTTACAATGATATCCATCTACTTTTGCCTACTTTACAGTGATACCAGCTGCTCCTGTTTACTTTACAATGATATACAGCAGCTCATGCTTATTTTACAATGACCGGCTGCTCCTGTTTTCTTTAAAATGATATTCATTTACTCCTGCTTGTTTTGCAATTATATTGAGCGGCTCCTGCTTACTTTACAATGATATCCAGCTGTTCTTGCTTACTTTACACTGATATTCGGCTGATCCTGCTTAAATTATGATGATAATCCATTTACTCCTGCTTACTTTATAATGATATCGAGCTGCTTCTCCTTACTTTACAATGATATCCAGCTGATCTTGCTTATTTTACAATAATATCCAGCTGCTCTTGCTTACGTTACAATAATATTCGACTGCTCCTGCTTATATTACAATAAAAATCCATTTACTCCTGCTTACTTCACAATGATATCGAGTTGCTCCTGCTTACTTTACAATGATATCCAGCTGCTCTTGCTTATTTTACAATAATATCCAGCTGCTCTTGTTTACTTTACAATGATATCCAGCTACTCTTGCTTACTTTACAATGATATCAATCTGCTCCTGATTACTCTACAATGATATCCAGCTGTTCTTGCTTACTTTACACTGATATTCGGCTGATCCTGCTTAAATTATGATGATAATCCATTTACTCCTGCTTACTTTATAATGATATCGAGCTGCTTCTCCTTACTTTACAATGATATCCAGCTGATCTTGCTTATTTTACAATAATATCCAGCTGCTCTTGCTTACGTTACAATAATATTCGACTGCTCCTGCTTATATTACAATAAAAATCCATTTACTCCTGCTTACTTCACAATGATATCGAGTTGCTCCTGCTTACTTTACAATGATATCCAGCTGCTCTTGCTTATTTTACAATAATATCCAGCTGCTCTTGTTTACTTTACAATGATATCCAGCTACTCTTGCTTACTTTACAATGATATCAATCTGCTCCTGATTACTCTACAATGATATCCAGCTGTCCTTGCTTACTTTACAATGATATCTAGACAGTCTTGATTACTTTACAATGATATGCAGCTGCGTTTGCTTACTTTATAACCATATCCAGCTGCTCCTTCTTACTTTACAATGATATTCGTTTAATCCTGCTTACTTTACAATGATATCGAGCTGCTCCTACTTACTTTACAATGATACCCAGCTGCTCTTGCTTACTTTACAGTGCTATTCAATTACTATTGCTTATTTTAAAATGATATCCAGCTACTCCTGCTTTCTTTAAAATGATATCCAGCTGCTCCTGCTTACTTTACAATGATATCTATTTACTACTGCTCACTTTACAATGTTATCTCCTAACCTTGCTCTTGCTTACTTTACAATGCTATCCGGTTGCTATTGATTACTTTACAATGATATCCATTTACTCTTGCTTACTTTACAATGCTATTCAATTACTGTTGCTTCATTTAAAATGATATCCAGCTGCTCCTGCTTTCTTAAAAATGATATCCAGCTGCTCCTGATTGTTTAACACTGATATTCAGTTACTGTTGCTTACTTTGCTATGATATCCAGCTACTCTTGCTTACGTTACAATGATATCCATCTACTTGTGCGTACTTTACAATGATACCAGCTGCTCCTGCTTACTTTACAATGATATACAGCAGCTCATGTTCATTTTACAATGACCGACTGCTCCTGTTTTCTTTAAAATGATATTCATTTACTCCTGCTTGGTTTGCAATTATATCGAGCGGCTCCTGCTTACTTTACAAGATGTCCAGCTGTTCTTGCTTACTTTACAATGATATTCGGCTGCTCCTACTTATATTACAATGATAATCCATTTACTCCTACTTACTTTACAATGATATCGAGCTGCTCCTGCTTACTTTACAATGATATCCAGCTGCTCTTGCTCAGTTTACAATGATATCCAGCTACTCTTGCTTGCTTACTTTACAATGATATCAAGCTGCTCCTGCTTACTTTACAATGATATCCAGCTGTTCTTGCTTACTTTACAATGATATTCGGCTGCTCCTGCTTAAATTACAATGATAATCCATTTACTCCGGATTACTTTACAATGATATCGAGCTGCTTCTCCTTACTTTACAATGATATCCAGCTGATCTTGCTTATTTTACAATAATATCCAGCTGCTCTTGCTTACGTTACAATGATATTCGACTGCTCCTGCTTATATTACAATGATAATCCATTTACTCCTGCTTACTTTACAATGATATCGAGTTGCTCCTGCTTACTTTACAATGACATACTTCTGCTCTTGCTTACTTTACAATAATATCCAGCTGCTCTTGTTAACTTTAAAATGATATCCAGCTACTCTTGCTTAATTTGCTATGATATCCAGCTACTCTTGCTTACGTTACAATGATACCAAGCTGCTCTTGCTTACTCTACAATGCTATTCAATTACTATTGCTTATTTTAAAATGATATCCAGCTGCTCCTGCTTATTTTACAATGATATCCATTTACTCCTGCATACTTTACAATGATACCCAGCTGTTCCTGCTTACTTTACAATGATATCCAGCTGTTCTTGCTCATTTTACAATAATATCCACCTGCTCTTGCTTAATTTACAATGATAATCAGTTACTCCTGCTCACTGTACAATGATAATCAGTTACTTATGCTTACTTTACAATGATATCGAGCTCCTCGTGCTTACTTTACAATGATATCCAGCTGCTCTAGCTTACTTTACAGTAATATCCAACTGCTCTTGCTTACTTTACAATAATATTCAGCTTCTCTTGCTGACGCTACAATGATAGCAAGCTGCACCTGCTTACTTTACAATGATAATCTATTTACTCCTGCTTACTTTACAATGATATCGAGCTGATCCAGCTTTCTTTAAAATAATATCGAGCTGCTCCTGCTTACTTTACAATTATATCCAGCTGGGCTTGCTAACTCTACAATAATATCCAGATGCTCTTTCTTACTTTACACTGATATTCAGTTACTCTTGCTTACTTCATAATGATATCCAGCTACTATTGCTTACTTTACAATGATAATCAGCTATTTTTGCTTACTTTACAATGATATGCAGCTGCTCTTGCTTACTTTACAGTGATACCCACTGCTCCTATTTTCTTTAAAATGATATCGAGCTGTTCCTGTTTATTTTACAGTGATATCCAGTTGCACTTGCTTTCTTTACAATGATATCCACTTGCTCTTGCTTACTTTACAATAATATCCAGTTGCATACTTCACAAAGATATTCAGTTATTCTTGCTGACTTTACAATGTTATCCAGCTACTCTTGCTTACTTTACAATGATATGCAGCTGCACCTACTTACTTTACAGTGATATCCAGCTGCTCCTGCTTACTTTACGATGATATTCGTTTACTCCTGTGTATTTTACAATGATATCGAGCTACTCCTGCTTACTTTAAAATGATATTCAGCTGTTCTTGCTTACTTTACAATGATATCCAGCGGCTCATGCTTACTTTACAATGATAATTGACTGACTCCTGCTTACTTTACAATGATATTGAGCTGCTCCTGCTTACTTTACAATGATATCCAGCTGTTCTTGCTTACTTTACAATGATATCCAGCTGTTCTTGATTACTTTACAATTATATCCAGTAGCTCTTGCTTTCTGTAAAATGATATCGAGCTCCTCCTGCTTACTTACAATGATCTCCATTTACTCTTGCTTACTTTACACTGCTATTCTATTACTGCTGCTTATTTTACAATGATATCCAGCTGCTCCAGCTTTATTTAAAATGATATCCAGCTGCTCCTGCTGACTTTACAATGATAATCAGTTACTGTTGCTTATTACAATGATATCAACTACTCCTGCTTACTTTAAAATGATATCCAGCTGCCTCTGTATACTTTTCAATGATACCTAGCTGCTCTTGGTTACTTTACAATGCTATTCTGTTACTATTGCTTACTTTACGATGCTATCCAGCTACTCTTGCTTACTTTACAATAATATCCAGCTTCTCTTGCTTTCTTTAAAATTATATAAAGCTGCTCCTGCTTAATTTACAATTATATCTAGTTTTTCTGCTTACTTTACAATGATATGGAACTGCTCCTGCTTACTTTACAATGATATGCAGCTGTTCTTGCTCACTTTACAATTCTATCCAGTTTATCCTTCTTACTTTACCATGGTACCCAGCTGCTCTTGCTCACTTTACAATGCTATTCAGTTAGTCTTGCTTACTTTACAATGATACCCAACTGCTCCTGCTTTCTTTAAAATGATATTCAGCAGCTCTTGCTTACTTTACAATGATATTTACTTACTCTTGCTTACTTTACAATGCTATTCAGTTATTCTTGTTTACTTTACGATGATATCAAGCTGTTACTGCTTGCTTTACAATTCTATCAAGTTTTACCTGCTTGCTTTACAATGATGTCGAGCTGCTCCTACTTACTTACAATGATATACATTTACTCTTGCCTACTTTACAATGATACCCTGCTGCTCTTGCTTACTTAAAATGATACCGATCTTCTCTTGCTTACTTTACGATGCTATTCAGTTACTCTTGCTTACTTTATGCTGATATCCATTGGTTCTTGCTTAATTTACAATGATATTCAGTTGCTCTTGCTTACTTAAATAGTACTTGCAGAATCGTATCTTGAATATTACCAAAATTTTCACTAGATCCAGGCCTTTATAGAAATTGTTTCAAGGATTATAGCAAAATATAATTCAATACTAAATGTTTCAATTTCCATATGAATGTAGTGAGCAGTATTCCTCCAATGGAAGATTCTCTTCAACAACAACATGCTTCGATTAGGAACAGCATGAAAATACCGAGCAACTTCTGATTGACTTTTAAAGACGTTCGAATACGGCTTACAAAGCTATTCAATTACCTTGCAGATTTCGTATCTGATGCATAATTGTGTGCGTGGACGTAATACGTATTCAGCGTTATACATATCATATATAATATCTTGCATTTCTTCGTAACTACTCTACAAATAACCCCAGTCAATTTAAAGTTGCTTATACATTTTAATTATATAACCTTCGCCTCTTACCTTGCGTCTCGTCCGTTTAGCTAAGATGATTAATCACTCGTCTTTTAAATACTTAGCGATTCATTTTTTGTTATTGAAATCCGTCCAAACATTTTGTTTCTACTGAAGAAATAATTATATTAAATAATGACAGTTCTGTAATATTAAGTAACATAGGGTTTTCACAACGTTTGTAGTCAAGCTACGAGACTGAGATCTGTTAAAAAAGATGTATGAATATAGGTACACCAAATGTAGGATACGCTAGACGGCTTGGTTTTGCATTACGATATAAGCAAATCGGTGTGTGGGTGTAGCATGCGTGTCTTTGACGCTCAACTGAAACCATTCGTGTGCGTACGGCCTAAACAAATCCTGGTTGCACCACTGTAGGTATATAATTTGGCTCAAAACGTCTAGTATTTATTGGTTGATTTAAACATCTTTATAATAAGTAACAAGACTAGTTTTTCAGTTTATTGCCTTACCGAAAGCAAGCTTTACGTTGAACGCAAATATTTTTTTCTATTTGGATACTTTCCTTCTCATGATTCTCTCTACTTATTTCCAAATATCCGAATGAACGAAGACATGTAGGGTTTTGACACTGTCCACATTTAAAATGAAAACTGCTACAAAGTATCAATTTTGTTCCTTTGACACGTTCGCAAACCTCTAAGTCACGCAGCATGTTTCACATCCGTAATCAAACTGTTTGCCAAACACTTTTAAATATATAATTAGTCGATCAACTAGCTTGAATTTGTCGTCTCCATTGCCATTTCTATCTTCTTTGTTTCAAAATGCTGTAAACAAGAAAATCTCGACATTTTAACCGGCCATCTAGATCGCGACCCCTTGCCGCGCCCACAGCCATGTTCACGGCTAGTGAACACGCAAATCATACACCGCCGGCGCTATGCTAAAATGGTAAGGTTCCGGGAATGGATTTGAGTGTGTGAAATTTACAAAAATCAACATATCAGAGCCCAGGCATTTCAAAATCATCGTTAGGTCCCAGCTAGAGTATGCGATTTAGGTTGGCGGTCTCTCGAAAACACGTTCAGATGCGCGTTTTATGACATTTTTTATATATTTTTTTGTCCATGATTTGGTTCCGATGAAAATACCAGCGTTTTTTGAGCATCCCATGAGAAAGACCCGCCGTATGCATACTTTCTCAAATCGTCATATACATCCAACAGCCAACTATATATAGCCCTTCTTTTCAATTGTATTGTGCAGCAAATTACACAATGATGTGCTTGTACTCCCTGACTTGCTCCGCTTCAAGCAAAGGGTAGACCAAATGAACCACAACTCCCCTTACACTAATAAGAAACGCTTTTTCTATCCAGTTTTAAAACATGTCTTTAAAAAGACTTCACTTTAAAACACTTTTACTTCTCAATTATAATGACTTTTCCTCTTTATGTCATACTTTTACATTCACTCTTTTACTAAATCTGCACAAATTCACACATCTGCACATATACTTCAAAGAGACAGTTGCAGGATTTAGAGATAGATATTTCATTACTGAATCCACCGAAGCCTCAAATTTAGATATACATGCACATTTCATGAACTCAAATCTTGCACCGAAGCCGCAAATCCAGCACCATCTACCACCAGGTAATTTTGGTAATATTTCCTCACTTTACGCAAGATAAGTATGAAAGTATTGTAATGTATGCATTTCATCAAACAATGCACATTGACTATAGGGAAAGAGAGGTACATTTATGTCAACCAGCATTTGTTATGGACGTTTCTCTTCACAAGGAGTTTGGGGGAAAACTCGTATTTTTCAGATTTCAAAGCAGAATTTGTACATACACTTACTGTAATTATAGTCTTATAGTCAGGTAGAACTGCTATCTTCGATTTTTATTATTGTTTTGTAAAATGAAAATATTGTGCAAACAACAAGACAACTCAACTTGATTTTGTAAATTTCTGGCGCTCAAATCAAGCCCCGGAAGTTGCTCAACTTATTTTAGCATATCACTGGCGATGTAAAGTTTGCATGTTTACCAGTCGTGACTTCTAATAATTTCATTTACGGCTTTCTCTGATATTTCTTATATATTATGAATTCATGTATTTTTTCGCAGATCTGCATAAAACCTATTCGTTATTCTGAAAATAACACATAACCTGTACATGGAATTAACAAACATTATATAGTAGTTTTTTCTTAGAAAAATAACGTCGTTTTGGTGAACTTGGTAAAGAAAAGGTTTTACGTCCAACAGAAAGAGTAGCATTCACAGCATACAGTCACTCCAACGAGTATTACAACGCAAAGGTGATTCAAAAAGTACATCACAAACACATTCAGTAAAAAAAGCACATCACAAACAAAACATATGTGTTGACAAAATGGGTACCGCCTTGGAACGGTCAGTGGAAAAAGCGACCACCGGGGATCTAGGGTGAACCTAACCTCACTCTTACCCTGTCAAAATCCCTAAACAACAAAAAAAAAAACAGCCAGAAAATGACATGGAGTCAATATATTGTTCTTACTACGAATCGCTTTGGCTGAAATTACTACAAAACATTGCAACCCATCAATATATCTTTAGGACACGTGTTTTCAGCATTATGAATCAAACATAATTATTTTGAGAAAAACGGAAATTTCAAAAACTTTCATTTTCAGTGCAGTTTTCGAACAAGTTTTCAGATGTATTTTTTATACCAGACAATCGCTTAAACAATATAATTATAATACTTTCGCTAAATGTCCTAGAACTGGGACCAGCATAAATAAAATTATGCAAACTTTCGGGGAAATCAGTATCTCAAAAACGGCGTCAAAAGTGAAAAAACATGTATTCCTTCAGACGTCATATCTTGAACGGCGTAATGATTATCAAATTGTATATGCACTTCTTTTTCAAAAGTGTGATTTATGTACAACTGACGAAATGCCAGGAGTTAAGAATCTCGAGATTGCCCATTTAAAAGTAGAAACAATATTTCTGTTTTTAATTCTTAAACATATTTGTCTGTGTTATCAATCAGTTGAAGAACTTTATATTAACTCTGATAATTTATATTACTTTTTATTTCTAGCATTTTACTCGCCTTTGCTTTTATACTATGAGTCTGACCTGTACAAATGGGTAAACAACAAGCTTGCTTAAAGCTACAGAGTCCCTATTTTAACTGGTAATAACTTAAGAATATGAATGAGTCACGTGTGAAGTAGTTTCAAATCGTCGAACACCCCAATAGTCGGTATATAAGGCAGAAATCGATGCGTAAAATATCACCTTTTTTCTTATGTCTTCTTAAAGGTAACATCGATAAATATACACCTTCAGAATATTGTGATAAAAAAAAGTACTTGCACGGAATGGGATAAGAACCACAGCCGTTGCGCTTTTAAATTTTGATGGCCGTACGTTTAACAACTAGAACACGGCTATTTATTGGTATGTTCTAGCATTATTAACACTAAATATGCATTACGTAATAACTAACGCGCACACAAACTCATCAAGCGCTAAATAACAAGTCTAGATATGGTTGTTTGGAGGCGGAATATTAGTTTCATATTGATAACATACATTATTACACCAATTTGCATTCAAATATGTTAAGTTATTTTGCTTCATAATAAATGGTAGTTTGTATACCATATCCTCAAGAAGTGTTATAGGTCAGTGGATAAAGCACCTGACTTGAAATCAAAAGGTCGTGTGTTCGAGTCCCGAAAGAGGCAATTTTTCTTTTCTGTAAATCATAATTTTACCTGTGTACAGGTATGATGTACACTGGTCAATGTCTATACAATAAATGATGTCCTACCTTATATTTGCTCGCTTAAATACCCGATTTCAACATGAGCTGGTGAACATGAAGTTACAAATAAAGACACGCCCATAAAGACGAAATCGATTGATATCAAGACTCTGTAGGTTTAAGATAAGACTACACCCATTACCAACCAATCAGCGGGCAGGGAAAACGTTCCAGGTAAATTCGGAGCTATTACACAGAATCTCTTAATTTCGATCGGTTGACAAGGAAAACAAACCAAAAAATCTTGCTAAAAAATTAAAATTCAACTTTTGAAGAGTACTTATAAAGGTTAAATCATACATTTGTGCAATGTATTCATAATTTGTTGCATAATCAAAAAAGAAGAAGTATATTTTACATTTTCCTCAATGTTTCTACATGCAAGTAGGTGGGTCAGCACCATTCGACCCAAACAGCTTTTTCAAAACTTATTCAATGTATGGTTTGTGTATGTTTTTTGACAAAACTAAGATAGGTCTTTCAAAACAAGTAAACAAAAATATAGCTTCTTATATTTAGTGAGCTCAGTACAGCGCTTAGAGCTATAATGTACGTCTATGGAAAATAAATTGGTGTAGTATGACGTTAACCAGAAAATGATCTATAAACTAAAGACCTACAGAAAGGTAAGTAACTCAGTCTAAATATAAATTACACACATTTTACAGCAATAATGCGTTCTGTATGATTGTGTTAATGGAGAAAACATCACTATTTTACAATTTAAAAGAGAGCAACTTTAGCATTTAAATTAATAGGCCAAAACGGACAAGAAACGATCACGTGATATCGCGCCATAGTCTCGGATTTACTGTTTATGGACTATATACTGATGATGATGATAGTTTATATACTGATGGACTATATACTGATACTGATGATGGACTATTTACTGATACTGATGATAGACTATATACTGATTCTGATGATGGACTATATACCGATACTAATGATGGACTATATACCGATACTGATGATGGGACCATATACTGATACTGATGATAGACAAATATACTGATACTGATGATGGACTATATACTGATACTGAAGATGGACTATATACTGATGATGGATTATATACCGATACTGATGATGGACTATATACCGATACAGATGATGGACTATATACTGGTACTGATGATGGACTATATACAGACACTGATGATGGGACTATATACCGATGATGGACTATATATTGATAATGATGATGGAATATATACATGTATACCGGTATTGATGATGGAGTATATACCGATACTAATGATGGACTATATACCTATACTGATGATGGACTATATACCAATACGCGGCGGGGGATTACCATATCCCTAAAAAGCAAAATAAAAACAATCTGCCTTCAGAAATTTCTGAGGAGAACCCTGGGACTACACGCTGATCACTGATGAGGAACTAAATAATGATGATGGACTATATGCTGATGCTGATGATGGAATATATACCGTTCATTGATGATTATGGAGTATATACCGTTCATTGATGATGGACTATATACTGATACTGATGATGGACTATAAACCGTTCACTGATGATGGACTATATACTGGTACTGATGATGGACTATATACTGGTACGGATGATGGACTATATACCGTTCATTAATGATTATGGACTATATACCGCTCATTGATGATGGACTATATACTGATACTGATGATGGACTATATACTGGTATTGAGTGTGGACTATATACCGTTCATTGATGATTATGGAGTATATACCGTTCATTCATGATGGACTATATACTGATACTGATGATGGACTATATACTGGTACGGATGATGGACTATATACCGTTCATTAATGATTATGGACTATATACCGCTCATTGATGATGGACTATATACTGATACTGATGATGGACTATATACTGGTATTGAGTGTGGACTATATACCGTTCATTGATGATTATGGAGTACATACCGTTCATTCATGATGGACTATATACTGATACTGACGATAGACTATATACTGTTCATTGATGATGGACTATATACTGGTACTGATGATGGACTATATACTGGTACTGATGATGGACTATATACCGTTCATTGATGATTATGGACTATATACCGTTCATTGATGATAGACTATATACTGATACTGATGATGGACTATATACTGGTACTGAGTATGGACTATATACAATTCATTGATGATCATGGACTATGTACTGATCACTGATGATCGGCTATATACTGATGATGGAATATATACTGGTACTGATGATGGACTATGTACTGATACCTATGATGAACTATATGCTGATACGGTTACCTATGAATGTTTATAATGATGATATTGACATGCTACTGATTTTGTCACCCAAGGCCGTCATTTAAAATGAGTAACATATAGAAGTTTCCGGATGAGGTAAGATGTTTAATTTTACTATCATAGTCATATGATATTTTTGTTGATTCTGTCATTCAAGGTTATTACGTGTTTATATCGGAATCTTCTAAAGATACTGTGACTGTACATGTATTAATATGCCCTGTCAAGTTGTGCCATATGCATGCCATCTTTGGGATGGTTAACATTTTGTACTATTGATTTTATGAATGTTGAGTTCTGCTCAACCCGGGGCTAGAGGGCGTGAGCGGTGGCTAGCATATTTCACTACCGCCCATGAACAGTCTCAATCAGGCCGAGACTGCAATATTTCGTATGTGTCGTGCTCGGCCGTTTCCAAAGGTCAATTATCATACTCCTTTTTGATAGTTGTTCCGTTTATACTACACTAGATCAGTATCAAGTTAAAAGAAACACTGTGCATAAATTGGATGCTTTTGATTAAAATATTTGTTTTGAGAGGATTTCTATCAACAATTAGTGTGCTCATCTATAGTAAAAAGGAATATTAAACTATTATGAATAAATAAATCATGAATGACTTTGCATAAAATTGGTTAAAATGGACAAATGACAATATTTTCAAATCGGAATTTAAAGAAACCTCAATGACGTACTAAATATAATTTATGTGTATTCTGTAAATGAATATTTTTCATTGTACTATTTGAATAAATTTGTTGATTATGTTTATAAAATTGTTGTTATTGATTTTGCACTTCCTTTCTCGTTATATTTTACCCGTAACAATACTGAGGATGGACTATAATTATACTGATCACCGATGATGGACTATGTACTGGTACTGATACTACTGATACTTGTGCTGATGATGGGCTATATACTGACTACCGATGATGGACTATATACTGACCACTGATGATGGACTATATACTGATCACTGATGATGGACTATATACTGACCACTGATGATGGATTATATACTGATCACTGATGATGGACTATATACTGACCACTGATGTTGGATTATATACTGACCATTGATGATGGACTATATACTTATATAGATACTGATACTGATGTTAAACTTTTATTTAATTTACTATGTTATCGGTAAGTCACCATATTAACACTGTGGTTAGCGTGCCTGACTGTAAGTTATAATATCTGTGCTCGAGTATAGAGAGAAGCATATTTACCTTTCTTCTCTTCCATGTAGCTCTTCTTTGATTTGTTTTTCTCTTTCTTCTTTAATGCCTGTACTGCTTCTATCTCTTTTATTTTCTGCTGTGCCTTTCCCTCAACGTGGCCTGTTTGCTTTTCGCCCTCACTCTGTATTGTGTTGATTGCCTCCTGTGTCTTTAAATCAATTTGGCCTGCTTGTCTTTCTCCCTCACCTTGTATGGTGTTGATTGCATCGTGTGTCCTTACACCAAAGTTCTGAACTTTCTCCTGTATGACTTGCTCGATTTCGAGTTTCTTTTCATAAATATGGCTTGCTTGTTTACCTCCCTCGTCTTGTATTGCGTTGATTGCCGCTTGTGCCTTAACATCAATGTGGCATGCTTGTTTACCTCCCTCGCCTTCTATTGCGTTGATTGCCGCTTGTGCCTTAACATCAACGTGGCTGGCTTGTTCATCTCCTTTGCCTTGTATTGCGTTGATTGCTGCTTGTGCATTAACATCAATATGGCTTGCTTGTTTACTTCCCTCGCCTTGTATTACGTTGATTTCCACTTGTGCCTTAACGCCAATGTGACTTGCTTGTTTACCTCCCTCGCCTTGTATTGCGTTGATTGCCGCTTGTGCCTTAAAATCAATGTGGCCTGCTTGTTTACCTCCCTCGCCTTGTATTGCGTTGACTGCCGCTTGTGACTTAACATCAATGTGGCTTGCTTGTTTATCTCCTTTGCCTTGTATTGCGTTGATTGCTGCTTGTGCCTTAACATCAATGTGGCCTGCTTGTTTACTTCCCTCGCCTTGTATTGCGTTGATTTCCGCTTGTGCCTTAACACCAATGTGACTTGCTTGTTTACCTCCCTCGCCTTGTATTGCGTTGATTGCCGCTTGTGCTTTAACATCAATGTGGCTTGCTAGTTTATCTCCCTCGCCTTGTATTGCGTTGATTGCCGCTTGTGCCTTAACATCAATGTGGCTTGCTTGTTTATCTCCCTCGCCTTGTATTGCGTTGATTGCCGCTTGAGCCTTAACATCAATGTGGCTTGCTTGTTTATCTCCCTCGCCTTGTATTGCGTTGATTTTCGCTTGTGCCTTAACATCAATGTGGCTTGCTTGTTTATCTCCCTCGCCTTGTATTGCGTTGATTCCCGCTTGTGCCTTAACATCAATGTGGCTTGCTTGTTTATCTCCCTCGCCTTGTATTGCGTTGATTCCCGCTTGTGCCTTAACATCAATATGGCTTGCTTGTTTATCTCCCTCGCCTTGTATTGCGTTGATTGCCGCTTGAGCCTTAACATCAATGTGGCTTGCTTGTTTATCTCCCTCGCCTTGTATTGCGTTGGTTGCTGATTGTGCCTTAACATCAATGTCATCAATAGCTTCTTTCTGTGTCTCACGGATTGCCTGCAATGCTTCCGCCCGCAGCTTTTCTTCGTCTTGAGTGGTCACAGTCAGAAAACCAGTCTTTATCTAAAAAACAAGAATTTGTTTAATTGTTAAAACATTGTTCTAGGTAGCCTTTTTTATCCTCTAATTTCACAGCTCTCCAGGCAGAGCATTGCTATCGAATAAATCCTATAGATGGTTCCTTAACTTGCTCGGGGATACACTCCATCACATGGATCGCCAAATGAGGCTAAGGTTAACGTCGTAATCCAGTTTGGCTCAAACCCCTGATTCAGCGTATAACATGCTATCCTCTGGGCCATTCCGGCCTCGAGTTATACATCCTGAAAAACGTCACTGAAGGATAAATTTCAAAGATTCAACCTTATTTTTATTTTATTTTTATTTTTTGAAGTGGTTAACAAAATCCTAATTTAATCCCACAACAATCTACCAAAATATTAGTAAGAATATAACATGATGTTTTTCTAGAAAACATTTGTATATCCTATCATAATCATGTTGATCAATACAACTGAAACGATCAAAATAATGACACAGATTTCTTACTATTAAAAAATTGTGCAATGTTTATGTCAAAATATAAAGTATGCAAAACATCAACCAGATAGCCCTTAAAGTGCTTGCCGTAACGATTTAGACGGAAACTAGAACTGTGTCCGTAGGACACTGTTGCACTTGCTATTGCTTCACATCACATATTAATACTTCATTCTTTACTATTCCAAGGGGCATAACTCTGAACTGACATATTGGATTAGGCTGGCCGATTATCGAAATTGGCCAAGACATTTTGTCCATATACAATTTCACCAAGTTTGGAAAATATTTTATAATAGTCAATACGGCCGGTTAACAATTTTGGAAACAAACGAACAGACGGACGGACGTATGCACGGAAAGAGGTAAAACTGTATGCCCTTCCACCATTCTTATAATGGCAGGGGCATATAAAACAAGATGGAAAAACCAAATCCTACAAATCGAGATAAAAGCACTGTTTCTATCATACCTAAAATTTATCGGTTCATCACACGTTATCTAAGGTTAGTTACATGTAGGGCGACCCATAGAGAGGGGAATGATACATTTAGGAACCGTACTCGATTACTTTGGTAGTCTTCAATACACGGGAAGGGAATGTTTTCGTCCGCTATCGACAGACTATTCTAAGGAAATAGTAATGCCAAAGAGTACATCGTTTTCACAAGCCTTACCAGGTTCAGCTTAGCAATAGCATCTTGTGCATTTGTATCTGACGCCAGATATTTGGAATCACTAAGTAGCTGGATCAGTGTATCGACGTAATTAGTTAACTCAGCATTGGACACTTGGAATGAAGACGTATGGAGAAGTTCATTCCTTATGTTGCGGGCCTGTTGGATGAGAAAACAACGTGTGCTAAATAGATCATTCTTTTTTATATATGTATTCATCAATTATAATGATTTTAGTTAAAAACTGTCTCGAATATACATATAAAATTATTTTTAGACAGGTTATTATTCATGCATATGAAAATTGCAAAACAAATTGCAAAGGTTTGTATGTAAAAAAGGTTATTCATCAAGCATATCTATATAAACATTAATGAAATTTATCTATTTTCTGTACATCGTACATATATACGAACATTAATTATACGTGTACGTGCTTTTGTCGTCAAGCATGTATAGCAATATTATTGATACGTTCAAAACATTTTGTTTTATTACATTTTAACATACCTCACAAAAGATGTTGTTAGGTAAATTGAGATTCTCCGCTACTGTTTTCTGGAATTCTGTGTTATTGATTATAACACTGATGAGTCCAGGAAAATCTGTTTCTCTGGCTAAAGTTACTGAGCTGTACCCGTCTGCGGCCATGTAGCACTTGGCCCACTCCCATGGGTTACTACACCAACTTTGTGCTTTGGTGTTCTTCCAGGAGGGACCTTTGAATCTGTGACTGTTGATGATTCTGCTATGTATTTCGTCGCAAATACCAGTAGAGCAGGGTTTGTGTTTCTTTGCTGGGTCCCCAGGGTCATGGTAGTTACAGACACCTCTGGTCTTGTGACACATACCTCTGGTAGTACAGGGCAGTACGTTGTGGGTGGTGCATTTATTGCAAACTGTGCCAGCTGGTAGGGCCTTTACTCGACAAATATCAGCCATTACGGTCTGCTGTAATTTGTGGTTTTCACTGTCAACATAATTCTCAATCCCATCCCTTGCAAACTTTAGGGCAAGGCCACCCTTTACCCAGTTTGCCAACAAGGGATCCGTTACTGTCTGCTGAAGGTTGGAGGCCATAGCAGTTAGCGTTGTGGCTCTGAATATGAAACAAAAATATACAGGCATATACAATATGTCTGATATATTTACCTTCGAATAGAAGTTGGGAGTGACAAGAAAGTAGTGTATGCATGTACGCACGTACGTACGCACGCACGCAAGCACGCATGCGCACAAACACGAACAAACACGAACTAACACACATTTACAAACGCATGCACGCACGCACGCACGCACGCACGAACACACACACACACACACACACGCGCACACGCACGTACACGCATACACGCACGCACGCACACACGCACTCACACACACACACACAGGTAAACATACGTAAACATACGTTAACACACGTAAACACACGTAAACACACACACACACACGCACGCACGCACGCACGCACGCACACACACACACATACGTACACACATGTACACATAAGTACACATATGCACACAAACATACGCACACACGCAGACACGTGTACGCACGCACGCACGCACACGCACGCAAGCACGCACATACTCACGCTTGTACACGCACGTATGTATATACATGTACACACACGAACGAAAGCACTCACAACACGTAAACACACACGTACAGTCAAGTACATTCATGTACACACACGTACACACGTACACACATGTACACACGTACACACATGTACAAATACACACGTACACACATACACAGGTACACACATACACAGGTACACACATACACAGTACACGTACGCACACGCACGCACGCACGCACGCACCTTAAAATGTGTTATACCATTACTGGCATGGGTGCATAAAGCGCACGTTTATTGTATAATAATAAAGGAACACACGGCAATATGATACTGAATACTCGCTTAAAGGAACACACGGCAATATGATACTGAATACTTGCTTAAAGGAACACACGGCAACATGATACAGAATACTCGCTTAAAGGAACACACGCCAATATGATACTGAATACTCGCTTAAACGAATACACGACAATATGATACTGAATACTCGCTTAAAGGAACACACGGAAGTATGATACTGAATACTCGTTTAAAGGAACACACGGCAATATGATACTGCATACTCGCTTAAAGGAACTCATGGCAATATGATATGGAATACTCGTTTAAAGGACCACACGGCAATAAGATACTGAATACTCGCTTAAAGGAACGCACCACAATATGACACTGAATACTCGTTTAAACGAATACACGGCAATATGATACTGAATACTCGCTTAAAGGAACATACGGCAAGATGATACTGAATACTTGCTTAAAGGAACACACGGCAATATGATACAGAATATTCGCTTAAACGAATGCACGGCAATCTGATACAGAATAATCGCATAAAGAAACACATGGAAATATGATGCTGAATATTTGCTTAAAGGAAAACACGGCAATATGATATTGAATACTCGCTTAAAGGAACAAATGGCAATATGAAACTGAATATTCGCTTAAAGGAACACAAGGTAATATGATACTGAAAACTTGCCTAAAGGAACACACGGCGATATGATACAGACTAATCGCTTAAACGAGTACACGGCAATCTGATACAGAATAATCGCTTACAGGAACACACTGCTATATGATACTGAATACTCGCTTAAAGAAATACACGGCAATCTGATACTGAATAATCGCTTAAAGGAACACAGGGCAATCTGATACAGAATAGTTGCTTAAAGGAACACACGGCGTTATGATACAGACTAATCGCTTAAAGGAACACACCGCAATATGATACAGAATAATCGTTGAAAGGAACACATGGCAATATGATGCAGAATAATCGCTTAAAGGAACACACGGCAATATGATACAGAATACCCAATTAAAAGAACACATGGCAATTTGATATAGAATACTCGCTTAAAGGAAAAGACGCCAATGTGATGCAGAATACTCGCTTAAAGGAACACACGGCAATATATCATACTGAATACTTGCTTAAAGGAACAAACGGCAATAAGAATCTGAATATTCGCTTAAAGGAACACACGGTAATAGGATACTGAGAACTTGCTTAACGGAACACACGGCAACATGATACAGAATAATCGGTTAAAGGAACACACGGCAATATGATACTGTATACTCGCTTAAACGAATACACGGCAATCTGATACTGAATACTCGCTTTATGGAACACACGGCAATCTGATACTGAATACTCGCTTAAGGAACACACGGCAATCTGATACAGAATAATCGCTTAAAGAAACACACGGCACTATGATACTGAATACTGGCTTAAACGAACACACGACAATCTGATACTGAATACTCGCTTAAAGGAACACACGACAATATGATACTGAATACTCGCTTAAAGGAACGCACGACAAAATGATACTGAATTCTCGCTTAAAGAAACACATGGCAATCTGATACAGAATAACGCTTAAAGGAACACAACAATCTGATACAGAATACTAGCTTAAAGTAACATACGGCGATATTATACTGAATACTCGCTTAAGGAACACACGGCAATCTAATACAGAATAATCACTTAAAGGAACACACAGCACTATGATACTGAATACGCGCTTGAAGAAACACACGGCAATATGATACTGAATACTTTCTTAAAGGAACACACGGTAATAGGATACTGAATACTTACTTAAAGGAACACACTGCAATATGATACAGAATACTTACTTAAAGGAACACACGGCAATTTGATATAGAATACTCGATTAAAGGAACACACGCCAATGTAATGCAGAATACTTGCTTAAAGGAACACACGGCAATATCATACTGAATATTCGCTTAAAGGAACAAACGGCAATATGAATCTGAATATTTGCTTAAAGGAACACACGGTAATAGGATACTGAGAACTTGCTTAAAGGAACACACGGCAATATGATACAGAATAATCGGTTACAGAAACACACGGCAATATGATACTGTATACTCGCTTAAACGAATACACGGCAATCAGATACAAAATAATCGCTTACAGGAACACACGGCAATCTGAAACAGAATACACGCTTAAAGAAATACACGGAAAACTGATACTAATTAGCCTCGTAAAGAAACACACGGAAATTTGATGCTGAATACTTGCCTAACGGGACACACGGCAATCTTATATAGGTATACATTGCTTAAAGGATAATACTGCAATCTGAAAATGAATACTAGCGTATAAAGAAATACACGACAATCATATATTGAATAATCGCTTATATGAACACATGGCAATATGATACTGAATACTCGCTTAAAGGAACACACGGCAATATGATACAGAATAATCGGTTAAAGAAACACACGGCAATATGATACTGTATACTCGCTTAAACGAATACACGGCAATCTGATACTGAATACTCGCTTAATGGAACACACGGCAATCTGATACTGAATACTCGCTTAAGGAACACACGGCAATCTGATACAGAATACTCGCTTAAAGGAACACACGGCACTATGATACTGAATACTCGCTTAAAGGAACACACAACAATCTGATACTGAATACTCGCTTAATGGAACACACGGCAATCTGATACTGACTACTGGCTTAAACGAACACACGACAATCTGATACTGAATACTCGCTTAAAGGAACACACGACAATATGATACTGAATACTCGCTTAAAGGAACGCACGACAAAATGATACTGAATTCTCGCTTAAAGAAACACATGGCAATCTGATACAGAATAACGCTTAAAGGAACACAACAATCTGATACAGAATACTAGCTTAAAGTAACATACGGCGATATTATACTGAATACTCGCTTAAGGAACACACGGCAATCTAATACAGAATAATCACTTAAAGGAACATACAGCACTATGATACTGAATACGCGCTTGAAGAAACACACGGCAATATGATACTGAATACTTTTTTAAAGGAACACACGGTAATAGGATACTGAATACTTACTTAAAGGAACACACTGCAATATGATACAGAATACTTACTTAAAGGAACACACGGCAATTTGATATAGAATACTCGATTAAAGGAACACACGCCAATGTAATGCAGAATACTTGCTTAAAGGAACACACGGCAATATATCATACTGAATATTCGCTTAAAGGAACAAACGGCAAAATGAATCTGAATATTTGCTTAAAGGAACACACGGTAATAGGATACTGAGAACTTGCTTAAAGGAACACACGGCAATATGATACTGTATACTCGCTTAAACGAATACACGGCAATCAAATACAAAATAATCGCTTACAGGAACACACGGCAATCTGAAACAGAATACACGCTTAAAGAAATACACGGAAACTGATACTAATTAGCCTCGTAAAGAAACACACGGAAATTTGATGCTGAATACTTGCCTAACGGGACACACGGCAATCTTATATAGGTATACATTGCTTAAAGGATAATACTGCAATCTGATAATGAATACTAGCGTATGAAGAAATACACGACAATCATATATTGAATAATCGCTTATATGAACACATGGCAATATGATACTGAATACTCGCTTAAAGGAACACACGACAATCTGATACTGAATACTCGCTTAATTGAACACACGGCAATCTGATACTGAATATTCGCTTAAAGGAACACACGACAATCTGATACTGAATACTCGCTTAATGGAACACATGGCAATCTGATACTGAATACTGGCTTAAAGGAACACACGGCAATCTGATACGTAGTAATCGCTTAAAGGAACACACGACAATCTGATACAGAATACTCGCTTAAAGGAACATACGGCAATATGATACTGAATACTCGCTTATAAGAACACACGGCAATCTGATACAGAATAATCGCTTAAAGGAACACACGGCAATATGATATTGAATACGCGCTTGAAGGAAAACACGGCAATATGATACTGAATACTCGCTTAAAGGAACACACGGTAATAGGATACTGAATACTTGCTTAAAGGAACACACGGCAATATGATACAGAAAACTCACGTAAAGGAACACACGCCAATGTGATGCAAAATATTCGCTTAAAGGAACAGACGGCAATGTGATACTGAATACGCACTTGAAAGAACACATGGCAATATGATACAGAATAATCACTTAAAGGAACGCACGACAATCTGATACAGAAGAATCGCTTAAAGGAACGTACGGCAATATTACACTGAATACTCGCTTAAGGAAAACACGGCAATCTGATTCAGAATAATCGCTTACATGAACACACGGCACTATGATACTGAATAATCGCTTTAAGGAACACACGGCACTATGATACTGAATACGCGTTTGAAGGAACACACGGCAATATGATACTGAATGCTTGCTTAAAGGAACACACGGTAATAGGATACTGAATACTTGCTTAAAGGAACACATTGCAATATGATACAGAATACTCACTTAAAAGAACACACGGCAATTTGATATAGAATACTCGCTTAAAGGAAAAGATGCCAATGTGATGCAGAATACTCGCTTAAAGGAACACACGGCAATATATCATACTGAATACTCGCTTAAAGGAACAAACGGCAATATGAATCTGAATATTCGCTTAAAGGAACACACGGCAACATGATACAGAATAATCGGTTAAAGGAACACACGGCAATATGATACTGTATACTCGCTTAAACGAATACACGGCAATCTGACACTGAATACTCGCTTAAGGAACACACGGCAATCTGATACAGAATAATCGCTTAAAGGAACACACGGCAATATGATATTGAAATCGCGCTTGAAGGAACACACGGCAATATGATACTAAATACTCGCTTAAAGGAACACACGGTAATAGGATACTGAATACTTGCTTAAAGGAACACACGGCAATATGATACAGAATACTCACTTAAATGAACACACGCCAATGTGATGCAAAATACTCGCTTAAAGGAAAACACGGCAATGTGATACTGAATACGCGCTTGAAAGAACACATGACAATATGATACTAAATACTCGCTTAAAAGAACACACGGTAATCTGATACAGAATAATCGCTTATAGGAACACACTGCAAAATGACACTGAATACTCACTTAAAGGAATACACGGCAATCTGATACAGAATAATCGCTTAAAGGAATACACGGCAATATGATACAGAATACTTGCTTAAAGGAACACACGGCAATATAATACAGAATAATCGTTGAAAGGAACACACGGCAATATGATACAGAATAATCGCTTAAATGAACACACGGCAATATGATACAGAATACTCGTTTAAAGGAACACACGGCAATATGATTCAAAATACTCGTTTAAAGGAATATACGGAAAACTAATACTTATTAGCCTCGAAAAGAAACACACGGAAATCTAATGCTGAATACTTGCCTAACGGGACACACGGGAATCTTATATAGGTAAACATTAAGGATAATACTGCAATCTGATAATGAAAACTAGCGTATAAAGAAGCACACGACAATCATATATTGAATACTCGCTTATATGACCACATGGCAATATGATACTGAATACTCGCTTAAAGGAACATACGGCAATATGATACAGGATATTCGCTTAAAGGAGCACACGACACTATTATAATTAAAACTTGCTTAAGGGAAAATACTGCAATATGATAAAGAATACTCGCTGAAAGGAACACAAGGCAATCTGATACTAATATTCCCTTGAAAGAACACACGGCAATGTGATACTGAATACTTGCTTAAGCATTCTCACCTCTCGCCACTGCCTGTCAAGTGAACATTTGTCGATTCTTACGGATGGCGGGAGGCGTACTATTTCTACTCATGAAAATAGGGTTGTCTGCCCCTACCACAAAGAAATCGACCGTCATATATAGACTTATATGTACTAAATGACCACCATTCAAACAACACAAAACAAATAAAAGTAAGTCAGAAATAAAACAATATTACCCAGTTTCCATTAAATACTGATACTAAATACTTTATGAATCCATGCCAAGTTTGCAAATAGTGTGGTAATCTGATCCTATAAGTAAGTATACGCTTTACGTGTAGACTTTAAAGAAAGCATTTGATCCTGTTTTCCACACAGTTATTCATGGTTATATCAATGGCCTGTTTTACAATCTGAATATGTATCCATGTCTCCGTTGTGTGTTAAAGATTGATACATTTACAAGTTGATTTGAATTTCTGACAAGGGGATGATTTTATCTCAAAGTTATACAATATTTATAATAGTTTGCCAAAATCTCGTTGTTTGTAAGGTGCACACTAGAAACTGTTCCAACATAAAGCGGCATATTTTTGCAGTTGACAGTTACAAGGCGGTATCCCCATATTGCCACTGACTGTTACAAGGCGGTATCCATATATTGCCACCGACCGTTACAATGTGACCGTTACAAGGCGGTATTCATATATTGCCACCGACAGTTACAAGGCGGTATCCCTATATCGTCACCGACCGTTACAAGGCCGTATCCCTATATTGTCACCGACCGTTACAAGGCGGTATCCCTATATCGTCACCGACCGTTACAAGGCGGTATCCCTATATCGTCACCGACCGTTACAAGGCGGTATCCCTATATCGTCACCGACCGTTACAAGGCGGTATCCCTATATCGTCACCGACCGTTACAAGGTTGATCCCTATATCGTCACCGACCGTTACAAGGCGGTATCCATATATCGCCACCAACCGTTACAAGGCCGTATCCCTATATCGTCACCGACCATTACAAGGCGGTATCCCTATATCGTCACCGACCGTTACAAGGTGGTATCCCTATTTTGCCACCGACCGTTACAAGGCGGTATCCTTATATTGCCACCGACCATTACAAGGCGGTATGCCTATATTGCCACCGACCCAAGGCGGTATACCTATATTGTCAATGACCGTTGCAAGGCAGTATCACTATATTGTCACTGACCGTTACAAGGCGGTATCCATATATTGTCACTGACCGTTACCAGGCGATATTCCTATTTTCACACCGACCGTTACAAGGCGGTATCCCTATATTGCCACCGATCGTTACAAGGCGGTATCCGTATTTTGCCACCGACAGTTACAAGGCGGTATCCCTATTTTGCCACCGACCGTTACAAGGCAGTATCCCTATATTGCCACTGACAGTTGCCAGTTGCACGGCGGTATCCCTATATTGTCGCCGCCTGTTCCAAAGCGGTACCCTATTGTCAACACTGACTGTTGAAAGGCAGTACCACTATTGCCAGCACTGACAGTTCCAAGGTAGTACCCTATTGTAAACACTGACTGTTTCAAAGCGGTACTCCTATTGTCACCACTGACTGTTCCAAAGCAGTACCACTATTGTCAATATCGACTGTTCCAAAGCAGTACCGCTATTGTCAGCACTGATCATTCCAAAGTGGTACCACTATTGTCAGCACTGACCGTTCCAAAGCAGTACCCCTATTGTCAACACTGACCATTCCAAGGCAGTACCCGTATTGTCAACACTGACTGTTCCAAGGCGGCACCCGTATTGTCAACAATGACTCAGGGCTCCGGAAATATGGTTGCCCGACGCCCCGGGCAAGTGGAATTTGGGTGCGGGCAGGTGTCCATCGCAAATCTGGTTGTCCGACACTTGCCCGACTGGACGTTTCCGTTTTAGACAAAAAATCAAACGAAAACTCGGCTTATCATAAAGTGTGCTGATTACGAATTAACCACCCGTCGATTTTTCGCCGCGAGCGGTAATTCGGGAGTGTCATAAATCTGACCTGTGTTGTTTTGTGATTGTTTAATCCCTCCCGCTTACACAGTTTGTCAAAACCCGATTGGCCGACGAAAGTTTGAGGTGCCAATCAAAATAGGGGAAAATGTCCATGCGCCGATAATCTTGCTTGATTGGCATTAATAATATTCATCTCCCTATTACTGAAGTGTGTCCTATTCATTTCCCTATAACTGAAGTGTGTCCTCTACAAACATGTTTGATGAGATAAGACCATCCCAAAAAATTAATCCAATTATAATCGATAAGACGTAACCATTGTAAAGTTTGTTGACCTCTGTTATGCAGTATTTTACGCGCAACATAAATCATATGTTTAGCCGAACTTTCGAATTAGGTAGAGTATAACCGCACCAAGATTTTATGCAACGCATATTGTGTATTGACGCTGAATGTTATCGGAAAAGGTAATGAATACACACTTATCAGTTCGCCAAGTACTTATAGCTGTGTAATAGGTGAAACGCGGGTCATTGGAAAATTGTAAACAAAAAGCAATTTATTTTTAATAAACGATTACGGTAAGTACTGTACCATACACAAATAAAGTAGAAATTAATTACTGGCACTAATTAAGGAAGGTATGTGAATGCAGCGGGTTGCTTTATTGAAGTTATTTTGACACATATTATTAAAAACAAACTTTGTTTGCGAGTTTGTATTTTGTTTGGCACATTTGGTAACACGATTAATTATATAACTTTTGTGGCCTGACGGTGACGATTAAAGCTGAGTAGGTAGATGTTGTTTGCAATTACTTAATCCGAGCCTTCTCTGGCCTTACCAGCCCTTTTTACGATTTTTGATATTTCATCTGGCTGTGTAGCCGCAAAAAAAAAGAAGAAAAAAAAAGAAGGCTTTTAGGGTCAGAGAAGGCTCGGATTAGCAATTACTCTAAAGGGAAACTTTTGAAAACACATTCATGAATGTTGATGTAGTTTAGAACTAATATGTCTTGAACATCATCATAAAGTCGACATTTGATTTTTATGAAAGTATATTATAGAATATAATAGTGTTATTTGAATAAATATAATCAAATGTTTTTTCCATCTGATTTCCACAGTATAGTACAGTGTAATGTTACATTTTTTTTTACAATAACCAAACATTAGAATAATATTCAAGTTGGCGCGCAGCGCCTAATTTTTTTTTGTATGTTCACAAAGGCTTGATTTTGGGGCAAGTGACTTTTAAATTTGGGGCAAGTGACATTTTGGACAGGGCAAGTGGATTTTGAAAATATTTCCAGAGCCCTGTGACTGTTGCAAAGCGGTTCCCGTATTGTCAACACTGACCATTCCAAGGCAGTACCGTTATTGTCAACAATGACTGTTCCAAGGCGGCACCCCTATTGTCAACAATAACTGTTGCAAAGCGGTTCCCGTATTGTCAACACTGACCATTCCAAGGCAGTACCGTTATTGTCAACAATGACTGTACCAAGGCGGCACCCCTATTGTCAACAATGACTGTTGCAAAGCGGTTCCCGCATTGTCAACACTGACCATTCCAAGGCAGTACCGTTATTGTCAACACTGACTGTTTCAAAGTGGTACCACTATTACCAACATTGACATTTACAAAGAAGTACCCCTATTGTAAACATTGACTGTTCCAAGGCAGTACGTCTATTGTCAACACTGACCCTTCCAAGGCAGTACCACTATTGTCAACAGTGACCATTATAAGGCCGTAGCCCTATTGTCAACACTGACCGTTGTAAAGCAGTACCGTTATTGTCAACACTGACTGTTTCAAAGTGGTACCACTATTACCAACATTGACATTTACAAAGAAGTACCCCTATTGTAAACATTGACTGTTCCAAGGCAGTACGTCTATTGTCAACACTGACCCTTCCAAGGCAGTACCACTATTGTCAACAGTGACCATTATAAGGCCGTAGCCCTATTGTCAACACTGACCGTTGCAAAGCAGTACCCCTATTGTCAGCACCGACCTTTCCAAAGCGGTACCACTATTGTCAATACTGACTGTTGCAAAGCAGTTATAATCAAAAGAACACACAATTATAATCAAAGGAACACACAATTATAATCAAAGGATCACACAATTATAATCAAAGGAACACACAATTCTAGTCCAATGTAAAACCAATTCCAGTCAAAGTAACAAACAATTATAGTCCAAGGAACACACAACTATAGTACAAGGAACACCAATTCCAGTCAAAGGAACACACACTTCTAGTCCAAGGAACACCAATTCCAGTCAAAGGAACACACACTTATATTCCAAGGCACACACAATTCCAATCCAAGGAACACACAAATACAGTCCAAGGAACACACAGTTCTAGTTCAAGGAACAACCAATTATACTCAAAGGAACACCCAATTCCAATCAAAAGAAGACAAATTCTAGTTCGAGGAACAACCAATTATAATCAAAGAAACACACAATTATAATCAAATGATCACACAATTATAATCAAAGGTACACACAATTATAATCAAATGAACACATAATTAAAATCAAAGGAACACACAATTATAATCAAGGGAACACACAATTATAATCAAAGGAACACACTATTATAATCAAAGGATCACACAATTATAATCAAAGGAACACACAATTATAATCAAATGAACACATAATTAAAATCAAAGGAACACACAATTATAATCAAGGGAACACACAATTATAGTCCAAGGAACACACAATTATTGTCCAAGGAACACACGATTATAATCAAAGGAACTCACAATTATAATCAAAGGATCACACAATTATAAGCAAAGGAACACACAATTATAATCAAAGGAACAAACAATTATAATCAAAGGATCACAGAATTATAATCAAAGGAACACACAATTTTAGACCAATGTACAACCAATTCCAGTTAAAGGAACACACAATTATAGTCCAAGGAACACATAACTATAGTCCAAGGAACACCATTTCCAGTCAAAGGAAGACACACTTATATTCCAAAGTACACACAATTCCAATCCAAGGAACACACAAATATAGTCCAAGGAACACACAGTTCTAGTTCAAGAAACAACCAATTATAATCGAAAGAACACCCAATTCCTATCAAAAGAAGACAAATTCTAGTTCGAGGAACAACCAATTATTATCAAAGAAACACACAATTCAAGCCAAAGGAACGCACAATTCTAGTCCAAGGAACACACAAGACTATTCCAAGGAACACACATTTCTGATTTCAACTCATAGATGAAGCAAAGATAGTTATATTTACTTTCTGAGTAGATAACATTAATGTACCTCAATGCATCCGTTAATTACTGCTGTGACCATCTGCCAATAGCTGCATGACCTCATCGACACGTGCACGTCTCAGCATATTTGCTCATGTTCAGCACGACCAAAACGAGCTGAAATCATTGTAAAATCTATAAAACGGGGTGCTGTTGCTGGTTAAAGCTGTAAAGTCTATATGTATGATCTCTACCCAAATCAGAGAACTAAAAAATACATATATGAAAACTATAAAACATGGCGTTACTGCTGGTTAAAGCGGCATGGTCTACATGTATAACCACTACTTAAATCAGAGCTGAACTCAAACAAGAAAACTACAAAACAGGGTCCGTATTCATAAAGCTTCTTAGCAATATATTAACTTAAGTCAAATTTTAGAAATCAGTCAACACAATTTTCTTTCGATTTAAGACGTTTTCTTAATACTGCTAATAAGGTTATGGATAAATAAAATCTACAGCTAAATATTTGTCTTAAAATTGATGGTTTGTAATGTTCCTGAGAGGTTAATAAGGAGATTTAGAAATATGTAAACATCCTAAAATTTGACTTAAGTAAGATTTTCCACTTAAGTTGCTTTACAAATATAAGCACAGGGCGTTGCTGCTGGTTAAAGCTGTATAAACTATATGTATGACCACTACTTCAATCAGAGCTCTACTCAAACATGAAAACTATAAAACAGGGCGTTGCTGCTGGTTAAAGCTGTATGGTCTATATGCGTGACCACTACTTAAATCAGAGCTCTACTCAAACATGAAAACTATAAAACAGGGCGTTGCTGCTGGTTAAAGCTGTATGGTCCATATGTATGACCACTACTTAAATCAGAACGCCATGCAAAAAGACGAAAAAACGCCAGGCGAAATAACGCCACGCGAAAAGACGCCGGGCGAAAAACGCCATGCGAAATGACGAAATAACACTATGTGAAATATCGCCACGCGAAATCACGACGGGCGAAAAGACGCCACGCGAAATAACGCCACGCGGAAAGACGCCAGGCAAAATAACGCCACGCGAAAAGACGCCGGGTGAAATAACGAAAAGACGAAAAAACGCATGCGAAATAACAAAACAAGAGGCCCAATAGGGTCTGAGGACGCTCTACTGGCTAAAACGGCTCTTATATGAAGGGTTTTCGATATAAAATTCCCATCAGTACTTCTTTTAAAACATTGCAAAAACAACAGTGCTAGGATTGTCTTAGATCGCTCACCTGGTAATCATGGGCAATAAGTTTGCTGTGTCTAGTCTGGAATGGGTATTTTTTAATTTGTCCCACTTTCTTCTATGAATGAAATTTCATAAAAATAGGTGGGGGGTTTATATCAACATTCTAAACAAATATGGTAAAGATCAGATAACAATTTAAGTAACTACAGACTTTACAAAGGAAAATACAATATAGCATTTTTTCGGGTCATAACTCTCCCGTTACTAACAAGATCTAGATGATTTTCGAACTTGTCCAAGATTTCATTGATATACCGCGCTTTGCACAACTAGAAATCATATTGAGGCTTCCTGCCAAATTTCGTAGTCGTTTAGGAGGAGAAGCGCCGACAATAAATTTAAAGTAAAAATGTCAAACGGCCATAACTAAGTCAAAAATCAGCGAACTGGAACAAAAGCGTGATATGCACAATTAGACATCTTACCGATGCTTCCTGCTAAGTTTCGTCGAAATCCAACAAGGTATTTAGGAGGAGCAGTGCCGACAAAAAATTTAAAGTAAAAATGTCAAGGTGCCGTAACTCCATCAAAAATAAATGAACCGGAAAAAAACACAATAGAAATTAGAATTTTTTTAGAATCTAAAAATCATAGCAATGCTTCCTGCTAAGTTTCGTCAAATCCAACACGGTGTTAACAAAAAAAGGCAAAAAGTAAAAAAAAAACAAACAACAAAAACAATTTGAAGCAAAATTAAATCAATGAAACAAAATATGAAAAATAAATCAATGAAAAAAAAAATAAAAAAAATAAATATATTTTTTAAAAGTAATCAAATAAAACAAATTATAGATCGGATGAAAAATGAAGGCCCTATCGTCTTAACGAGGCAAAATATAGCATTTTTCAATAATTCAAGGGCACATAACTCCCTTGTTACTGGTCCGATATGCCTGGTTTTCGAACTTTTCCGAGCTTTCATTGATACTAACGAACTTTTAAAGTTTGGTAAAGATCAGATGAAAAATGAAGGCCCTATCGTTTTAACGAGGTAAAATTTAACAGACAGACGACGAACAGACGACGGACAACGGACAACTCGCCATCCCATAAGCTCTGCTGGCCCGTGGCCAGTAGAGCTAAAAAATGAAGGCCCTATCATCTTGACGAGGAAAAATATAGCATTTTTAACTAAATCAAGGGCCATAACTCTGCTGTTACTGGTCCGATCTGGCTGGTTTTCGAATTTTTTCGAGCTTTCATTGATATTTAACGTTTGGTAAAGGTCTGATGAACAATAAAGTCCCTATCGTCTTAACGAGGTAAAAGTTAACGGACGGACGGACGGACGGACAACTCGCCATCCCATAAGCTATGTTGGCCCTTGGCGAAATAACTAAAAAACTTTACACAAAATAACGAAAATTAAAATGTATAAAATGTCGTCTTTTCGCGTGCCGGTTTTTCGTCCTTTCGTTTTTTCGCCCGGCGTTTTGACAATTTGTCGTCTTTTCGCTCGGCGTTTTTTCGTGTTTTCGTTATTTCGCTAGGCGTGTTTTCGTTATTTCGCCCGGCGTTATTTCGCAGCGAAATAACGAACAGACGAGATGGCACATATCAGCCACCATATATAGCCTATGATCTTTCTTGAAACTTAAATCTTAGAAGATCTCTTTCTATTTTGGCTTCATTGTCACAAGGACATGAAGTAGAAATGTGTCCCATTATTTAAGAATCTTTATTTGTGGGCTGCTCTTGCAAAGAGAAAATCCATATTGATTTGTGGTATGTCAAAGGCCATTGTCAGAGGTTTTTTATTGACATCTGTATCATCTTAATATGTAGTTTCCCTCGGAAAGAGACACCTCCAGATTTATGTTTGAGAAAATGGTTGACTGAATGGTGTTTTATGTCATTTTTAGCATATGTTAGGTCATATATTATGACGATTAATTTGTTTGTTATAGAGGCTGGTCACCCCAATTTTCCGAGGTAGAACCAATTGTGTGTACCTCCCGCCATCGTAAATATGGACACTTTCTCACTTGACACCATATTATAATAAATATTAATGGCATTGATGCTTGATCGAGAAAACACAACGACTCGAGTTCAGTTCAGTGACGTACTTCAAAGATATTTTTCGCTTTTCTTTGCTGTAGGACAAATCAAAATGTATACATTTCAGCCTATGATATTATTATGTTGACACGATAATAACTATTTACTTATTTACGTATTTACTCACTTCCTTATTTACTGTATTCATGAAATTTCACAATGTGGTCGGGTGAAGATGATCACATGGGCTCAACGTAGTATAGTAGTTTCCACACGATAGCTTCTACTCCCTACTGCACAAATACTTGTATCTGTTTTTAAGGTAACTAGTAACTTAAATGGGTTGGTAACTTATTTGATAAGGAAGTTTGGAATTGCATTTGGAGTCATTGGTTTCAAGGGCAAGTTCACTTTACTAAAAATAGAACAACTGTTTCTGCTCATTAACTTTACTTAGGAGTGAGATATTCCCCTGAAACTTTGTGTGTAGGTGAATTATATAAAAGGCAAACGCGATTGCATTTATGGTCAAGGTCAAGGTTACTGTTACTAAAAAAGAAAGGCCCGGTAGGGAACGTGTATTGCTCTGCAATACTTCAGCATCTTGTTATTTTTGTGTTTCCACAATTTCAAATAAATGTGTTGGCGTTTGTTAGGTATGCTTTAAGTGAGCTATGTCTCTAAGTTGCATGTATCGAAACAAGTGTTAATTAACCATGCTCTTCAATAAAACAATGTTTTCTTCTCACCCACACACACTCGCCGCAAACCGTTAAGTCGTATAAATAAATAGATAAATACGTTTTACAGACAATCGAGAGACCTGAGCAGAATTTGATATCAATTCCTTGGAAACAGAACTAAACGCAAACTCTTATTTTAATATCCTAGTGTAACTATGAGAGAGCATGACATTGTCATTTATTATATTACCTTAGCGGAAGCGTGAGCTATTTTTACTGCCCTTCGGTCCGTCCGTTTGTAAACTTCACCTAAACGGAAGGCTCAACGTGAGCTATTGCTGCTGCCCTTCGGTCCGTCCGTTTGTTAACTTAACGTGAGCTATTGTTGCTGCCCTTCGGTCCGTCCGTTTGTTAACTTCACTTAAGCGGAAGGCTCAACGTGAGCTATTTTTTATCGCTCTTCGGTCTGTCCGTTTGCTAACTTCACCTAAGCTGAAGGGTCAACGTGAACTATTCTAACGCCCTTCCAGCCGCCGTTTGTTAACGTCTGCTTAATAAACGATTCCTCAGAAACCGCTTGGCCAATATTTACTAAGCTTTCTATGGATGGTTCTTGGATGAATGCCTTTCAGACATGTTAAAATTAGGTCAAATTGACATTCAAGATGATCACACATGACTAAAAACACACACATCGTAAACAATCTCAAAAAAACATTTTCAGATTCTACATTTTGTTTTGTTTGACCTTAGTCTGTCAGGTTTGTTCAAATGAAGACTCTTTGTAAAAAAAAAAGGAACTACCGTAGGGTCCCAATTTACCTATTGTTACGAGTAAAATATAACAAGAAAGGTAGTAAAACCAGCCACACAAAAATATAATTAACAAATTTATTTACATAAAATATTCACTTACAGAATATACAAATCCAGTTTTTCATTAATATCCAATTTTTGAATTAAGTCCGAATAAAAATTATCCAATGTTCCTTTAATTCACATTAGCCAGTGTCTCTTTAATCGGAAACAGTAGGTGTCTCTTTAATCCAAATGGTAATTGTTCTTTCAGTCCAAATAAATTTCCAATATTTCCGATTTCACTGTTATTATGAATGAGCACAATAATAAGTAAATCCTCTCACAAATGTATTAAATATTTACTCAATACTAATATTTTGAACTGCTGAACTGCTCTCAGAGTCTGTTTATATACTGTCAAAAATTGTTCCGAAAGCTTCCCCACTAAAACAGTCCAATGAAAACACTCCAGCTTTCATCACAAATGAATTTGCATAAATAATTTGCATAAATGGTAATCAATATACTTACTTCTAAAACAGTCAATACAAAGATGCAATCAACACAACTTGTTACTTACTTATTAGGAATATCCCAAACTTCAGTAGAAAGTAAACATGTTTACATCTATACTAATTTTAACTGTTCTTCAAGGCCAAAACAATAATAAAAGGCCATTGTCAGAGGTTTTTTATTGACATCTGTATCATCTTAATATGTAGTTTCCCTCGGAAAGAGACACCTCCAGATTTATGTTTGAGAAATTGGTTGGCTGAATGGTGTTTTATGTCATTTTTAGCATATGTAAGGTCATATATTATGACGGTTAATTTGTTTGTTATAGAGGCTGGTCACCCCAATTTTCCGAGGTAGAACCAATAGTGTGTACCTCCCGCCATCGTAAATATGGACACTTTCTCACTTGACACCATATTATAATAAATATTAATGGCATTGATGCTTGATCGAGAAAACACAACGACTCGAGTTCAGTTCAGTGACGTACTTCCAAGATATTTTTCGCTTTTCTTTGCTGTAGGACAAATCAAAATGTATACATTTCAGCCTATGATATTATTATGTTGACACGATAATAACTATTTACTTATTTACGTATTTACTCACTTCCTTATTTACAGTATTCATGAAATTTCACAATGTGGTCGAGTGAAGATGATCACATGGGCTCAACGTAGAATAGTAGTTTCCACACGATAGCTTCTACTCCCTACTGCACAAATACTTGTATCTGTTTTTAAGGTAACTAGTAACTTAAATGGGTAGGTAGCTTATTTGATAAGGAAGTTTGGAATTGCATTTGGAGTCATTGGTTTCAAGGGCAAGTTCACTTTACTAAAAATAGAACAACTGTTTCTACTCATTAACTTTACTTAGGAGTGAGATATTCCCCTGAAACTTTGTGTGTAGGTGAATTATATAAAAGGCAAACGCGATTGCATTTATGGTCAAGGTCAAGGTTACTGTTACTAAAAAAGAAAGGCCCGGTAGGGAACGTGTATTGCTCTGCAATACTTCAGCATCTTGTTATTTTTGTGTTTCCACAATTTCAAATAAATGTGTTGGCGTTTGTTAGGTATGCCTTAAGTGAGCTATGTCTCTAAGTTGCATGTATCGAAACAAGTGTTAATTAACCATGCTCTTCAATAAAACAATGTTTTCTTCTCACCCACACACACTCGCCGCAAAGCGCCCCGTTAAGTCGTATAAATAAATAGATAAATACGTTTTACAGACAATCGAGAGACCTGAGCAGAATTTGATATCAATTCCTTGGAAACAGAACTAAACGCAAACTCTTATTTTAATATCCGAGTGTAACTATGAGAGAGCATGACATTGTCATTTATTATATTACCTTAGCGGAAGCGTGAGCTATTTTTACTGCCCTTCGGTCCGTCCGTTTGTAAACTTCACCTAAACGGAAGGCTCAACGTGAGCTATTGCTGCTGCCCTTCGGTCCGTCCGTTTGTTAACTTAACGTGAGCTATTGTTGCTGCCCTTCGGTCCGTCCGTTTGTTAACTTCACTTAAGCGGAAGGCTCAGCGTGAGCTATTTTTTATCGCTCTTCGGTCTGTCCGTTTGCTAACTTCACCTAACTGAAGGGTCAACGTGAACTATTCTAACGCCCTTCCAGCCGCCGTTTGTTAACGTCTGCTTAATAAACGATTCCTCAGAAACCGCTTGGCCAATTTTTACTAAGCTTTCTATGGATGATCCTTGGATGAATGCCTTTCAGACATGTTAAAATTAGGTCAAATTGACATTCAAGATGATCACACATGACTAAAAACACACACATCGTAAACAATCTCAAAAAAACATATTCAGATTCTACATTTTGTTTTGTTTGACCTTAGTCTGTCAGGTTTGTTCAAATGAAGACTCTTTGTAAAAAAAAAAGGAACTACCGTAGGGTCCCAATTTACATATTGTTACGAGTAAAATATAACAAGAAAGGTAGTAAAACCAGCCACACAAAAATATAATTAACAAATTTATTTACATAAAATATTCACTTACAGAATACACAGATCCAGTTTTTCATTAATATCCAATTTTTGAATTAAGTCCGAATAAAAATTATCCAATGTTCCTTTAATTCACATTAGCAAGTGTCTCTTTAATCGGAAACAGTAGGTGTATCTTTAATCCAAATGGTAATTGTTCTTTCAGTCCAAATAAATTTCCAATATTTCCGATTTCACTGTTATTATGAATGAGCACAATAATAAGTAAATCCTCTCACAAATGTATTAAATATTTACTCAATACTAATCTTTTGAACTGCTGAACTGCTCTCAGAGTCTGTTTATATACTGCCACAAATTGTTCCGAAAGCTTCCCCACTAAAACAGTCCAATGAAAACACTCCAGCTTTCATCACAAATGAATTTGCATAAATAATTTGCATAAATGGTAATCAATATACTTACTTCTAAAACAGTCAATACAAAGATGCAATCAACACAACTTGTTATTTACTTATTGGGAATATCCCAAACTTCAGTAGAAAGTAAACATGTTTACATCTATACTAATTTAACTGTTCTTCAAGGCCAAAACAATAATAAACATGCAACAGATAAACATTGAGATATAGGTATCACCTTTCCCCTTAAAGAAAAAGAATGATTTTGAATTAAGTCCAAATACAATATTTCAATGTTCCTTTAATTCCCATTAGCAAGTGTCTCTTTAATCCAAAACAGTAAGTGTCTCTTTAATCCAAAACAGTAAGTGTCTCTTTAAGTCTAAATTAATTTTCAATATTTCCGATTTAGTCCAAATATCCAATTTCACTGTTAATATGAACGAGCACAATATGTATTAATTAAATCTCTCACAATTATATTTCTAAAAGCATCCTGAAGAATACTAAAATCTCAGCTGCTGGGAACACAGGGCTAGCCTGATTATATACCGTCACAGACAGTTCCTGAAGGCTTTCCTACTTAAACCATCCAATAAAAATAGTCTAAATTAAATGAATGAATTTGCATAAAAAACTCCAATGAAAACAGTCCACATCATCATAAATGAATTTGCATAAAATAATTTGCATATACATTGTAAACATGTTTACATCTATACTATTTCTAACTTTCTTCAAGGCCAAATCAATAATAAACACGCAACAATGCATGTACAAATATAGATATACAGGTAAAAATATAGAGATATATAGGGAAGTCTGTAAATGAATCATCTTTTGGATAACTATTGTAGCTGGGCTTACAATGTGTTCAAATGAAGTCCTTGGGGTACAAATTGGCTTTGCCTATTTATGTTTATATAGAGATACTTTAGGGGGAACTCTAAGAGTTAATTTTCTCAGAAACTGTTAAGACAATTATTTTGTGTTGAAGGTTCATGCACCCAGTGCACCGACCAAAGATGAGGACCAATATGTATACAACGCAAAGGGTTCATATCTTTTCACAATGAATAACCCGCTCACAACTAAATGATTAACTCTCTCAGCATGCGGGTACTGAATCGATTTGGCCTATGTGGGCTTCTTTGTATATGTTTTCCAGATCGTCCCTTTAAATGCTATGGGCATTCCTAACATTAGTGGTCCAACCTTAATCCATTAAGCGATGGGAAATCTTATAATAGCAGGATTTTAGTACGGATATTTCGACTATTAAACACATTTAAACATATTTTTTTACTGAAAAAATGCGATAACCTGTTTAAAATTACCTGTTAAATGTTTTAATTTTACAGCCGAAATTAAGGTTTTATTTTATTCCCACTGCCAACCCTGTTTTCGCTTCTTTGAGAGGGGTTGGATGGTTTATGAAAGTTAAGTTAGTGGAGTGCCTGGTCCAGTGGTAGAGCGCCGAACTCCTGATCGAGAGGTCGTGGGTTCGATCCTCCGTCGCGGCCACGTTATTTATCCTTGAGCAAGATAATTAATCCACATTGCTTAGTACTGGTTCTACCCAGGAAGCCATCGAGAGTGATTAATCTAAGTTGTAAGAGCTTGTTTCGCAATCGATGTAAAATAAATATGTTTAAAACGTCTATGAAAGTTAATACCCGGACCACGTAATGTATGCTTAGATATTTGGTTAACAAAGGATAATATTACTTCCTTTTGAATAAAATTTAAAAACATATCAGAAGAACGCTTGCTATAAACGTTCAACAACTAATACTTTATCCTACAATCAGTATATTAAATGTGTTTAAAACTTGAAACATTTATTCTAAATGTACATACCTTTACATTGCAAAGATGGCGACTGTTATTGTATTCTATATAATATATCTATCAATTACTCGCTTCCGGGTCAACTCGTACTTAAGTCAATTCGTACTCATTTTGGTAAACTCGTACTCATGTAATGGTCAACTCGTACTCATTTTGAAAAAAATCGTACTCATTTATATTTTGTTTTTTTGTTTATATTTTTTATAATAAATTATAATTTATTATAATGAATGATGTTGTAATATTTAGTTATTTTTCACTATTTTTTAAAACATTTGTTCATGATTTTGATTACGATCCCTATATTTTTTCTAGCTTTCATGTGTCTGATAAATACTATGTTCAATGCACCTACCTAGTTGTAAAGTAATGTGATACGCTGGAATGTATAAAATTATTATAATGCATTATGATAATGTAATTTATTATAATGAATTATGTCTAAATATTTAATTGTACTATTTTGTAAAACATTTGTTCATGATTTTGATTACGATCCCTATATTTTTTCTAGTATTCATGTGTCTGATAAATACTATGTTCAACGCACCTACCGAGTTGTAAATTAATTTGATATGCTGGCATGTATAAAACTAAAAGAATATGAATTGGAAATAAATTTGAAGAGAAAATAGATGTTTTTGTTTTATGTTCAATTCCATATTTCGACATTTAATGTTTTAATGTGTTTTTAATATGTATTTGTATAAACCAGTCATTAAATGCTGATCTAATCATTAGTTGATTGAATTAGCAAACGTGCTAATCCCGTATTTGCACGTTTGCTAATTCAATCAACTAATGATTAACAAGCTTTAAATGTTTTCACATTGTTATAATTATAAATATATAATTATAATATATACTAAGTTGCTAATTCTTATTATTCTTTATTTGTATATACATATATTATATTTAAGGCTATTATATTTCTATTTCCAGGCAAAGATCACAGCCTCCGCAGCTCCCTTTAAGTCAGGCATGACTATTGTAGAAGCCGTAGCCGAGACATTATACGTACCTGACATGGTTGGCCTACCGAAATTGGAATTGATTGCCAGGATGATCAACATACATCGTCAGGCAAACATACCCGATGATCCAAAGGACATGGAGTTTGAGGTATACAAATTGGATTATATTTATGTTTATTTATATTATTAGCTGTGTTTAATGTTTATTTATATTATTAGCTGTGTTTGATGTTTCTCTATACATCAAATTCATGTATTGAAATAAGTAAAGTCGGTAAGTATACTTATTGTATCTTATATATAAACTTAATTTCCACAGCTAGACGAGCAATTCCTGCCACCAGTATTTCTGCGACAGAAAGTCCGTGTTGACGGCAAGCGACATCTCATCTTCGCCACAGACCACAAGCTGGATCTGCTGAAGAATGCCAGGCGATGGTATATTGACGGTACATACAAGGTAAGCACCATGATCGAATGATGGTATATGATAGTTCGTTAAATTAACAATGCATTGTATCCTTCATTCTGTGACAACAAGTGGTGTTATTAATATGATTAAATATATATATATATATATATATATCTGCTCATACACTATTTGAATGAATGTATATAGTATGCTTAATATGTATATTCAGGTCCTCAGAAAACCATTCTCGGTTCTGGTCAGCATTCACGCCTTTGTAAGACGCGGTGACAGTGCCAAGCAGATACCACTGGTATTCGTCGTGATGTCTGGCCAAACAAAGAAAGATTATGTGAAGGTCTTACGTGTAAGTAAATGAAAATTACTGTAACAATAGTATTTATTATACATACTGCATACAATTAGTAACATTAATTTTTTCAATATTTTAATTTAGTAAATGTAACACGGAAAAGTTAATTTATCCGAAGTAAAACTAATATTATTGTTTATTTCTTTTTCAGTCTATCGGTCGCATGTTGGAGGGCCAGGTTGCAGTGGAGGGCTTCGTTGTGGATTTCAAGGCAGCAATGTGGGCTGCGTTGAAAGAGGTCTTTGAGGGTGCCACAATTCACGGCTGTGCGTTCCATTGGACACAAGCTGTTTGGAGACAGGTTCAGGTAATAATAACGTAGATTTGTCTGTAGCTAAACTGTAACAATTTGTTATTCGTAGGGAACATAATTGCTGTCACATACGCACATTCATTACATTTTAAGTACACATTCTAATTAAAAATTATTAATTACAAATAAATTTTAATAACAATTTCTAATTTTTTTTTTTATTTTAAACAGAAAAAGGGCCTTGCGACTGTGTACGCAGAGAGGGGATCCGTCCACGCATTCCTAGGGAAGCTGCTGTGTTTATCTTTTCTGCCATCCGAACACATAGAGCAGACGTTCGAGTTCTTGGCTGATCTGTCAGCAGACCACCAGTTGACGCCCCTCATAGACTACGTCAGACGGACTTAGTTTCAATCATCGGTGTGGACACCTGACCAGTGGTCCGTATTTGGTCAGTCCATCAGAACGAACAATGACGTTGAGGGTATGTATATATGTACATGTACTTCAATAAGCTATACCATGAAACGTTTTTTTTGAAGTTCGATACTAACTTTTATAAACAAATAATATAATAGTAATTCTATAAGATATTGGATCATAGAATACATCATAGAATATATATCATAGACCATAGAATATATATCATGGATCATAGAATATATATCATAGACCATAGAATATATATCATGGATCATAGAATATATATCATAGACCATAGAATATATATCATGGATCATAGAATATATATCATAGACCATAGAATATATATCATGGATCATAGAATATATATCATAGACCATAGAATATATATCATGGATCATAGAATATATATCATGGATCATAGAATATATCATAGAATATATATCATAGACCATAGAATATATATCATAGACCATAGAATATATATCATGGATCATAGAATATATATCATGGATCATAGAATACATCATAGAATATATATCATAGACCATAGAATATATATCATGGATCATAGAATATATCATAGAATATATATCATAGACCATAGAATATATATCATGGATCATAGAATATATCATAGAATATATATCATAGACCATAGAATATATATCATGGATCATAGAATATATCATAGAATATATATCATAGACCATAGAATATATATCATGGATCATAGAATATATATCATGGATCATAGAATATATCATAGAATATATATCATAGACCATAGAATATATATCATAGACCATAGAATATATATCATGGATCATAGAATATATATCATGGATCATAGAATACATCATAGAATATATATCATAGACCATAGAATATATATCATGGATCATAGAATATATCATAGAATATATATCATAGACCATAGAATATATATCATGGATCATAGAATATATCATAGAATATATATCATAGACCATAGAATATATATCATGGATCATAGAATATATCATAGAATATATATCATAGACCATAGAATATATATCATGGATCATAGAATATATCATAGAATATATATCATAGACCATAGAATATATATCATGGATCATAGAATATATCATAGAATATATATCATAGACCATAGAATATATATCATGGATCATAGAATATATCATAGAATATATATCATAGACCATAGAATATATATCATGGATCATAGAATATATCATAGAATATATATCATAGACCATAGAATATATATCATGGATCATAGAATATATCATAGAATATATATCATAGACCATAGAATATATATCATGGATCATAGAATATATCATAGAATATATATCATAGACCATAGAATATATATCATGGATCATAGAATATATCATAGAATATATATCATAGACCATAGAATACGGTACGATATTGATTTATATATTTATCTTCAGGCTTGCACAGACGCCTCAATTACAAGACAGGAAGCAAGCCGCCCTTTTATGCGTTGATCAAGATCCTACACCGAGAGGTCTTCGTCGCGAGGATGCAGGTGACGCTGGTTACTGAACTTCGACTACGAAGTTACCAATGTTCCTTTTCCAAGAGCTGTCAGCAGCAACTTCTACAGCTGTGGGAGCAGTACAGTGATGGGGATCTCACCGTTACCGGTCTACTAAAGGCGGCATTCGTGGTATACAGGCCGCGCTAACTATACTTGCCGAGTAGAAGACTTTATAGTATTCAAGTGAAAGTTACTGTAACAATAGTATATATTATTCTGTGAAAAATCTACATAGTCAACATAGTCAACATACGAACAAATACGGTGATAAAATCTGTACACGGAAAACCCAACAATGTACAATGTTCTAACCCGTGGCCGATAATTCTTCCTATGTGTTAGAAAGGAAACAGTGTATATATTGTATATATTGTACATTCTGTAAATATGTTTTATTAAGTTTAGGTTTCAATATTAATATGTAACACATCTTGTTGTTGTTTTCTTTATAATCACCACAAATTAAATCATGAAATCCATGAATTACTCCCATATACAAATGAATGTAAACATCATTTTGTTCAACTCATACTCATATATTTTGTCATTCTATACTTAAAAATATGTATTATTTTATGTTTTACGCATATAATACATAAAAAATACAAATTTAATTACCTAAACATAAGAAATAAATAGTGAGTAGGAGATGAGTACGCGTTGACCAATTGAAAAACTGAAATGAGTACGAATTGACCAAAATGAGTACGAGTTGACTTAAGTACGAGCTGACCAGTTACGGAGTAATTCTGCAGTTGGCAGTATTTCATAAATTAGTTTAAATTTGAGCTGTTTAACTCCGTTGTCTTCTATTTTATGTATGGTTGAGTATACTCTGTTCCAGTCTATTTCATTTAAACTAAATTTTTGTTTCCATGTATTGTGCATTAAAGGTTTTGAAAAGCTTGCTCTACCAGTATGCTATAAATATATCGTCCTTCAGTTTTATCTAAGTATACTTTGATATTGTTTTTAGTAGAAATAAAAATGTTTAAGCATGTTTTATTCTTTGTAAGCTTTGATTCCTCACATTGCATTATATATTTCCATCTTGCTGGTATATAGCATTAAGAAGGGATGCAATTTCAGTTATCCAATTTTGTTTTTAATTTATTTAATTTATTGTAGATGACATTCTGGGATATAAGGCCATCTTCATCTAGTATGTCATTAAAAATCAGATCTGAATTAATCCAGCTTGTGAAAGTCAAAACTTATCCTTTTAGTTTAATGTTTTTGTTACCCCATAGTATGTGTGCCTAATGTCAGTAAAAGTATTACAGTTAAGATTTTGCCCACCGCCCATTTTTATCAAACATTTTAAAAGATCTATGTAAAAGTCTGGTAATGTCTGTATATTTTCTAAATTATTGATATTATCAAGGTTCATGTGACAAATAAGGTAGTCTTTACTATATTTTCCAAAGTAGTATTGATGAATTACTTTCCATGAAGCATCAGTGCTATCCAATAAAGATTTAATCCATTTAAATGTCAGTGAAATAAAAAAAAGGATTCTGTGTCACACATAACTATGCCTCCATTTTCTTTTAGACCAATCAGAGTTTTTCTTGTTATTTTTTTCTCGTTTACCTTCCCATAAGTATGTAAAAAGCATGGTATTTATCTTTGAGCTATATATGTGAATTTTGGAAGTATCAATGTTTTGATTTTTTGAGCTCTACCAAAAATCGTTAGTTTTCTCTTCATCCAGTTATGTACTGTTTGTTTGCATGTGTCAAGTTTAGCTGTTAGATTAAGGTTCGCACATTTATTTTATTTTATCTGTTTCAAAATAAACACCTAGAGCTTTAATAGGGCCGTCTTTCCTTAACGTTTCCTTGTGATCTTGAATTAGACACTTGTGTTGAGTTTTGGACCCCTATGAACCGCCCTCTGTTATTAATAACGGATCGACGTAGTATCTTTAATAATTACTAACTGGCCCTTATTTCTCTTTTTTCGGCATCCTCTTTCCATGTTCCTTCCAATTATTTTACCAGAATTTTTAATAACGGTTAAAAAGTTTCTTTAACACCTCTTGGATCACCTGTTTTGAGAAAATGTCACGTTACGTCTACATTCAGACATCGTTTAATTCAATCTAGACCCAGAGTGTTTCCTTCTATAAGAAAGTGCAATGCTAAGAGGTGCATTTGCTGCAATTATCTATCTTGCAAGTCCACCATTAAATCAACTGTTAATGGTAGAACATTTAATATACTGAAAGGAAAAAGAAACGCAGGGTGCGTATTTCCGCTATATATTGCATTTACTGCACACTTAATTCCATATATATTCCAAGGAAATCCCAAGATGTTTTGTAAAAATAAAAGTGCAGTTAGTTAGAGAAAGGACACAACCGTGATGTTGTAGACGTTTTAATCACAGTACACGTTGTAACAAGAAATTCATAAATGCTGAAGTTCCTCTTTGAAAAATTGAGCCAGTTCAGTACTGTATTTAATGTTAAGTGATTGCAACATTTAAAGCCTATGTTTGCTCACCTGCTTGAGCCAAATGCGCATTCTGACGATAATGAAACTTTAAAGGAGTAACTATTGATGTCTTCAGTGCTGTTTAAACATTCTTTCTAAAAGGACAGGCCTAATGTCGCCCTGTACCATTCGATTAGCAGTAGCATATTAAACATACAATATATAGCGGAAATACGCACCCTGCGTTTCTTTTTTCTTTCAGTATATATGTCTAGCTTCAAATGTTGATTGCCATACTTCTCACGTCAATTATGTTTTGAAACGTTGTGGTTTACAATATGTTAGACAAACAGGTCTTTCCTTAAAAGTTCGATTCCATGAGCATAAATATAATGATGCAACCAAAAACGTTAAAATAAAAGCTAGACATCTAGCAGAACTTAAGTGGATGAAAAACTTGCAGACACCATTTCCAATGGACCTTAATGATAATATTTAACAAGGAAATATTTCAAAAGAGCCTTATATTGACATTTTTGCTACATTTTACATTCGAAAGCGTAAATCTGGGTCTCATGGTTTTATTTCCAATTATAGTTCTTGCACCTCTACAAATATCTCCAAACTTTTAACATCTTGTATTACTACCGTTAAAGATCACTTTAAACAATATTGTGCTAAAGCTTATGAAAACTCTGAGATGAATTTATTTTGGTCTATTAAAAATTCAGGCGACGTTTTAAATAACATTTGCAATAAACGTCAAGCTTCATCTATAAGTATTTATGATTTTTCTACATTATATACAATTTTACCACACAACTTTATCAAAGACAAGCTTATTGCTCTCATTGAAAAAACTTTTGCTAGGAAAATACTACAGTTTTGGCCTGTAACAATATTAAAGCGTTTTTTACTAACGGCAGTTTGGGCAATTTCTATTCGATAATATTTTAGTCAGGTATGGAACTACAGTTTATAGACAAACTGTTGGTATTCCTATGGGTACGAACTGTGCACCCCTTGTCGCAGATTTGTTTTTATATTGCTATGAAAGAGATTTCATGTTGTCTTTCACCAGATACACAGGCAGATGTTATTGAAGCCTTTAATGACACCTCTCGGTATATGGATGACCTATTGAACATTGACAACCCTTTCTTTTCTACTATGGTTAATTATATAAATACTAAAGAACTTCAACTTAACAAAGCTTATATTTCTGATATGAACGCGTCCTTTCTCGATTTACATCTCCCCATTGAAGATGGTGAAATAATTAGCAAAATCTATGACGAGAGATGATTTTAATTTTGATATTGTTAATTATCCCCATTCAGATGGGATGTTCCCCGAGCAACTTCTTATGGGGTCTATGTGTCTCAAATTATTCGTTTTTCTAAAGCTTGTACTCGAGTTGAGGACTTTAATATTCGTAATCATTGTATAACTGAAAAGCTACTCCTTCAGGGCTACCGTTAATATAAGCTTCGTAAAATTGCAAAATTGTATTATCGTAACCCTGATCTTCTTTCCAAATATAAAAGTAATTTAAGAACTCTTCTGCGATAAGGACTATCACAACCTGACTTCTATGGTGAGGTGATTTATAAACTTCGTAAGATCCTTGGTCATGATCACTTTCATACTATCTTTGTTAAACTTGATAAAAGGTTTATCAAAACAGGTTATGACTCTATAATTTTGCAACGCACTGCATGCTTGATGGTGGACCTATTTACTGTTCGCCACTATGCTTTCCTCTTTAATTGTGCGATGACAAGAAACATGCTGTGGACCCTATGATGACGTCTACCTAAAGCCCCAAAGGAAGTCGACGTTTGATGTTTGTCTGCAATCTTGTCTTGTCGTGCCCTCAATAGTTATTCTCTTGTTGCTCTGTCTTCTGCCAAGTCATTGAGCACCTTCTTTGTGGCTGTCTAGGCTATTATTTGTTGTATTTATATATACACGAGCATCCTTGTGTTTTACCTATATTGCCTATTAATGCTGCCTTGTTGGTTAGAGAATAGTTCACGGTCTCGTTTTATTGGGATGACAGTAGGGTAAATGTGAGGTTTGGTGCACCCTAGAACCTTGTTTACCCCCCCCCCCCCCCCCCCCCCCCCCCAGAGGCCTTTTTTGCCACTGACCGTTCCAAGGCGGTAGCTCTATTGTCAACCCTTTTGTGTTTGTGACGTCATATGCCTTTATTTTTTTATTAACATTGCCATTCATGTTTTTCTTTTTGCTAAACGCCAGCAGGGCTTATGGGATGACTAGTTATCCGTCGTTAACATGATAGAGATTTCGTGTATATATCTCAATGAAAGCTCGGACGAGTTCGAAAATCAGCCAGATCGGCCAAGTAACACCAGAGTTATGGCTCTCGTTTTACTGAACAATGCCATATTAAGCCTTGTGACCACTCTAGCGCATTTGTTTTGTATTTGATCTTTATGAAACTTGTCCAGTTTGTTCAGGGCTTTTTTACCTTATATAACAGAGGCCTGTTACAGGCCTCTTCACAATTCAAAACCTGCCTGTTTTTCCCAACTGTGGCAAAATGTTTTACCACTCATACTAACAGCAGTCTCTCAGAATTTGAGATAAAATATTAATTCTGCAATGTGTTTTTGTCTGTTAAGTCAATTATGACTGAGAAGTCGGTAATTATAGTAAATGAGGTATGAAAATATAAATAAAGCATTATATTATTTGTCATTGATAAAATCGTATATCTTTCCCAAAATGAGAAATAGGTCTGGGCCTCTTCCCAATTTTGTAAAAAAAACTGTTGTTGATATTAATAAAAGCTCGGTCAAGTTCGAAAACCAGCTATATCGGATCAGTAACAGAAAAGTAATGGCCCCTTGAATTATGCAAAAATGCCTTATTCAGCCTTGTGAACACTCGAGCACCTTCATTTTGTATTTGATCTTTACCAGTGCCTTTATATCAATGAAAACTCGGGCAAGTTCGAAAACCAGCCGGATCGAATGAATTAGTAACACCAGAGTCATGGCCCTTGTTTTGCTGAAAAATGCCGTATTAAGCATTGTGAACACGCTAGCTCCTTTATTTTGTATTTGATCTTCACGAAACTTGGACAGATTTTACCTTTTCGGGGGCATATAGTAATCGCACCGTCCATCTGTCTGTCTGTCTTTCCGGATTCCGTCATTCCGCGCGCAAAACCCAGGTCAGTACCTCAAAGGTCAAGGTCACACTTACAGTTCATAGGTCAAAAACAGGTACGCATTTTCGTGTCCGGACCGTAACGTCACAACCCCTGCAGGGATTTTTAATTTACTTGGCACAAGTGATCACCATAACAAGACGATGTGTCGCACGCAAATTCCAGGTCTTCAAGGTCAAGGTCACACTTGGAGGTCAAAAGTCAAATGTGTCCGGTCAATAACTCTGGCATTCATGGACGGATTTTCAAATAACTTGGCACAAGTGCTCACCACAACAAGACGATGTGTCACTCACAAAATCCAGGTCTTTGGCCCGCAGGTCAAGGTCACACTTAGAGATCAAAGGTCAAATCGTGTCCGGTCAATAACGTGCATGCCTGGACGGATTTTCAAATAACTTGGCACAAGTGCTCACCACAACCAAACGACGTGTCAATCACAAAATCCAGGTCCATGGCTCCAATGTCAAGGTCATACATAGAGGCCAAAGGACACTTCGAGGGCATTTATTACTTACAGTGATATTTTTTGTTAGCTTCATTGACAAAAGCTAGCAGAGCTTAATGGATGACGAGTTGTCTGTCGTCCGTCGTCTGTTAACTTTTGGCTTGTTAACGAGATAAGGGGCTTCATTATTAATCGGATCTTAAGTGTCTTTATATCAATGAAAGCTCGGACGAGTTCGAAAACCAGCCCTCGCATACAGTTACAGGCCGTAATGTTCAACACGTGTTATTTCCGTTGCATTATTTACATATTTCCTTTTAAAAGTGACGAATTTCGACGCGTATGCCCACAATTAAAAAATAATGTGAATTGGAAAACCGATGTTAGAAAACATACACTAGACTCGTTAGATTGGCACGCAAAAATATTGTGTGAATAGAGGACCAACTCCCCAACCCTTACCACACCTACATAGAAAAAGGGGTACGAAATAAATGAAAAACAAGGTTACACAAAATACACTGAAAACTCGTCAGATTGCAGCATTTTTAGCTCTACTGATCAGAGATCAGCAGAGCTTATGCCGTGGTGCGTCGTCCGTCGTCTGTCTGTCTGTTCGTCCGTCTGTCCGTCCGTAAACGTTTTTACTGTAGCGACTACACCTCTGAAACTTCTGAATGGATTTTCACGAAACTTTACAAACATGTTGCCCATAAAGTCTAGTTGATCCTAGCAAAAATTCATATTGATGTGAAATCCAAAATGGCCATCAAATCTAAAAATAGATTTTTAAAAAACAAGTTTGTAACGACTACTTCTTGAAAACTCTAAGTGATATTGACATGGGACTTCTTTTAAAATGATCAGCATGACTTGATGTTGGTCTTTGTGGAAAATCTTTTTGATTCGACGTTAAACATGGCTGCCAGCGGCCATCTTTGTTTATATAAAGTTATTTAGTAACAAATTGTAGCGACTACTCCTCTGAAACTACTTGACGGATTTCCATGAAACTTCACAGGAATGTTACACTTGATGTCTAAATGATCCTAGCAACATTTCTGTTTGGTCGAAAATTCAACATGGCCGCCACGTCTAAAAATAAATTTTCAAAAAACAAGTTTTTAGCGACTACTTCTTAAAAACTATAAGTGATATTGATATGCATCTTTTCCTTAAATGATCAGTATGACATGATGTTGATCCTTGTCGAAAATATTTTGATTCAACGTTAAACATGGCTGCCAGAGGCCATCTTTGTTTACATAGAGTTATATAATGAAAACTTGTAGCTACTATTCCTCTGAAACTGCTTGACAGATTTTCACGAAACTTCACACGAATGTTGCTCTTGATGTCTTATTGATCCTAGCAAAACTACAGGTCGGTCGGAAATTCAATATGGCCGCTACGGCTAAAAATAGATTTTCATAAAACAAGTTTGTAGCGACGGTTTCTTGAAAACTATAAGTGATATTGATATGGGCCTTTTTTTGATCAGCATGTCATGATGTTGATCCTTGTCTAAAATCGTTTTGATTCGATCTTAAACATGGCTGTCAGCGGCCATCTTTGTTTACATAGAGTTATCTAGTAAAAACTTGTATCGACTACTCCTCTGTAACTACTGGACGGATGTTCATGAAACTTCACAGGAATGTTGCTCTTGATAGCTAATTGGTTTTAGCAAAATGTCAGGTCAGCCGGATATTCAAGATGGCCGTCATGGTTAAAAATAGATTTTCATAATGCAAGTTTGTCGCGACTACTTCTTGAAAACTATAAGTGATATTGATATGGGACTTTTTCTAAAATGATCAGTATGACATGATGTTGATCTTTGTCAAAAATTATTTTGATTTGACGTTAAACATGGCCGCCAGCGGCCATCTTTGTTTACATAGAGTTATATAATGAAAACGTGTAGCGAATACTCCTATGAAACTACTTGACCGATTTTCATAAAACTTCACAGGAATGCTGATCTAGCTATCGAAAACCTATCAGTAGAGCTTCAAGGTCATTGACCTCTTGTTAGTCAATGTTTTTATTCAGAATGTTTAAGGGGGTGGCGGTGGGGGAGTAGCCGCCACTATCACCCACCAATTTCATCCCACTGGCCCCCACCCACCACGGCTCCTACGCCTATGCAGTATGACAATAATAATGGAATCCTATAATATTTGCCATTGTTCGTTTTATCCGAACTCCTATTTCGTCCGTATCACCATCTTTTTTATCCATCGTCAACTTTACCCTAAAATTGTGACACCTACCAAAGATCACGCAATACTTATGTTTTAATGCATACAAACTAGGTTGTTATCTAGAGGAAGGATGAGTGCCTATAAATCCGTTAAAACATATTAAAAATCGGTAATAAACAAAGAAAGAAACTATTTCCTTCAATTTAGAAGGACTTTATCAACAGACTTTCGCATTAAAAAGCTGATTTTATAACTAACAATATACCAAATTACATACATTTTTTTATTTTTTAAGAGTGTAAATATTAACAAACAAATATCGCTCATAAGTTCATTTGGAAAATACGTTTACGTGACCACAGACATTACTTTTTAGACACAACAGTAGAAAATATGTTTACTGGCGGGTGATCCGCGTTCGTCCTATCGCTCCGACGTGGGAAATTTCATCATTTTCTGCTGTCCCAGCAACAAGAAGTTTACATTGGAAAGCCTCTATCAAACCAGCATTTTGTCTGCAAAATATGTATGTCTCAACCTATTTTAAAAGTAATGTATTTTTTATTTATCCCTAAAAAATCCAGTTCCAATATATAATACTTAAAGTATTGCCAACATTGTTCACATAAACGTTGATAACCCTTGGGCTGAAACATACGCCCTTGGGCTGAAACATACGCCCGAACATTATTTATGTATTAAGAAGTTTGTTTTATCTATGGCCTTCAAATGGTGACCCTGGGGTCAAATTTGTCCCCGCCCCGGGGGTCACAGTTTTACATAGACTTATATAGGATTTTTTTTTAAAATCTTCTTCTCGGAAACTACAAAAGCCAGAGGTTTGATATTTTGCATTTACTATAAGCTTATGGTCCTTTACCGAGTTTGTTCAAATGGTGACCTTCGGGTCATATTTGGTCCCGTCCCAAGGGTCACATGTTTTACATAGACATGTATAGGGAAAAACTTAAAAAATCTTCTTCTCTGAAACTGCAGGAGACAGAGGTTTAATATTTTGCATTTACTATACGATTATGGTCCTCTACCAAGTTTGTTCAAATGGTGACCCTTGGATAAAATTGGCCCAACTGCGTGGGTCACAGTTTTACATAGACCTATATAGGAAACACATTAAAGTCGTCTTCTCTGGAACTACAAGAGCCAGAGGTTTAATATTTTGCATTTACTATACTCTTATGGTCCTTTAACAAGTTTTTCAAATGGTGACCCTGGGTTCACATTTGGCCCCGTCTCAGGGGTCACGTTTTACATAGACTTGTATAGGGAAAAACTTAATAAACCTTCTTCTGTGAAACCACAAAGCACACAGCTATCATATATTACATGTAGCCCTGGGGTCACATTTGGCTCTGCCTAAGGTGTTACTCTCTAGCACCTTCATTTTGTATTTGTTTGTCAGTGTCTTAAACTGTCTATATCAATGTTGTGTCTTAAACTTGTCTATATCAATGTTGTTATACACAACAGAGCCCACATTTCTTGAACAATCTTAACCAAACTTGCACAGATTGTATAAGACCATAAGATTTCGAAGAAGTTCGATAATGTGCCAGTACTCGGGTGATCGCTTTAGGGCCATCTTGACCTTCTTGTTTTTGTTTTTGGGTGTAAACATGTTCTTGAAGAATACAGATTTCCATTTTCCATTTTTGGAATGCAATGTGTATTTAATCTTATTGAATTAATGAAGGGATGGTCCTTAACTGATTTTGAGGAGTATATATACTGAGGAGTATATATACTAGTTTGACTTGATATATAGATATTAAATGACAAAATTGGTGTATATTGTAACGTCCATTTGTACTTTGTACTATTGTTCATCTTATTACCGCGTTTTTTTGTTTTGTCCCCCCCCCCCTCCACAAAACTGGCGTATATTGTAACGTCCATTTGTACTATTGTTGATCTTATTACCGCGTTTTTTTTGTCCCCCCCCCACCCCCACCACACACACACACACACACACAACCCCACCCCCTATGGAAATGTGATCAGGAAATGAAATTAATATTTTTTTATAAAATTTATTTAGTCCATGTATTTATAAGACAAGCTTTTAGCGAGAAGACATTTTATTTATCACGACAATCGTCCATTCTTTAACCGACAGCACTGAGCGCAGCGTCGCACCTGACTTGTGTAAGACGATATCCGCTCAAGGCATATTTACACACGGCACGTTGAAACTCACAGTTGTTGCCTGAAATATACCGAGATTCTGAGATTATTATTTTTCATTTCTATTAGTCCCCTACTTTACATGCTTGTTATGCATTTTGTTCATTCCAAACATATGATGGAGAGGATCTCTGTAAGCATTTTGCGTTCATTCCAATCCATTTACCTATTGTATGTAACAATTGTATAATGCGTTATCTTTGAAATAAAATATGTTTAAACCAAACATAAGAAAGTCAATGAAAATATCGAATGAACTAGAGTGTTGTTTTTTTTCTTGAGAAAAACAGATGTCTCTCACCACTGCACAACCTTGTTAACAAATGTTTGATAGTGGATAGCGTACTTGCTTGATCGTTGACCTAAAAATCAAAAGAGGCATCCTCTTTCCACAGGCAGTCTACCCATGTAGTTTCATTCGAATTTCTTCAGGGGAAGATCAATTACGGTGATGACACGATTTTTCAATTTCCCGTCACGGGGACCTTGAGCTTTGACCTATGACCTCAAAATCAAAAGGCATCGTCATCTCACCATATGCAGCCAAACATAAAGTTACAGTGCGGACAATGTTTTTCATGATCAGGTCACAGTGACCTTGACCTATGACATACTTACCTCAAAATCAAAATAGGTCATTATATCACCACAAGCAGTCAGCCAGTGAAATTTGATGAGATTTCCTATAGGGGAAGTGGAGTTACAATGCAGTTTTTCATTATCTGGTCATGGGGACCTTGAGCTTTGACCTACTAATCTCTGAATCAAAAGAGGTCGTTCTCGCGCCACAGGTAGTGCACCTAGGAAGTTTCATGACATTTACTTCAGGGAAAGAGGTGTTACAGTTCAGACAATGTGTGTCATTATTGGGTCATGGTGACATTGACCTTGTGTACTTATGATAAATAGGGTCTTCCTCTCGCCACAGGCAGTCCATTCATGAAGTTTTATGATATTTGCTTGAAGGCAAGTGGACACGATTTTTAATTAGGAGATTTGCCTCACGGACACTGTTTTTCATGATAGGGTCACGGTGAGTGACCAACTTTGCACACAACTTTTTTAATGCATTGACGCACTTTATAGGACATGTAATATCCATCTCGTTTATTGATGTGGTCCGCTTCAAATATGGAGGCAAGCCTCTTTAATGAGACACACATCGATAACAAAATAAAATGTTGACATATAATAATTGTTCCTCCTACACATGTGTCCCGAAGCATGATAACAAAGACTTTAAAACAACACTTGCTATAAATAAACTTAATTGTGTAGTTAAACAATAAACAACTACTGAAACAAAAAGTATCACGAACAATAACTTACCATAATGACTTCCGTCTGATCCGCAGATTCGTTCCGCTGTGGTATCGCACCTTACCGGTTCACACACGTCTGCGGTTAAACTAGGAGCGGTGCGGCATTCTCCCACGTGGGCAAGATCGAGGGTCGTACCAGCAGCATCGGCGTGGCACTTGGCTTCGTAGAAGTAGCATTTGTTCACTGAAATAGTCGATATTGGTAGTGTTTCTGATGCGTTAAAAATATGTACCTTCATTTATTATATATCTTGGTATATATCAGGGATATTATATAAAATATTAAAAAAATGTGGAGTCTGCTACTTTTCTCTCTTGGTTCCCAGGGATCCCCTTTTCAGTATTCAGTGATATTCACACTAGTGTTCGTTTAAAGTAGCTATCCCGCCAACAACAGCCTCATTTTAAAACACATATACACCGTTTCTTAACCTACTGACAGCGAGGTATATATATATATAATTTACATATTTTGAGAATCCAAATTATATAGACACAATATAACCCGCTTTAACCAGCCAGGCCAAACTCCAAAGCGTCGTATTACTTCTCATGAACAGACTTGTTACACGAGAGGACGGTAATCCCATTTTCAGCATGTATTAATAGTTTTTCTTCGCTATCATACGAAAGTTTCACTGAACAATTAGTAATACGTAATTTTGATCTGAACAATAAGATATACCTTAAAGTTAATGTATTTTGATTATTCAGAGACATAGTGTTATTACGTCTCTGGATTATTCACTAAGGCTTAAGCAAACGGTGTAGAAAAACTAGCATACCGCCGCGAAAACATACCTTTCCCCATTGTCTTGTATCTTAACTACCAACGACATCCCGCATGCAGAGCGAACGCTCTTCCACTAGACCACGCCGAATGTCCTGTCCAGCAGTGTCCTCAATTTAGTTCTAACCCATTTGCAATTGTAACAGAATGACTTGATTACTTACCGTACGTTTGTCTGTCCGTACCACAGATTGGATACTTATCGTCGGTGTTGCAGTTCATGGAACATTTGTCGGCGCTCGTGAGTGTGTTGGTACTAATGGCGGGCCTAATGTTGGCGTCACATCTGCCCTCGTTCGCGATGGTGAGACGCTGACCACTGAGTGAGGCGCGGCATTGGGCAACCAGGAATTCACATTTTGAGGCTGCAATCAAAACAAAATGTCAATAGCAGAGATTACTCTGGCCAAAAACTATTGGGAGAAAAAGTCCCCCCCCCCACCCCCCACACCCACCACACACACACACACGCTCAAAACTCGATTTTTTTTTTATTTTTTTTTAAATATTTCTGTGTCAATTCTCACAATTGCGTCGCCGCCCACAAACATATTTCTGTGTTGTTTTGGTCAATTCTTACACATATATGTTGCTCTCACCCCCCCCCCCCCCCCCCCCAAAACACACACACCGCCTCTCCCCCATCCCCACCCCTCCACCCTCACTCAAAACTGGATATTTTTATTTATTTATTTTTACATATTTCTCTGTTGTTTTCGTCAATTCTTACACATAGCTATGTCCTGCCGCCACCCACCCTATAACTATTTTTCTATTTTATTTTTATTTATTTACATATTTCTGTGTTGTTTTGGTCATTTCATATATAGCTTCTTACACATATATGTTGCCCCCTGATCCCCGCCTCTCCCCCGATCCCCCGCATCTCCCCTCCCCCCACTCGAAACTTTTCTTCTTCTTCATATTTCTGTTTTGATTTGGTCAATTTTTACACATATAGCTACGTAACCGTCCTAACCCACCCCCACCCGGGCTCGCCCCCTCACCCCAATCGAAACTCAAATTATTATTTTTATAAAAAAATGAAACGAGGCCACAATAAAAATTGCCAGATATCAGCTCCCTCCCCGAGTTGCCTTTCGACCCCTAATTTCTTTAAAATGACAGCAATTGTGGATTAAAACAGATAAAAATAATAAAATTTCACAAATAATTTTATATCGGCCCGAGTTTCTAGACAAGCCCCGTCCCCCAACCACACCCCACATTGGTTTAGCCTTGTTTTCTGATGTATACACTCAACAAAATTCCTAATCGGTCAGTTTATATTGTATTACTATTATTATAATAATGCATGTATTCACACGAAATTTCACATATCGAGATTTGAATAGGTACTGCAGCTAATTATTGATTTTTTTCTGGCCGGCTCGCGGTCAAATTAATCGTGTTCGGCGTGTTGAACAATATAGCACATTTAATATAGCACACGTAATAACAATAGTGCAACATTTTTCATGGACCTTCAATACACATGTATTCAAGTTTGAATTAAGAAATAAAATATTTCCAGCGGGTTTATATTGTCCCGGATAAAAAACAACGATTACGTTATTTTAAGGCAAATCGTTGTTTTGGATGTTTTCTGACGTTGAACATCGTTTAAAATGACGGTTGAAGGACGTGACGTCAGAGGTTTGTATAGCTTTTTTAAAATAGCCAATCAGCATTGAGTATTTTCATAAACCATGTTAGATTTAATTTTAATAAAATAGATTTAAATGGGTATTCTAAATGAACAGAGCAATACAGATATATAGTACAGTTACATGTTTACCGTATGTCACTCCGTCAGAGCCGCAAATTACAACCGAACCTGCGGGATCACATCGTTTGGCTTCCACACAAGGGTCCGAGTTGGTTAGCACGGGACCTGTGTTGGCAAGCGCGACTCCCACGTTTGTCGCGGTGGCAGAGCAGCTTCCAATACTGGCAACGTCCAACTTCTGACCATTGGCTGTCATTTTACACTGAGCCTGCATAAAGAAGCACTTGTTCACTGAAAGAAAGAAGAGGGAGGAGATGCAATATTTAAAAAATATATCCCAGTATGTTTATTGTTTTTACGTCATTTTCCAGTACATTTTAGGCTATGTGTGACTGTCGAATTTTTTTTTTGGTGGAGTCGAACACTTATTGTGAGTTAAAGGGACACAGGGCAATCTTGATTTGTTCGCCCGTACGCTTTTCTACGTAACTTCCATTTTTGCAATCATTATACCCCCTATTTCACAATTAGTGTGGTATGTATAGAAATAATTGTGGACTTCCGGAAGAAAGCATGAAACTTTGCATGTTTGAAATTAGGATATGACCTTTAAATAAAAAACAAGAGACACGCTAGAGGACCCATGTCTCTTGGGGGAAATGAGACCCTTAAAGGGGTATCCCAATTTTAAAAAAGAACTGTTAATCTTAGTACTGTGTTTATTGATGCGGAAAAAAAGTTTCGAAATATAAGTAAAACAAATAAAAAGCAGTAGATCTACTACAAGATACTATTGAAAGTATTTTTACTTATCTACTTTTCTTGTTAAGCATACTATTTATGAGGACAACAAAAGGGGCATTTTTTTTTAAGCAGCGCTCAAATGTGAGCTATTGGTAGAAATAATTGCGGACATCCGGAAGAAAGCATGCAACTTTGCATGTTTGAACCTTAGGGTATGAAATTTAAATAAAATACAGGAGTCACGTCAAGGGACCCCTGTCTCCTGGAGAAATGATGAGGCCATAAAAGGGGTACCCCACTTTTTTAATAGAGAACTGTTATTAATCTTAATACTATGTTTATTGTGTCGGGGGGGAAAAAGGTTTCGAAATATAAGAAAAACAACTAAAAAGCAGTAGCAAGATAATATTGAAAGTATTTTTACTTATCTACTTTCCTTGTTAACATAATAATTATAAGGCCCACAAAAGGGGCATTTTTTTTTAATTAACTAACGCTCAAATGTGAGCTATTGGTAGAAATAATTGTGGACTTCCGGAAGAAAGCATGCAACTTTGCAGGTTTGAATCTTAGTGTATGACCTTTAAATAAAACACAGGAGACACGTCAGGGGTCCCATGGAGGAAATGAGGCCCTACACTTTTAATAAAGAGCAGTTATTAATCTTAATACTATGTTTATTGTGTCGGAAAAAGCTTTCGAAAGTATTACAAACGGGGCATTTTTTATTAATCAAGCAGGTCTAAAATATTGCGAGCTATTGGGAGCTATTCGACTGCCTTCCTTAACATTTGCTTTAAAATACTTCACAGCAACGGCTTGGCTAATTTTGATCATGAACAATCCTTAGATTAGTATCATTCAAATCTGTTAAAATTAGGTCAACATGAGTTCCAAGTTGTTACTAAAGATAGTAGATAACAATAACATACAATCTTCTCAGAAACTGCAAGCATTGTTTTCGACAGTTTTTGCTTAGAAATGATAGCTAGGTAAGCTTATGGTTCTCTATCAATGCAAGTTTGTTTAAATGATAATCCTGAGGTAAATTTTGCCCCTCAGGGGTCACTAGAGTAGTATAAGACAATCATTGAAAAATATACTTTTCTGAAACTATGAGAGTTGAGAAATATAATGCCTTATTGTCATATTTTTATATAGAGTTATATAGGAACATCTTAAAAACAATCGTCATAAAAAGATAGCAAATTTCATCATGGTTCATCATACTTGACCATAATCTTGATCGCTGGTTATCCATGCATGTTCGCGACCTAAGCATTTTACATATGACCAGTTTATCAACATAAGAATAGTTCCACAGCGATAAATTTGTCACCCAGAAATCACGTAAAATATTTTCAACGGCCGAACATGATCTCAAGTCCACAAGCAAATACTTCTGTTAGAAAAGGACACTAGGTCAAACGTTAAATACAGAAACATTGAAAAGATGAACAATGTCAGGTCCATAAATAGATAGCATTTTAACTGAAATGAATAAAGAGGACAATGTTGTAATAAAAACAACATAAACAGACAACCAGCACCCAAAAAAGGTTATCAGCACCATGGACGCTCTAGAAATGACTTAGTATCGACCATTTTGATTTCTGGTGGGGGGCCTGGGATTTTTTCTGAAAAAATATTCTGGCCCTTGAATTGTTGACAAAAAACATCCCGGCTATGACTTGAGGGGAAAAAAATCAGTCCCTCACATTGTTAAAAAAAAAAAATCCAGCCTTCTCTCATATTCTTCGAAACAATTAGAGGAAAAAAATAATCTGGCTCCCTATTCAGTCTATGATAAATGTAGATCTACTCCATTAGCCACTGGATTCAACATGAAAATGTTTAACCACAACCTGGCTACATCCACAGCTTCTGCTCAGAAGTTTATCGAAATCTCCAGTTTAAATGAGTTTAAAAGACTGCGAGTGATAGTATGTATGGTTGTAAAAATGTGATGTACATAGATCATGGTAGTTATACATATGGTATACATTAGTCATGGTAATTATAAATGTGATAAATGTGGTATACACTGGCAATGGTGGTAGTAAATGTGTTGTATAAAGTGTAATAAAGTGTTATTGAACGTGGTATTCATAAGTCATGGTTGTAATAAGGCCATTTTTTTTTGACATAAATTTGTTTTACGAACCCTCCTACCACAAAACGAAATTAGGCATTTTATTTTTCCATAGGGATTTTTTTACCTCCTCCCAGATAATAAAAAATAATGGCTTAAATGTGCTTACATTGGTCATGGTAGTATGTAAATATTGCAATCCTGTGAGGGTGACGTTGAATATTTGTAAACCGTCTAAGGTTATTTGTTTTATTATAGTCAAAAATGTGTTTGTAAAAGAAATTTGGTCCTGCTAAATATTCCCTTGAAATAAAACAGGTGAAAACATTGTTACTAATCTGTAAGTTCCAAATCACTATTCTCAGCACCTAGCTAGAATTTTTTTCTGCGGATGGTTCTTTTGTGTTCTTTCGAAATCTTCAGCTGTGAACTCATGCATAAAATGTTCAAATCATCTTCAGAAGATTGTGCAAACTGTGTTCGCCATTTTAGTAAATGTTCACTGATTTTTATTTGCATACGTACATACATACACTGTTCAGCATAGGACATTGCTTTGACTTCACAATCATAAGACAGCACAAATTATACTGGGGTGACATTACAAAAAATACTATCATTCCGTGAATCACTCCATGGAGACATTACAAGCGATATGAGATATTACAAAAATGGGAAAATAACAGTACTTGACATTGGTGTTTGACATTCATTATTAATAAATATTAAATATGACATCAGTGGTCATGGACCATAGTAATAATAAATGTAGTATGCATAGCTCATCGTAGTAATACATGGGGTATTTAGTGGTCATGGTAGTAATTTAGAAGAGCAAAAGGAGCTCTAATAGAAAGCAGACAAGGACAAGCATAACTAAAGATTAAAACTAGCACATGAGTTCCATCCACCATATATGGAAAGATCCATATTAAACAAGAGTTGTCAAAAGGACAGCATGCTCCACTATTCAAAGTCAAGTTTAAACAAGGTCACTGACACTTCTGTCTCATCAACCATGGTGCCAGTTCATTCACAAGGTCAAGTCTTAATTGTGGAGTTTAGGTGGTGGTGAGGTGAGTGTGTAGGGAGTGGGCGGAGGTGTTGGTCAGTAGTGCTGGGAATCGGCTGAAAATTCATGATCGATTATCTGAATATTTAACCGACCGATGATCGATCATTAATCGATTAAACATGGCTGCTATAAAAGACAAGTGTAAGCCTTTTTCAGACTAAAATGAAGAAAAGAATCACATTTCAAGTATGTTCTGGTAATAAAGGAACAGAAGGGGTGGGGGATGGAAGAGAACAGGATGTAGATGCAGACATGGTAACTGAAGAGAAACCAAAAGAATATAACAAATATTTGTCTATTTATCTGTGGTGATGGTGGTGTAGGAGTGGGGAAGGTGTGGGCGTTTATGGGGCTAATGATATTTACAGGCTTGCCATTGCCATTTGATGTATGCAGTGAGGAGTTTCATTGAAATATATTAAGCTGCTTAAAAAACTTTTACTGAAATTCTAAGTTGAAAAAAAAAATGATCTGGCTAAAATGAAATAAAAAGTTATGAAACATATGTCTGTAAGTGTCCTTGACGACTGAGTGATACTTGTCAAGCTCCTTTGACAGAGATATATGGCTAGTGGGTATTGAAATAAATGGATTGCCAGAAAATAGAATAAAATAAATTCTAAGTCGAAAAGGGGCTACACCTTTTCTAAAATACAATACAACAAATATTTATCCAGAAAAAGGGCCATAATTTTGCTAAAATGCAATACAGATTATGGAACATGTGTCTACTAGCATCCATGCTTTACCGAAGTTGTATTAATAAGTAACAATCACCTATTGACATACAAGGACTTGCCTAAAACCTTTAACCAGATTTTTGAAGTTGAAAAAGGAACATAACTTTGTTTAAATGCAATACAGAGTTAATATGAACATGTGCCTACTAGAGCCCGTGTTATTCCAAGCTTTACTGAAGTTTTGTTGATGTACGTCTTTCAGTTGTTAAAATATATGGACTTGTCAAAAAGAACATTTAAACCAGAAATTCAAAGTAAGAAAAGGGTCATGCTAATACAGAGTTATGGAACATGTGTATACCAGTGTCATTGATGGTACTGATGACATATTTCAAGTTTCATTGTCCAGTGGTTGCTGAAATAATTGGACTATTTTTTTAGTTACTACAACTGAAAACCAATGTCGTCGCAGACGTTGAGTAGATCTACAACATCTCTTCTTATTCTACGAATAGAAAAACTTTAAAAAAAAATATTCTGGCTTTCAAGTTGACGAAAAAAAATAATCTGGCCAGTGCACTAGGCGAAATAAAAATCCCGGCTTTAAAGAAATGAAAAAAACAATCCCACTGAAAGGAAAATCCCAGCCCGCCCCCTCTGAAATCAAAATGGTCGGTCCCTTATCAGACCTTAAAAACAATGACACATGTTTTGACGAATGACTGAAGACACAATTGTGTCAGTGAGAGAGGCAGAGGAAACAGAAAACGAAAGGTACATCTTTTTTAAAAGTGAAAACATCAATCATTCTATGACCAACAAAGGAAACCCAGCCTTCCACAATTCCGATGCAAGGGAAACACAAAGAACTGATGATTAACAATGAGAAACCATGCAATGCCACCAGCATAGGCAGTACAAAAGGAAATAAAATGAAAATAGAACTAAAGTCTAATATACTTCGATCTCTCGAAAGTATAGGCTCAGATGATTGTCCTGGGGATGGTTACTAGTATATGATTAGTGTTGGTGGCGCTGCAGTGCAATCACTTGAGTCACATAAATCTCTTCAACGGTGTAAAATCATTGAAACTTTCCCTCAACTTTCCCTCAATATCAAAGAACTCAATAAAGAATATCACAAATAGATATCGTCCGGGATGTGAACAGCTGAAGCAGCTAATACAACATCGTTGTCATCAGAAAGGACGACATTACTGTGAAATGACAAATATACCAGTTCTTGTTAAAGTGCAGGGAAGAATATTTTGTACCAGCAGACCTTACTTTGCTATCAACATGTGAACAACTGAATTCAGTGAATGTTGTTGATCGGCTCATCGACACATTGAAGGTTATTTAGAGCTGCCACAAAGAGAGTGGAAACATTTTCTAGTATAGCAATCCGGGAACCTGCTCAACTGTTACTAACGAATAGAATTCCTATGGTTCTATAACATGATCGCAGGACAGCCTCCGATATACGGGACCACCTGGTTTACGTCCGCATCTGTGGGTGAGGCTAAGCGAGAGGGTCTTGCCCAAGAACACATTGATGAAACTCAGTGGCGCAGACGAGGCTTGAATCCAGGTCCCCCCAGCTTCAAGTTCACCGCACTATCTACTGGGCCATGTCATTCCTCGACCTTTGTGTTGTGTATACGTTGTATTTTGGCTTGGCAATTCGAACCTCTTCATACTGAGGCTGCTTGGGGACAGTTGATCACAAATGCCACATGACTTCTTCGTTGTATCATAAGCAAACACCTTCCCTTAGCCATGTACGTCATGTTTCAATGAAAGCCAAGAGGTCCCGTGTATCGTAGTCTATATTAACATGTTAAAGAAGGTAAGTATCTATTATTTGATTGCTGATTAGCTGTTCAAATTCGTTTCTTTCATGCAATATCTGACTGTGACAATGTCTCGTTATGTAGTAGCGGTTTTGGCTTTGTCGAAGTTAAAAGCATTTTTCAAACATAACATCATATCACCACCAGATGCAATCGAAGGTGTAGAGCTCTCAATGATAGAAACGTGTGTTTCTCAAATATACTGGAGTATTCACACGTTTGTACATGTATCACTGAAGCATATGCTCTCTTAGAGACACAGCCGCACAAAGAAGCATACATCCACCAAGCAGTGCACTGGCACAACATACCAGAAAGGCATCTTAACAGGCTCGTCATATTATCGGCTAAATGCGCTTAAATTGCCCCAGAACTCCAATGCCCTCAGACTAGGGCTAGGTTCAGACATGACTGGATCACATTGTTTGGAGTACATTAGCTGAGGCATCAAAAGTTATGTCGTGAACTTATTCGGTGCACATATCCTGCTGTAGTTGTTATAGGTGCTGGTAGAAGGCCAACCTCCACTGCTATGCATCTACAGTGGCCAGTGTGAATGTCAGTAGAAATTAAAGAACATGCATTATCACTTATATATTTGGTCCACCAAAGAAACCGTCATGACTATCGCATATGCAATTGAATGTTGAATATATTTAGCAAAGAATTGGCATGTCATTAATAAAGAGCAAAACATTCATCAATGTAAACCTTATTTAAGAAAAAATAAATATGTACCTGTGTTTTATCGTGTGATTTAATTACTCGCATCCGAACGACTGTGTTTTATTCACCGATAAAATACAGGTAGGTATTTATTATTTCGATTCTAACACAACAGTTACCCCCTTGTTTACGCTATTGTTGGGGCACTATATATTATCTCGGAGGTCAAGGTAATCAGGCTGCTATGTTTACAGGCTGTTCCATTGGGCGCCCCCGTATGCAAAGTTTTGCGTTTCAGTACACTAGTAGTTACGTGACAAACAATTAATGCTACAGTCACACGGCCACTTACGGTAGCTGCGGATGCTTACGGATCAAAATCCGTAAGCATCCGCAAGGACGTAACCCATACGTAAGATACGTAAACTCATCCGCAGGATACGTAAGATACGTAACTGATGCGCACACTTTGTCGGGTGTGCGGATGCCTGCGGATACATACGCGTGTGTTTATATGCGGATGGTGCGGACGCCACAGGAAGCCGACATGCGCAGACACGAGCGTAACTCATCCGTATCGTCTCTAAGTCATCCGTATCGTCCGTAAGTCATCCGTAAAATCCGTAAGTCATCTGTAAGTCGTCCGTGACATGTGTCAGCTGGTTGGCAGCTGATGGGCTCATCCGCAGGTTTTACCCGTAACATCCGCAATTCATACGTAACATCCGTAACTAATCCGTATCGTCCGCAGAATATAGGTTACTTTTGGTCAAATTTGCGTAATTTGGGGCAAAAATTACGCATTTTCATTATCCAAATATACGCAGGCATCCGTAGGTCCGTAACATGGCCGTGTGACTGTAGCATAAGTCATTGCTTACGTCATATATCTTGCGCTGTATGACGTCAAACGTTCTCAGCTTGTTCAAGATGCGTATTTAAGTTATATGTGTATTAGTGCATATGATGGGTTTATATCGGGGTGTGCATGGTTTGGGAGCATGGCAAGTTTGTTGTAATTAACATTTCATTAAAATTACTGTTGAGTTTGTCTTCGTGACGTATATTTACCAAGTGACGTCATGTAACGTGCGCTTCCAACGGATGAAATATACTCGGGCAATTAATGGAACAGCTGTATTTTATCGTAGAATAACATACACCTGTCTCTCTTCTTTGTGTATATGAAAGACTGCGGAGATCGTGTTAGAATACATTGTAAACTTTAATTGAAGTGCATAATAAATACTTCAAAACACATTACATGTTTCAATAAACAATGTATTTTTTAACAATAATTTGTTCAAACAGATTATGTATTGATGTTTAAATACAAATTAATGAGTATTTATATTGATAATTAATTGAAATGATATATTTCTAATTTTTTATTGAAGGTATTAATGTTTCCCATAAAATCAATATGTAGAATGATATAATTTGTGAATTAGAATAATTGTATAAAGCAGTTGAATTGAATTGGGTTTTAAGGCGCACCAACACATGAACGGTTATATGGCGCCTAACAGACATGAACATGCCAGGCTCATCCTCCATGTACATCGAGATAAAATATGGAGAATGGGCCTAGGACTATCTAACCCTGAACTGCAGAGTTGCTGAAAATTCTATTGTAGACACTCCATTTACGCTGGAGCCACGTTTATTGTTTTTCTGCCCCTGCTCTTAGTGATGTGAGCAAGATGGCACTTAAAATAATGCAGGGGTCATGATAAAGACCTTTAATGAGCATGAACAAAAAATTACAAAATGAATATGAGTGGGGGTGGAGGGGGGTTGTCCTACCCTTCTGCATGATGCGGTGTGTTTGCAGTGGTTGTATTCTACCCGGCAACCACACTGGGTTTATAAAGCAAAAAAAAGCAAAAAAAAACGTTCTCTATTAACGTGTTCAAGAAGAAAATGCCCCATTTAGGGCCTCAATGGCATATTTTTGTTAAAATTGATTACTAAATAAATTAAAAGCTTTGAAAAAGACAGCTTTTAACTTGGTGCTTAGTAAATAAATCAAATATATACGAAATGCATGTCAGTGCTGTTATGTTGTCATGAACTTTAGCTATTACACATTCATATAGACTGGACGATGTCATATTGGCATTGTATCAGCAACATTATTGTAATATTATCCACCCGCTATGAAGATCTGTTACATAAGTAGGTAAACAAATAAATAATATGCAGAAATGCAGTTATTTTTATGGATTAAACATGTACGTTTTTATCTTTCAACGGTGTTTAAGCAATAAAATACCTCGCTTTTGGGGCCCCAATGCCATACTGCTGTTGCTTTGGTGACACATATATATTTGAAATGATAGTACATTTATTAGATGATATTTACAATGTTATAAATGTTTTAAGTATACATTACTTTGATGACATAACATAACAATGGTCATCAATCCTCCTCTTCCTCCTCCTCCTCCTCCTCCTCCGACTATTCCGTCCTAACATTACCTATACAGTACCACCACAGTACCCCCAAAATACCCCTACAGCACTTCTACAGTATCCTAGAAGCACCCCTACAGCACCCCTGCAGCACCCCTACAGCACGCCTGCAGCACCCTGCAGCATCCCTGAAGTACCCCTGCAGCATCAATGCAGCACCCCACAGTACCCCTACAGTACCCCACAGTACCCACAGAGGCGGTGAATATTTAAATTACCTTCCTTTATCTTGCTCAATTAACCGTACTTTAATTTCAAGTACACATAGTATCCTGAACGTTATTACCTTTTATATTATTTTACTTTGTTTTTAGCTATTTTATGTCAAAAATTAAAACTGCATTAACAAAAAAAGATATATTTTTAAGAGTAAGAATAGAGCATACTCAGAAATAAGATTTTTTCTTTCTACATTTTAAGTATATTTGTCGAAAAATAGAAATTATTTTGTTGTATATAAAAGGCACACAAACTGTTCTTTACAAAGTCCAGACTTTATTGTGCCCATCTCTTTAAGATACTCTATCGAGTATTTTGGTGGAGGGACTATACACCTTAGAACTACACACACACACGCACGCACGCACGCACGCACGCACGCACGCACACACACACACACACACACACACACGTGTTTAGTATACAGTCTACACTCCATTGTGAGTGTACCGGTATTCTCTGGTGGTTAATCTTGCGGAGAAACTATAATCCTTAGAATTACTACCAGTGCATTTCTGTATGCCCTAAGTCAAAGGTATTCGTACGCTATATTACTTCGGGGTTTTCCATTATCGACGATCAGACGACGCTTTAAAATCGATTTTCAAAAATTGACTCTAACTGCAGGTGTGATAATTTGTATACCGTTTGTAACAAAGAATCGTTTAGACTTTTAATACCGCGGGTTCGGTATATTTTACGTAACAGACGCTATATTGGGTTTCAAAATGCCCTCTTAACGATAATGAGTCACCGGAATTTCCGTAGCGTTAAATATTGTTTTAGTGTCTATAGCAATGGGCCATCTCATAGATATTCCTAGAATATTGCTTTTAACTTACCTATACGTTATCGGTTTTTCAAAATTGATTGCACCGACATGGGCGATAGTTTGTATAGATATATAGTCAAATCGACTCCCTAAGGTGTCGTCATGTACTACTTTCCATGACTAAATGAGTGTGGGGACTGCCCTGCCTCATAGCGTCATGGATGTGCATATTATATTGTCATGAGCTTGTTGTTTTTAGTTTAATTCAATGTGCTTTTCCAGGGCAAATATTGTAATTTGTACTAAAAATCTTTAATAGTGGAAAATGACAATTTTAAATCTAAATTGTATCTACCTTAGAGCTATGATTTTAATGTCTCCTATACATTATATAATTGTAATGTCTCTTATACATTAGAATCATATACTAGAGCTTTAGATCAATATCCATATATACATATATATGAATATTCATGATAACTCCTGTTACAATAGTTTCAATGAGCTTAGCCTAATCGTGCGCTTGTCGCTACATTGTTTTATCCCTATGCTTTCTTACCATAGCTGCTGTTTTTTTTGTGTTATTTATGTGTACTTATGTTATTCATGTCGGTTCAAAAGCTTATTAATAGCTTATGGTGCTTGTTTATATGTCTTGCAAACTTTAAATAAAATTTACTTGACTTGAATATTCATCTACAGTATATGCCCCTTAATCATAGTGACCTACTACCATAATGTTAAGTACTCACTTATCTCTACTATAAGGTGAAGTACCTAGATCTACCATACGGTGAAGTACTCACCTAGATGTATCTGTGTATAAACGTTAAAGAGTATATGCTCATTTTTGACTTCAGCCGAACTTACATGAAATCCATAAGCAATGCGTGATGAACGGGAAATAAATAAAATAAATAATGACATAGGGTGTAACGTGCCGTTAACATATCATATACGGTTATACTGGGAAAGCAATCTCTGAGGGAGATGGAATGAAGGATGTAGTTCTAATCAGACATACCTCCGCCTGGGCGCGAACCCACGCCTGACAAAGGTCTGCAGCTTTAAAGCGCAATGCAATTTTAAAGAGCGATGGGATGAAGAGTGAAGTTCCCATCAGACATGACTCCGCCAGTGCGCAAACCAACGCTTGGCAGAGGTCTACAGTTTTAATGCGCAGAGCTTTACTTATCCACTCAGCTGCCGAGTTCAACTATATGACACAGATTTGACACTGCCATGGTGCAGAGCATAATAACAAGAACATGGTCAACTCACAGTATGTGTTTCCGTCTGTACCACAAATTGGGTATTTTTCGGTATTGTCACATGACGTTGGGCAGATGCTGTTGACAGCGGGAGCCCTGGTGGGTGCGTCAGTGGACTCCTTTCCAGTGCACTCTCCCATGTAGTCGAGGCCGAGTGAGTTGCCCGTACTGGCACCTTTGCATGCTGCCACCTTCAGGAAACATACGTTGTCTGAAATGGAACATATATTCCAGTAGCAGATCTAGGATTCATATCAAAAGGGGGGTAAATTTAGAAAAACAACAACAATAAAAAAATGTTAACGTTCTATACGGCATGAGGACTACCAGGGTGAACAATTGGGTGTCTACCATCATAAGTGCTTTAAATTTATATAAACTTGGAAAAGAACGTAATTGCACGTCATGGTTTAACTGATTTATTAGTGTTTCTACAATTAATTGATTTTTTTTAATTTAATGTTGTTTAACGGCTCATCAAAACAGTATATGTTACTCAGAGTCGCCCCAGAGAGAGGGGAAGGATACATAGGAATCCGGTTCCTACTCTTATTATCGAATAGATTCCTATGGATCTTTAACGTGATCGGAGGATAGACCGATACACGGGATCGCCTGGTTTACGTCCCCATCCGACGGACGAGGCTACGGTACAAATTAATATTGAATTATGTGTTCATGCTAAAAGTATTTGATCAACAACAAATACAGCACACAATTACTTATAGGGAATTTGGTTACCTTTTCTTACATGCACATTAACATAGATTTTAAGCCTGAATGGTATATATTTAATAAACTTTCATCAACAGATTGAGAACATCATGTCCATGCAATAATAACTGAACTTAACTTGATAATTTTAAGGGGATGGGGAGGCGGAGGGGGTTGGTCGTGGTGGTGGTGGTGTGTGTGTGTGTGTGTGGTATGTGCGCGCGCGTGTGTGTGTGTGTGTGTGGGTGGGGGTGGGGGTGGGGGGTGGGGGTTGAATTAACCTTAGTCCCGCCATTGACTACCTAACAGATTGTCACTGTCACGATGAAACGCCAAATACTCACGATATGTAGCACCATCTGTACCACACACAGGTTCAAGCACCTTATCGCACGTGATGAAATCACATCCTCCCTGTCTACGCACGCCACACAGTACACCTGCAACATACCAAACCATTTATTATCGCACGTGACTGAATCACCACTTCAAATCTAGCTACACTGTAACATTTAATCTAGCTACACTGTAACATTTAATCTACCTACACTGTAACATTTTATCTAGCTACACCGTAACATTTAATCTAGCTACACTGTAACATGTAATCTAGCTACACTGTTACATTTTATCTAACTACACTGTAACATTTAATCTATCTACACTGTAACATTTAATGTAGCTACACTGTAACATTTTATCTAACTACACTGTAACATTTAATATAGCTACACTGTAACATTTTATATTGCATTTACACGTGATGGGGCCATATATCGGTATATTTAGGAGTGACCTCACCTGCGACAGAAACTATAACAGGTTATCTAGTCTTACACGTTGACAACGTGCATTTTGTATACGCAATAGGTCAGGAATGAATGTGTTCTTCTCAGTAAGACCACAAAGGGCAGATGTCGGTTCTAAAAGCGGCCGCAATCGTTGCCGATATCGGACCACTGCCGGGTCGCCAATACAAGACCACAAAGAGTTTTGATTGGTGTTGAATCACTTTAATACTATCTGTAGAAAACCGCTTAAGCCGGTGCTAGGTGAGTGAGAGGTGTTGCATCGAACTTTATGAGAGCACATGCTTTAGCGGTATTCGACTTGAACGACATAGTGATTGGGCTCCATGATCCCAATGGTGTATTTGTTTGTTTTTTGTTTCACATCATTTTTAACACATGTAAGATAATATATGACTGTCGATTTTTTTGTGGTGGAGACAGATCGCCCACTTTTTCTGGGTAGAACCAGTACTTTACACCTCCCGCCATCCGTAAGAAATGACACTTACTCACTTACAAATCGAGCTCCCAGTAGGATTCGATCCCAGTGGAGGATCTAGTAAGTAATAACACTACTGATTCGTAGCACGGGGAGACTTGTTACAGTCGCCACACTACAACTGACGAACGCTAGACTGTGAATGTCAATAAATACAGTAAACAGTTATGGCAATATTTTGGAAGCAACGAACAAAAACAAGAGAAGAAATCAGTTTATCATATGGAAAAGAAACAACAAAGCCATTTTTAAATTACCTGAAACTATGGTCAGCAAGATTAAACCTTTCATCATTATGTCGCCCTGTCTGATGTGGTGACCGTGTAGACAAGATTCTATATATAAGTAAGGCTTGGGAATTCGTGACTTTGTTCTTATCTCCGATGTTTATTTTTGGTCAAGTGATGACATATTTGCATGTAAGGATGGTATATATGTTACATTATGAACTCCATATCAAGGGGCCTAGCTGGCTGATTTTAAGTTGTATGTCTAGCAATCGAGTACCGCATGTCCGACGTTGCAAGGGGTCTGTGGGGATGGTCCCCGAGATTATTTTGTTTAAAATAAGAAGTAAAACGGTGCAATCTGATGAGTTTGGGGAAACATTTTTGGGAATGAACCTAATAAAACTTGGGGGAAATCGTAGACTCGGCACGGCAGCGCCTAAAGGCTGCTACGCCACTGCTATCCTTAATCGATACCAAGAGTTATACCTGCAAAATAAATGGCTATCTCCATTGTTGTTTTCTATGTATTTAAATGATATAGAAGATGCATTCATACATAGTGGCTTTGAAGGTTTAGATATTAATATGTTTAAAGTGTTTATGCTGTTATATGCAGATGATATAGTTTTGTTTGCTAACACTGCAAAAGAGTTACAAAATGGACTTAATATACTATCTAGCTATTGTAAAGAATGGAGATTGAAAGTAAATTGTACTAAAACAAAAGTTATGGTATTTAGAAAGGGCGCAATGCTACCACTAAATTTAGTTTTTATATATGATGGTGCTCCATTAGATATAGTTAGTAAGTTCACATATTTAGGTATAGTCTTTTCTACTTGAGGGTCTTCAGCAGAAGCACAAACTACTCTTGCTGGTCAAGCGCAAAAAGCCATTTTTAAAATGAATAGGTATTTATGCAAATTTACATTTATATCTCCAAAGCATAAATTAGATCTGTTTGATAAATTGATAACTCCAATTTTAAACTATGGATGTGAAGGGGATTTATGCAAGCTATATCAATTGAACGAGTGGATTTACAGTTTTGTAAACACATTTATGGTGTTAAGAAGACAACTCAAAATGATTTCATATATGGTGAACTTGGCAGAACGTCATTTATTACAAGAAGATATTTTATAATAATTAAATATTGGTTAAAAATCATGAGAGTACATGATCTTAAATATGTGAAAATTGTTTATAACATGCTGCTTAATGACTGTGAAACATATCCTCAGAAAATAAACTGGGTTTCCCAGTTGAAACTCTTATTGTCCTCGCTTGGGTTTTATGATGCATGGTTACAACATAGTGTTGGTAACGATAATATTTTTCTTGCAATATTAAAGCAAAGGTTAAATGACAATTTTGTTAAGAATTGGCATAGTCGATTAGAAAATTCCACTAGAGCAGTTTTTTATATAAACATTGCAAAGTTTCAGTTTCAATCATATCTAGATAATATAAATGTTTTTAAAATGGGTCAAGCACTAACTAAATTACGGGTGTCATCTCATAGACTGCAAATTGAAGCCGGTAGGTGGGTTAAACCGATTAGAATTCCTGTAAACGATAGAATATGTGTATTTTGTAATAAACTTGAAGATGAATTCCATTTGTGTTGGAATGCCAAACATACATAATGTTAAGGAAGCAATATATTCCTAAATATTTTTATAAGAGACCAAATATGATCAAGTTTCTGGAATTACTGTTTCTGGAATTACTAAACTCACAAAATAAGATATATATTCGCAAACTGTGTACCTTTGTTTTAAAAGCATTTAAGTTACGAAACGAAACACTATACAGAAATTAGCTATTTCTAAATATAATGTATGTAATATGTCATGGTTGTAAACGTATATGTCATGTTTGTATAAACGTATGTACGTATTAATCAACATGATAACAAGCATATTGACCATTTTAATTAGAAACGTTTTTTGGTGAAGAATGCAAGCACATTGGTAATACGGACCGTCAGTAAAGTGTTTTCATTTACTGGGTTAAAACTTGTCTTCACTAAACAACGGGTGTCTATGTCATTGTTTATTTAAATTCTGTGGTAAACAAACAAATTAATCACCAATTAAATTGCAACTATTAATAACTATTAAAAATCCGTGGTGGATTAACAGTCATGTATATCTGTACTAATATTTACATTATATTATATATGTTTATCATACGGATAACAAGCTGTTTTATTTGACTCATTTGATATAATACATGTGTTAAGGAAATTGTGATGAATTGTAATTTATTTATGCAAGGAAGTGTTATATAAACGCCTTCTCATTGTATCAGCTCAGTTAAGATAAACTGCATATTTGGACATGTATTGTTTGTAATAACTACACTGTTGCCATGCTTTGTAATTGTATTTTGTATCCTCATGGGCTTTCAAGCCTATTGGAAATTGGAAATAAAGATCTATCTGTTCATTTGCACTGTTCCAGTTTCTCGATAATTACAGATGCCACATGGACAGGAAAATGCGCAGCTCCCCTTACTGAGCTACGCGACCGTTTTAATTATCGTTGTTTAGGTTAATGTACTTGATTTATAAAGCTGTGATTGTGAATAATGACTTATACCAACGAAGGTAACGACCCATCTTAATTCAGTTTCAAACGTTTATACATTATGGCAGTTTACGGGTTGAATAATACGATATACCCACTCCACTAAACTTATATAATTTATTGAAATTTAATTAAGGTAGGTCTGTACGTTAATTGAAACATCCGTTAATTCAAACATCCAATTTGAGTGTTTTAACTCTTGAAAGAACTTCATAACTATGACCACATGGTCCGCCCCTGTGCAATAACCCCACCGCCACTAAAGACATAATTATTCCGAGTTCTGAATTCTGAATTCCGTATACAGAGATCCGCATTGCGCGTTCTGAATTCCGCATTTCGAATTTGGGTATTATAAATATATATATAAATAAACGTCAGCTGTGGGTGATTATAATGATCTGACTTTAAAAAAAAAAGGGTTTACACTGTTCGCAACGGATCAGTTTTTTCTCCAATTTTCCCGTTTTATTTTAACATAAGCGGAATGGTCCAATTATTATTTTTAAAAGAAAAACAACAACAGGACACTGTATAACTGTGATTTCTTGGCATTTCCCCTCGTTCTTTTGAAGAAAAGACATTCAATTCCAACCATGAATGCAAATCTGTAGATAAGCTGTTTTTAAGTATTTTACTCATACTTTTTTTTACAAAACCACTCAGTTTTTTAAAATTGTGAGTATCATTACTCATCAAGTTACTACAAAAACTCATAACTTTTAAAAATCATGAGTATTATAGTTGTATGTATTGTCCCCTGGAACAGTTTATTCTTAACTTTTTTTCAAAGCACATGTCTAATATTAGGGTCATGCAGTGTTTCTTTTAATAATAATAATAATAATAATAATAATAATAAAATGATAATAATAAAGACTTTATTTAACGAGAGAACTCATTTGAAACTAGTCAATCTTCCATGAGGCCCTCAACAATATATATTATACAATATTTACAAAGATATGTGATATACATTTAAAATGAATTGTAGTATAGTAATGCATACAATAACATAAATATGTCCAAACTGGGTTGCAAGACTTAGTCATTACTATATGGTTTGGTTAATCCACTGTAAATACAATGTCTTGAAATGATTAACATGTTGAGCATTTTTTATATGGTGAGGAAATGAGTTCCACACTTTAGAGCCTGAATAGGCAAACGATTTTCTGAAAAACTCACTATTCGGTCTGGGGGAATATAGCCTTAGATTTGAGGATGATCTTATATTTCGCATATATACATTTGAAGTAAGAGAAAACGTATTTTTAAGATAAGCAGGAGCCTGATCATTAAATATTTTAAACTTAAGAATTTATTTTTGGAATTTAACTCTTCCAGAGAAACATTACAATTTCCCCATATCACACAACAGTAATCTAAATGGGGTAAGATATAAGCACTGAAAAATAATTTACGCATAGGTATAGAAAGGTAGATCTTAATGCGAGATAACAGATATAACAAGGAATTATATTTTTTAAGAACTTTATCAATTTGGCTATTCCAAGAGAGAGTGTTGTCAATTGCAACACCGCGTAATTTTTCTTTGTAACGTTTCATCTTTGAATGGAATCGAAGGAGCATTATCATAAATACGATTTATTTTGTTCTTAGAAGACAGATACATTATTTATATTTTTGTTTTTGCTGCATTGAATTGACTGACAGACATGCGTTGGTATCGCACTAGGCGTTGATGTTAATAAGGTCATTATTTAAGAATTTACAGCGCTGGCAAGAGATAAATTTGAAGTTGAAAGCGTTGTATCGTCTGCAACAATATCCGTGACTGTATTGATGTAGATTATAAATAATAAAGGGCCTAACATAGATCCTTGTGGTACACCCGATAAAATGGGTGAAGATTCTAAAGTTACACCAGAAACTTGAACTTGCTGATTTATGTTATCTAGATATGATGAAAACTAGGAAACTGCAGAACTATCTAGTTTGTACATTTCCAAATTTTGGAGCAATATAGTATGATCAACTAAATCATATGCCTTTGATAGATCAAGAAATATAGTACCGACACTTTCATTTTTGTTTATGGCTACATTCCAGTCATCTAATATTTGTATAAGAGCAGTTTGACAAGAATGGTTTTTCCTTGAAACCAGATTGTCGCGAATAAAACAACTTATTTTCTTCAAGATATCGTCTCAAATGTATACTAACATGACATTCAAAAATCAAGGAAATACTAGGAAGTACTGATATTGGCCTATAATTGGCTTTGTCATTTTTAGGCCCCGTTTTATGTACTGGGATTACTTTTGCCTGTTTGAATAATTGTGGATAGATATTAGTGAGTATACTGTTATTAACATTTTCGTAAGAATAGGGGCGATTTTAGAAGCAGACATTTTCAGAAATCTGGCACTTAGGTCGTCGGATCCGGTAGATTTCGTAGTATCAAGAGCTTTAAGTTGACTTTTGACAAAGGACAGCAGTACCAGTGGGATATTAAATTTTGGAGAATTTCGCATTTTATCATCTATGAGATTTGCAAGTAGGACATTTGTGTAATTTGTGACAGGCGAGTTATTTGCTTGATACTTTTTAAAAACTGAGGAAAAGTATTTATTAAATGTATTTGCTGCCAAATACAGATTTATTATAGGATTTCCGTCGTCATCATTTATATAATTAGTTTGAACTTTATTTTTGAATCCAGATAATTAATGTAAACTCTTCCATAGTTGTTTCGGATTTCGCTTATTTGATTGTATTGTTTCGTTGTAATACTGTTGCTTAGCTAAAGAATAACTCAGCTAAAGTTTTAACTTTCTGCCTCCATATCTTGTAATTTACTGAGTCTTTTTTCTTATGGAAATAATCCCTTCTTTTAATTGCATCAAGAATGTTAGTTTTCATCCAATTTGGTTGATTTACTTTTTTAAAGCGTTTCTTTCTTTTTGCGACGATCCTTTTTAAGACTGAGTTGAACTTTTCCAAAAATAAATCTAGGGAGTCATCTGGATTATCATAAACGTCAACTATTGACCACGGTAGTTCGGAAAGATCATTGATAAATCTAGTTTCGTCAAAATGTTTCATAGAAACAATGATAGTTTTATGCATATGACCTTGAATATACTGAGCTGAAACTTTACGAGTTAAACAAATAGGGTAATGATCGCTTATTGAGTACATCGGCATAGTTACTTCAGATATGTTCTGCGGCATATTCAAAAACGCATGATCTATCAATGTAGAAGAATTAGTTTACCCTAGTGGGATGTGTAACCAACTGAGTGAGATTTACAGATTCCATGAGATCAAGCCACGTTTAAGCATTCCTATCTGATTTTAATAAATCGAAATTAAAGTCACTAAGGAAAATACAGTCTTTTTCTTCTAAAATGATTTCTCTAATGCAGTTGTGTAATTTTTAAGCCAGTCAGCATTTGATGAAGATGGTCCGTACGTATAGCAAATAAGAACATTTTTTTGTGTTAGATTGTTGGATTTCAAGCCATATAGATTCAACTGACATATTTTCAAGGTCCAATCTTTGTACATGGTAAATCATCTCTGACATAAATAATTAAGCCACCTCCATGTGTGATCCTATCTTTTCTAAATAGTTTGAAATATGATGTTGTGATATAATAAGTTTAATCTCATCCAGATTATGATAAAGATAATGAATATTAAGGTGAATTATATTATTAGAATAACTCTGAGCACAATTATTATCAGAATACTGGGCCTCATGTTTTAAAAGAAAACAGTCAATATTAACACAATGATCAGAACTAGAAATAATACAATTTACAGTACTAAAACAAGTACATTTTAAATACATAATGTCATCATACTTAGGCCGACTGGAACATTTAGATTTACAATGTTCAGTTTGTAATAAGTGCACAGACTTGCATTTTAAAGCCCAATCTGTGTGGCTTTAAAGTAGAATATCGCTTAAGCCGGTGCTAGGAGGCGTGAGAGGTGTTGCACTTAACATTACCTCTCATGAACAGACTCAATAAAACCGAGTCTGCTACTTTTATCTCTTGTTTGTGTTAGTTGCTTCCAAGGGATCCCCTTTTCAGTATTTATTATCATTCACACTAGCATTTGTTTAGTGCTGTGTGGCGGCCGTGAAAAGTTGCCCCGACTACAAATCAGTAGTGTAATTACTTACTGGTCCTTTGAGATCCTCAAGTCCAATCAGTGTGGCTTTAAAGTAGAATATCGCTTAAGCCTGTGCTAGGAGGCGTGAGAGGTGTTGCACTAAACATTACCTCTCATGAATAGACTCAATAAAACCGAGTCTGCTACTTTTATCTCTTGTTTGTGTTTGCTTTCAAGGGATCCCCTTTTCAGTATTTATTAGGATCATCAGCACTAGAACAAGTATATGTTAAAGACACAATGTCATCCTCTCTATGCTGATTAGCACATTTAGCTTTACATTTATCGGTTTGTATTAATTACACAGACTTTTCGGATTGCCCCATGGATCCAGGTTCTGTCTCCGTCTTTGTGTGTAAAAGGATGGTATTGGCATGTATACCATCTCCCTGTTGCCTCGAGTATTTCTCCTCCCTGCAAACGTCCCTGGACGAAAACTCGTGTCAATTTCAACAGACTCATCTATGTTCGATGATGAAATACCAAATACTACGGAATCCTGTTAGGGCCATCGCGATCTCGCGTTTTCAATTTCGCGAGATTGCGAGATTGCAAAATAAATTTCGCATTCTCGTCCTATTCTACATTGAAAAAAACGCGAGATTTGCAAGCCAAACTTCGTGCAAACCTCGCGATTTTATCACGTTTTCATTTGGACGAGATCGCGAGAATGCGAAATAAATCTCGCATTCTCGCCGTATTCTACAATGAAAAAACCCCGAGCTTAGCAAATCAAACTTCGTGCAAACCTCGCGCTTTTATATCGGCCTATTGTACGATGAAAAAAACGCGAGAATTACGCGAAGTTTGGGTTAGCAAACCTCGCGTTTTTTTCTTCGATGTACCAGAGGGCAAAAACAAGAAAACATGTTTCTTATTCTCGTAATCTAATAAGAATAAAATCGCGAGGTTTGCACGACGTTTGATTTGCAATCCTCGCATTTTTTTCATTGTACAATATGCCGATATAAAATCGCGAGGTTTGCACGAAGTTTGATTGCAAATCTCGCGTTTTTTTTCATTGTAGAATACGGCGAGAATGCGAGATTTATTTCGCATTCTCGCAATCTCGTCCAAATGAAAACGTGATAAAATCGCGAGGTTTGCACGATGTTTGGCTTGCAAACTTCGCGTTTTTTTTAAGGTAGAATAGGACGAGAATGCGAAATTTATTTCGCAATCTCGCAATCTCGCGAAATTGAAAACGCGAGATCGCGATGGCCCTAACAGGATTCCGTAAAATACCGTATTAAGAGTTTTTTTCATGCTAGTGCCTAACATTTTGCCACCCTTAGGATTTAAATGTAAGTTGTCGCGGTACATTTTTGGGTCTGGCATTCCTTTTTTATTAAAGTTAATGTCGTTGTCAAGGAAGTGATGGCCATTTTCTTTGCATATATCCTCTATAGACGTATTTGTTTTGCTTATGATCTTGTTCACAACTTCGTCGTTTCTTCTGGGAAGAATAGATGAAACAATAACCTTTGCCTCTGAGTTGATGTTTTGAATCGTGTTAATTGTGTCTGTGAACTTATCAACAATATTTTCATTTAGTTCGGCGTCAGAAACGTTGTTTGTCCCAACATGTTTTATAACAGCGTTAGTGTTTCTTAAATAGTCAGGATCTGATTCTGCCATTTTTATTATCGTATTTCAATATTACGTATTCTGCCTCCAGATTGACTTTTAATGTTTACTTTCAGTTTTAAATCTGACATCCGTCTTGTACTCAGAATCTTTGTTATAGAGTCACCTGCAATGAATGCCGAGTATTTACTTTTTTTCATGACTATCAGGTTCTTTATTCATATGATTGTTCATTTTGGGTGGACTTGAGCTTCTGTCGCTATTTACCATTTGCTCATTTTCTCTTGAATCCTCTGTAGAGTTGTTTGTCTGCGTCTCTTATGCTTTCTGCGCATTTGGTGTTTGATATCAGACAATTCTTTGATAAGTGCTTCCTTAAGTTCATCGACTTCACCTGATATGTTTATGTCGATATTTTCCGTTGCACTTTGAATTTTCGATTCTACACTATATTATGCTCCCCTTGCTTTCATTAATTGTTCAACTAACATGGTCTTCTCCTTTAAAATGATTTCATTCTGCTTCTTAAGCTTACCGTTATCTTGTTCGTATATCAAAATTGTAGGATGTTGCCTTGGAAATATCGGAATTAATGCATGCCAAGGCACTTTCACTTTTCCCATTTTTTTCTTTTTTGATCTTAAGATCTTGTTTTCACCTTTAACATCTTCTAACAGAGCATGGATATACAGGGATTTGAAACTCCCTATACGCCCCTTGTTAATTCCCGATTCATCCGCCGAATGGCCAATAAGCTGGTTCCCTGCTTATTCTGCGGCAAACAACAGGTTACCTGTCAGTGCGGCGGCTATTTTTGAAGTGATCAATTATCCCGAAATGAGTTGATGCTGACCTACAAATGAATTATTAACACTACTACACGATCTATTTCAAATATCGAGGTAAGTTATTTAAATCTGCATGTATTGCTTTTAATTTATTGAAAAAAATGATGGAATTCAAACTATAACTTAGGTTTTAGCGGCGAAAATACGCTCGATAGCTGTGTTGATTTTCTTTTTGCTACAGTTTATTTTTCATAAAAATGTATACACATTCTAAGTGAAACTCATGTTTTATTTATGGGTCGATTTTCAAAATAATTATTTCTTTGTATTTCCATTATTGTGTAGATTTGAATGACGGCCTTGGATTTCTGTATAGCCTTTGTTACGCAGTTGAATTTGGTTGAAAATTCATAAATAAAGTCGCCTTTATTTTTCATAAAAATGTATACACATTCTAAGTGAAACTCCTGTTTTATTTATGGGTCGATTTTCAAAATAATTATTTCTTTGTATTTCCATTATTGTGTAGATTTGAATGACGGCCTTGGATTTCTGTAAAGCCTTTGTTACGCAGCTGAATTTGGTTGAAAATTCATAAATAAAGTCGCCTTTATTTTTCATAAAAATGTATACACATTCTAAGTGAAACTCTTGTTTTATTTATGGTTTGATATTCAAAATAATTATTTCTTTGTATTGCCATTATTGTGTAGATTTGAATGACGGCCTTGGATTTCTGAATAGCCTTTGTTTTGTTCCCAAATTACGCTGTTGAATTTGGTTGAAATTGGTTGAAAATTCATAAATAAAATCGCCTCTATTTTTCATAAAAATGTATACACATTCTAAGTGAACCTCCTGTTTTATTTATGGTTCGATATTGAAAATAATTATTCCTATGTATTGCTATTATTGTGTATTTAATTTGTCGAGTCACGTCACTGTCGCAGTTTCACATACGGTAAAACGAACGTAATTGTTCTGATTTAGTCCGTTTTTAGTACAACTTAAACAGACATCACTGTACAGAATAAAGAATTATCTTTCAGCTCGTATTTGAATTAGCCAGCTAGCTTAAATACTTTTCCCAAAATAAACAAATCAGCAACAATATGTATATATTATATATATTAAATTTGCCGAGAAACGTCACTGTCGCAGATTCACATACGGTCAAACGAACGTAATTTTTCTTATTAAGTTCGTTTTCAGTAAAGCTAAAACAGACATCACTGTATAGAATAAATAATTATCCTTCAGCTCGCATTTGGATTAGCCAGCTAGCTTAAATACTTTTCCCAAAATAAACAAATCAGCAAATATATATATATATACATATATATATATTAAATTTGCCGAGTCACGTCACTGTCGCAGTTTCACATACGGTCAAACGAACGTAATTTTTGATATTTAGTTCGTTTTTTGTAAAGCTAAAACCAACATCACTGTATAGAATAAATAATTATCCTTCAGCTCGTATTTGAATTAGCCAGCTAGCTTAAATACGTTTCCCAAAATAAACAAATCAGCAACGATATGTATATATATTTTTTTTTAATATGTCGAGTCACGTCACTGTCGCAGTTTCATATACGGTCAAACAAACGTAATTTTTGTTAATTAGTTCGTTTTTAGTAAAGCTAAAACCAACATCACTGTATAGAATAAAGAATTATCTTTCAACTCGTCTTTGAAATAGCCGGCTATCGTAAATACTTTTCCCAAAACAAATAAATTAACAACGATTTTCTTACATTTGATCAATTCGTAAGACGGTGCGTAACTTAGCGCACTGCGCATGCGCGATAATACCTTACCTGTACGCGCAAGTATTCATGGGTAAATTATTATTCGGCGGATAAATTGGATTTACGACATGTTTCAAATCCAGTGTATGTAGATGAACAGAGTTAGCATTCTCTCATTCTCACATTTTAATAATGTTGTTTGGGAAAGAAACTCTTTGAGAGTATGTTGCAATTCCTTATTTTCGACCTTTTGTTTATCTATCTCTGCTTTATATGTATTCGCGTTTTCAACAGTCTTTTGTTTTTACTTAACTTCCATTTTAATCTGACTAGTTCTTTGGTTAAAAATGTATTAATTCACATCCATTTTGAAAGCATTAACTGTTTAAATAAGTATTTTCTCTGACTGAGTTGCTTGTTATTCATTTTGTATCTGATGAGTAAATACTCATTGCATTCAAAATGTATCTATACAGTTATGTTATATGCATAATTGTATGTGTTAGTAGTAATTATCATAGTTGTATAAATATGAACAATATGGTTAAATGTAGAACATTTATGTTGGGATAAAACGTATGTCGTTAACATATTTATTTCCCCACCGTTCTTGTATATTAACGTATCATACAACTGGTGAACATATATATAAACACCCATCACTGCAATTTTAACTGTGTTTAGGCCATGGATAAAACGGGGAACACGGAAAGTGCCCTACTTCACAGTGTTTCATATTGAGGCCCAAATAGAGAAAAATAATTGTACAATATCAAGTTAACTTCGTGTAGTAAAGGCTTGTTAACACATCAACGTTAAAGGTAAAATGGAGTGCGTGGTCCAGTGGTAGAGCGCCGAACTCCTGATCGAGAGGTCGTGGGTGCGATCCTCCGTCGCGGCCACGTTATTTATCCTTGAGCAAGATAATAAATCCACTTTGCTTAGTACTGGTTCTACCCAGGAAGCCATCGAGAATGATTAATCTAAATTGCAAGAACTTGTTTCGCAATCGATGTAAAATAAATATGTTTAACATGCCTCCGCCTCAAAGGAATGCAGTTGGTCTAAATATTTGACCAACTCTTCATGAATGACGAGCTGCATACTTGTTTACCTTTTTGAGCGGGGTTTGATGATTTACAACTTCCGGTTTTACGACAATAAGTTCTGTATTTTATTACTAACTATGGCAGCCTAAATATGTTTTTAAGAACAATAGCGCACTAGTTAATGATAAACAATATTGTTTAAGTAGTTGTTTGATCAAGTTCTAAATTGTTTTAATTCCGCCAAAGCGATCTTGTTTGTCCGGGTACGTTTCTGTATATTTGAGGGCCGTTCTGGAATTCAAAGATTTTCGGGTACGTTTCTGTATACATAAATGTACACCGGGTACCTTTCTGTAGCACCCGATGCGACAATGACCTAATAATGGTTAATGTTCCATCCACAGACGTTCATTGCAATAGTATAGCGAAACGATACTTGAGAGAAGAACAGTGCATGTATAATATAACACACACAGCTGGAGGTATTCCTCTACTGTTAATGTTCCATCCACAGACGTTCATCACAATAGTATAGCGAAACGATACGTGAGAGAAGTATGAGAATGTCCAACGATGTGATACGAGCATATATCATGAAATATATCGAGGCGAAAGCCGAAATATTTTCATGATATATACGTGTAACACTAAGTTGGATATTTTATAACTGTTTTATTGCTAGCCACTCCCCCTTGTAAGATATCTGGTATAACGGCACACTTTTTGAAAAGTGTGCCGTTATACGAATTCGTTTTCCTGTTTTGAATATATCATACGACTTTGGACAATAGAAAGTACTCACAGGTATGCGATAAGAAGAGCTAGTATATGTTTAATATAACACACACAACTAGCGGATTCTTTTACTTTTTATGTTCCATCCACAGGCTTTCTTTACACTAGTATAGCGAAATGATACTTGAGAGAAGAAGAACTAGTATATGTTTAATATAAAACACACAACTAGCGGATTCTTTTATTGTTTATGTTCCATCCACAGGCTTTCATTACAATAATATAGAGAAATGATACCTGACATACTTGAGAGAAAAAAAGATAGTATATGTATAATATAACACTATCTCTTCTCTCTATCCTTTCGCTTTACTATTTTAATGAAAGCCTGTGGATTCTCGACATATTGGATCCATTTCACGTTTTAAATTGGTAATTTCAAAGCTTTTTATTTTATTAAACTAATATATCCAAAATAACAGGCGTAGTCATTTAGACGTATCGTAGGTAGTGCATTTGATTGGCCAATGTCATTTAGGATGGACCGCATTAATTATAGATTATGTGATTTTATCTACTCCGAAATTCGTATAATATAATGATCCTTTGGGAGAAATACATTTGACTGAATGATATAATTCAATGACCACAATAATAACATACAGTTGGGACATTAAATATTAATGTAAACTTAAATGAATTAATGCCCAGTAGATAAATAAATGACGACACGGTTGACCAAAAGCCGTGTTGCTATACAATAATAATGGTAGGAAGTGCGTACAATCTCATAAACTGAGGGCGTCGTGTAACATGCACATCGGACCATATAATAGCACTTTAACTGTTCTGTTGATTCTTATAAGCAGGAGCATCGCCAACACCACTGAACAAAATAAATACTTACAGTATCAGTTACCTTTTGGAATAGGAAGAGATGGCGGCAATTCTTGTCCAGTACGTTATAGTGATCTCGCTCGGAACTTTGGTTTATGGCGGCTTGATTGAGAGTACTCCGGCTTCAAACATTTCAGTTCCGGTTTGGAAGTACTATGAATTTATTGCTGGTACATTGTCCAATATTGATCCGAAAATGGTTCCTGTCGATGACTTATCAAAAGCACTAGACCTTACAATACAATTCGGTCTACTGTCGCTGACACATTTTGACGAAATCTCCGGTCAGATCAACATGGTTGCATCTTTAAACATCTCATGGGAAGGTTCCAACCTACCGACATGGGAGTCATCACTATTTGGCGGGAAGGATTCGTTCGCGGTGCCAACGGAAAGCGTATGGCATCCGAAGTTATTATTGTTGAATCCAGCTAAAACGGTTGGAGACCTGACGAAGATGTCTGACAAACTCCGGATTCTGTCAACAGGGGCGGCGGAATGGGATGTTATAGCAATCATAGAGGTGAGTCCGTAGCATTGTATATTGCTTTGTACTGTCAACGATTAAAGAGACACGCGGCAATCTTGAAGTGTTTATTAGCGTGTCGATTTATAAATCCAGCATTATTTTGACTTTAAACCTGCTCACATATAATTAAATAAAGCATTCAGTTTGTATTATATCTTCTTATTTAACTACATTATACTGGTGCAATATAATCAACAATTAGTAATCTGAACAAATTAATTTGCTTAATACAAGTACTATTATTATAATTAATATTAATGATTGAACAAATGCAAGTTATGTAGAAAGTAACGGGACGTCGTGCTTTTTTTAAAAAATCAAGTGTTCCATTTAAAGGGACACACGGCCGTCTTGAGTTTAACATCAAGCATTGACATCAGCCCTGATTTATTAACCCTGTATCATTTTGACTTTAAAACCGTTTGTATATCATTAAATAAAAAAATGAGTTTCAACTGTCTTCGCTGTTCTACTAAATATTTAAATATATTATTGGTGCAAAATAATTATTATTATTTTTATTTTATTATTTTTTTTATTTTAATTGTTTTCATTTTTCATTATACTACAAAATGCATCATTCATAAAAGTAGATAATACTGACTACATCTATTGTACCAGTAGTTATTATATCAAGATACTCTTTTATATAGAACTTTATTATTTAACATGTTGTTTTGTTATAATGTTAAAGAAATTTAACCCGCCAAGCAAATGCAAGCAACAGCAAAATAGCACTACAAAATGTGTTTATAAAAAATCTATCCAGGTGCCCAAGGTCATATGCGCCGATTAATTGAAAATGTTTATTCACGGGTTCCAAAAACGCCCGCGATTGACTATGCGCAAAACGATCTTAAATCGATTTTCCATCTTCGTGGTCTAGCCTGGCTGGCTAAAACCGTTTTCATTGTGTCATTAGAATTCGGACTCTCAAAATATGCAAGCAATACATATACCTCGTCTTCATTAGGCTCAGAAACGGTGTACTTACAATGTAAAAGTGTGACTGTTGTTGGCGGCATAGGCATTTTAAGCCAAAGAAACTAAACTATTGATTTTTTATCTTGGCAATATACATGTAAAGTAGTTTAAGGTACAATCTAACATATAACATAATATTTTAATTGAGTATAAATAAGCGGGTAAGTTTGAACATTATCTTACATAGTACCTCATACAATGCATTAACTGTAGAAAAGTAGAAAAGAGATTTGATATGCAATTTGAGCCGAGACATGATCATTTAGTTGTCACACTATCTACCACAGTAAATATGTATGAATGATTTTTCCCCCATTTCTTTTGTGAGGTGGGGAGTGGGGTGGGTGTGGGGTGGGTGTGGGGGGGGGGGGCGGGGGGAATATAATATATAGTTAGTAATGTGTAAAAATACTTGTTGAATATACCAAATGTAATTGTTAAAGGGACTGAAGGCGATCTGGAATAGTAATTGGTACTATTGTTTGGGGCGCTTGTTTCAGCCAAAGGTTTTTCTGCAGTAGCTTGAGCAATTTAAAAATACTTACATCAGTTATATATCATTAGAACTGACATTTTAGTGGTAAATAAAACTACTTTACTTTTGAAAATCGGTTTAGAAATAAATATTTTACAGCCAAAATGATTTTTCGATGGGGCTTTTCCTATTTAAATTCCTTGCTGGTGGGACAGCAGAAAATTAAGACATTTCAATTAACTTTAGTAATCCTTCATATTTTGCTATAAAACTTTCAGGGTGTCTTAATTTAATAATATTAAACCATTTTTGGATAAATATTCTAAAAAAACACAAAAAAACAACAACAAATTACAATTTTTTCATGCAGCAGAATCGATTTTGAAAAGTAAGGTATTTATATTTACCACTAAAAATGTCTTTTTCACTAATATACAACTTATTTAGCTACGAGATGTATTTTAACTGAAAAGTCCAAAAAACCTTTGGCTAAAACAAGCGCCGCAAACAATAATGCAAATGAAAACCTTCATAAAGTGTATGAGGCGCCATACGTGACTATATGTTGTAAGATAAATATATACGTTGCGTATGAAATATATATATATACTGAATACAAAATATTTATGATACAGACAAATATATACGTTACTCCGAAATATATATATTGAACACAAAATATATATGATACAGACAAATATACACGTTACTACGAAATATATATATTCTATCCAAAAATATATATCACACAAATATATATGTTATTCCTATAAATATATATTCTGAAAAATATATATTCTGTTTTTAAATATATATTGTAGACGCAAATATATACGTTACTCTGAATATTTTTTCCCCTAATTCATATATTGTAGACGTAAACATTTATATGTTATACCGAAAATATATTCGCTTTATAAAAAAATATATTGTCAGTCTTAATATATTGAAGATGAAAATATCTGAGATGGAAATAAATAGTTTCTCTAAAATAAATATATTGCAGACACAAATATATCAATGACATATCGATAAATAATGGTGCGAACTTCTGGGTGACCGAAACTAAATAAATATTTGTTTTCCATATATATCGATCCCAACTGCCTCAATCTTTTTTTTTCAAAAATAATTATTTCCGATGATCTACGGAAATGAGCGAGTTTGTACGATTGCCAAATATATATGACTTCCGCAAATAAATACGTTGGCACAGACTGTGCTGCAAATATATACGTTGGCGTAGACTACTACACTGTCCCGTTTTTCATAGGTGGCGATTACCTATGAGCCAAAAGTATGTTTTTAATAAATCATCCAGTCAAAGATGAATTAATTCATCGGTATTATATTTAATTCAATGTAACTTTATTTGATTCACTACTTCTTTTGAAACCATTTAATCAAACTTAAAACAATCCGATGCTTTGTAAAATAATCCGGAGTGTTTTTTCAAACCATCTAATCGATCTTGAAACGATTCAATGCACTGCTAAACAGTTCAGTCGGAAACATGAATCATTATATCTCTCCCTCTGACGAATCGAACGTTGTTTAACGGCTTATCAACACGGTATAGGTTATTTAGAGCCGCCCCAGAGAGAGGGGAAGGATACACAGGAATCCGGGAACCGTGTCCTACTCTTAGTATCGAATATATTCCTATGGTTCTTCAACGTGCTCGGGGGATAAACCGATACACAGGACCGCCCGGTTTAGGTCTCCATCCGACGGACGAGGCTAAGGGAAAGTGTTTTGCCCAAGAACACACCGACGAATCTCAGTAGTACCACGGAGGATTGAACCCGGGACATCCGGTTACAAATCCGCCGCGCTACCGACTGCGCCACGCCAGCCGAGGCCACGCGCCTGATGCATTCGGATAATATAAACATTATTGAGGTGGTGGAACGGAGGGTGGGGGATACGGTTTACGTGATCAATACGTTGGTAAGAAGATGGTGCATCGACGAATCAGATATGTCACGACAGTTTCTTGTATTACAAAACTACTTTTAGACAAAGTATGATCATTATCGCAGTCGCGTATTTCAATATCAGCATACTCGAGATACTCGCTATTACACTAACGAGGTCTGAACCAAGGCCTGAAATTGCGGGTTGCTTAACAAAAGAAAGAAATACTATTCTATCTGAAAGACAGCATGGTTTCAGAAAGAAGAGATCCTGTGAGAGCCATCTCATAATCATGCTCCAGGACTTAGCATCCGGTCTAAATGACGAACAACAGACAGATACCATTCTGCTCGACTTCGGGGTTTGCGTAGACCCCAATCAGAGATTTTTTAATCTGTTTTTAACTGCACTTGGACCGTTCACCACTTGTACTTAGTTCACCACATGTGCGAGTATGTTCCGGAGGAACCCGGCACATTAGAAGAAGAAGAAAAAGAAGAAGAAGAAAAAGAAGAAGAAGAAGAAGAAGAAGAAGAAGAAGAAGAAGAAGAAGAAGATCAATAGTTCTTCGTACGTTAGATGTTTGGTCGTCCATTTTTTGCGGATTTGTTATGTTTTCGTGGTAAAGAAACTCCAACATGCGGAACACTTCTCGGACGCTGGGAAATACGCTCTTTAAATTTGGCTTTTCTCGAGTTTGAAAAACGGGACAGTGTAGCAGTCTACGCCAACGTATATATTTGCAGCACAGTCTATGCCAACGTATATATTTGCAGAAGGCATATATATTTGGAAAACAAATATGTATTTAGTTTCGGTCACCCAGAAGTTCGCACCATTTATTTATCGATCTTTCATTGATATATTTGTGTCTGCAATATATTTATTTTAGAGAAACTATTTATTTCCATCTCAAATATTTTTTCAATATATTAAGACAGACAATATATTTTTTATAAACCGAATATATTTTTCGGTATAACATATAAATGTTTGCGTCTACAATATATAAATTAGGAAAAACATATATTCAGACTGACGTATATATTTGCGTCTACAATATATATTTAAAAACAGAATATATATTTTTCAGAATATATATTCTTAGGATTAACATATATATTTGTATGATATATATTTTTGGACAGGATATATATATTTTGGAGTAACATATATATTTGTCTGTATTATATATATTTTGTATTCAATATATATATATCTCGGAGTAACGTATATATTTGTCTGTATCATATATACTTTTGTATTCAGTATATATATTTACACACAACGTATATATTTATCTTACAACATATAGTCACGTATGGCGCCTCATAAAAGTGCTTCCGTTTTATATGCATTGTGTAGCCTATACGCATTGAATTAAACTTCATCTTACCGTTCAAGTTAAGTATTATTAATGAAAATGTTCGGTTTGGAAAGATCACTTTGTTGCTAAGTCGTAAATATTAATTTAAATGGGGATTATAAGTAGTACATTGGACAGTTGGGCATCACGCTCTGCGCATGCGCAGGAAAGGACAGGAAATGACGTAATCATATGATGAAATATGGCGAAATGGTTCAGATGCAATATTATGAAATAGCCATGTTTCTGCCGATTGTGATTTTTTATTTTATTTTAGGACATGACATGAACAGGCACATTTTAATATGTTGCGAAATAATACTATGTTTAGAATGAACAGACAGACGAATTTTTGAACGAGCGTATTTCTAAAATCTCCCTGTTCCAGAGATCCTTTATCAGAATAAAAAATATTTAGTCATTAAGCGCAGTAAGAATTTCTTATACACGGGGTCAGTGTGTACTGTTGTAAAAAAAACACAGGTGATTTATGACTACATGGATAACAGACGGAGAATACGAGTGAATTCAAACCCGTATAAATTTTAAAATTGATATCGGATTTTATAGAATTTTACACTATCTAAAAGATCACATATTCAGCTACAATTCTGTCACTGGGTATAATTATGTTTTATACGACACTAAAGAAATTGATAAACGTCAGAAAGAGGACACTGTCGTTCGTAGACTAGTTTCCCCTAATCAAACACGCTGGAAGAATGTCTTATAATGACTGCAGTACTAGTTTAAGTGCTAAATTATGGTAATCTTGTCTTGTACCATTTAGATAAAATGAGATTACAGTTAATTTATTTTAACACGAGCCAATGGCTGGATAATTGGTTTACTACATTGGCATACGATTTACCGCTGAGCTTCAGAAGACCAATATAACAACTTGTCTAAGTATATGTAAATTGACTGATTACGTCTGTGCGCATATTCAGTGGGACTAGAGGATGGAATATCCCGTTCTGGCGACCGTCTATTGACTTTGACTAGACCCGATTTTCAATAAATAATAATTAAGGACTGAATTGTTCGGGCTTCTCACCAACATTAAACCATCCTAAATTTTCATACCCCGTGTAAAATTCATGATATCAAATTCAGTCCTTATATTAACGTTTCATTTTACTATAAACAGAGTATTATTCAGTTATACAATTCCAATGATACGAGTATTGCATTGATCAATTTTAGCTTGTGCAATACAATGTAAATATTGTTTGATAAATCTTCCATATTGCCATGTGTCCCTTTAATATAGCACGGCTATTTACATTGTGTGTATTACATTTGTTTCAGGCCTCTTGTTCCGTGGACGTGGCTCTGTTTCCGTTTGACATTCAAACCTGTACCGTAAATATCGCTCCTTGGGGGTACGATACGACGGAGATTCATATGAGGGGCCTTCGTGTAGTTCAGAGCCTAGGTAGCCTCTCCAATATCCAGAACACTGAGTGGGAACTGCTCAATATCAACGTCATTGGTAACAATAACGATAGGATTCCGTATCTGGAGGTGTCACTCAGTGTCAAGCGGAAATACGAGTATTTTCTCGTTAACGTCCTGTTGGCACCGATTCTGTTAAGTATTTTGAGTCCATGCGTATTTCTGCTACCAGCCTCATCGGGAGAGAGGATGTCGTTTTCTATCACGTGTTTTCTATCATTCAGCGTGTTTTTGAACCTCATCAGTGACAACATGCCCAAAAGCTCGGTCCCCATCGCAAACCTGTCTTACTTCATGATGTACATGTTGATTCACAGCTGCAGTGTGCTATTTTCCACGATTGTGACCCTACGTATCTACCATACGGACGTCTTAAAGCCCATACCACGCTGGGTGCGAGTGTTTGTCAAGATAGTCCGATTCCATTACTGTATCAAACAGTGCAATGGTAAACCTGGCGTAACGCCAATGCAAATGCGTGACCAAGACATTCGCAATGATAGCATTGAAATGAAAGAGATCAAATTGAAGTCAATGCGCGGGGAAATAGAATGCACTAAACGCGATGCAATCACGTGGTACCTCGTGTCTGAGACCATGGATCGCGTTTTCTTTGCCGCGTACATTGGCTGGATGTTGTTTACGATCATCACGTTCTTTACCGCCGTAAACGTTATCTGAATATTAAATGACTGAAAACAAGGACACGTCTGCTTGACAGTTTTAAGCAATACTTTTTTTATATATAAATATACTAAAAGGATAAAAGAAACGCAGCTTGTATTTAATGTAAAGAGATTCCAAATGTTAAGTCCTAAGCTTGCTTTACGCATATTCAGACATACATTGTTATTTTAAGAACACATGCATAAACCTATACTTTTAATCGGAATATATACATTATTATATGAGTTGAACACCGTGGTTGAGTTTTGATAAACGGTTTTGTAGTGTAATTGGGTCGTTATTTGGCGGGTTAGTGCCTTTAACAACCGTGTTGCCTTCTACTATATACTGGCGGTCTTCTACTATATACTGGCGGGCTTCTACTATATACTGGCGGTCTTCTACTATATACTGGCGGTCTTGGCGGTCTTCTACTATATACTGGCGGTCTTCTACTATATACTGGCGGGCAATGAAAAAACACCAGTAGATTATATGGATATTAAAAGCTATTGCTTAACTTATGTATAAGAATATGTGCATATTTTGAAATTGAAGGATATTAATTAACAAATGCAAACATTGATAGTGACAGAATTCCTAAACATGGCGTAAAATGTTCAATTAAAGTCACGTTGGTAGAAAACAAAAGTTACATTTTTATACCGGTTACGGCCAACCATTTTACCGTTTCTGCTATGTTATTCCAACAAGATAACGTGTTACAAGTGACGTGTTCTTGCTGGAATAACGTGTTATCGGGATGATTTCCTTGGAACGGTAAAACGGTTGGCCATACTAGGTATTAACATGTGTGACTTTTGTTTTCTACCCATGTGCCTTTAATTGAACACTTTACACCATGTTGGGAAATTCTGAGACAATAAGTATTTGAATTTGTTAAATAATATCCTTAACCTTTAATTTCAAATATGCACTTATTATTATAGAATACTTATAAGCAATACAATTTAACACCCATATAATTACTGGTGCCTTTTTATTGACCGTCAGTATATTTTTTAAATGTAAAAAAATAAAGGAGTCGCTTTGGTTTTAAAATGAAAGATATCGCAATGCAATTATACATTATTAATGTCAACAATAAATTCACCAATATTTAATTCACTTTATACTTTCCGTTGAAAAACACACAAAATAAACAGCGTTTAAGTTTGAATAAATTTCACCTTTCTAGTAAGCAGGATACTATGTGCAACAGCGCATGAGTCTCTACATACAAATGGCTAACTTCATTTTTCAAGGAGGCGCACGAACTGCCTGCAACTGCACGCAAGCACCGTCTCCGCATCTCGATGAAGAATTGATTTGCACATTTTCGGCGTTTATACTGTTTTGAACGCCGGTAGTAAATAGCGAATTCCATGAAGTGCTTAAGCTCTTTTAGTAAATTTAAACATTCGCTGCCGGAGAATCAATTCTTATACTTACATTATTTACATTATGGTTCAGTTGTTATAGTACCAACAATAACGTGCCCCGGGAGGTTGTTAATGATAAATGCGTGAAAGCAAAATAAATATCATCGGTGTATTTTCTGACCGCGGAATAGCCATTTTCTATTGCAGCACATTAGATGTCTCCGCCTACCGTACCGGATACGTGCACAGTCCGAAAAGTGAACTTTATTAGAAATTATACGCTTTTTCTTTTTAACAGAAGATATTAAGTGAATGTAAATATTACAAAATGGCTATTCCACTGTCTGAAATATACTGACGGTAGTTGTATCTCTGGCATTGTTTTATTATCAGTCTGCCAAAGCATGTTATTTTGATACTATAGCGACGGGATAATGATATATAAATATGACGAATGATTCGCAAATTGTCAATATTTATGCGGTTTTTTGAACGTCAGTAGTGAATGGCAAAGTTACCAAAAAGCGCTTCATGAAATTTGCCATTTACTACCGACGTTTAAAAACATATAAACGCCGAAAATGAGAATCAAATCCTAATTATCTAAAAGAGTATGATAGTGGACCTTTGGAAACGGCCGATCGCGATAAATACGAAATATGGCAGTCTCGGTTTGATTGAGATTGCTGTTCATGAATGGTTTGCTACCGTTCACGCCCCCTCTAACACAATGGCAAGCGATCATACTTTGTTCTGATCCACCGAACGATTTCATGTGTTTTGCATTTCCCACTTCCACTTATTTATTTTTTGTTGTTGTTGTTGTTTTCTTCTACTTATAGTTATAATTTTATGATATTAGCTTGTCTTTCTACTTACGTGCTGTAGTTAATCCAGTTTAATGATACTTTTAATTGCAATAGCTAGTCATTATACGTTAAAACTCCATTTTATGGGAAGGACCGTAACTAATATGGCTAACACTTATGGCCCAACCCAACTGCATTGTACTTGTTCATATTTGACAATATGTTTGCATAAATATGTTTGCATAAAATAACAGCGTCTCCGTGGCCGAGTAGTTCAAACGACGTTGTGTTATAAACTTTCTCGCCTCCCACAGCTGCGGGTTATAATCCCACTGGGAGCTCGACTTGTAAGTGAAGTGTCGATTCTTACGGATGGCAGGAGGTGTACAGTACTGGTTCCACCCAGAAAAAAGGGTGGTCTGCCTCCACCACAAAAAAATCGACCGTCATAAATAACCTGACATGTGGTGAAAATGACGTAAAACATCATACAAACAAACAAAAGCGTAAAACAATAATAAGCGTTTGTATCTCCGTCACTGGTTTATTATCTGTATATATTGTAATTTCTGTGAAAAAAGTAAAGTATATCAAAAAAACATTTACGTTTTTGTCATTGAAATGTAAAGAGTCCGTGAACAAGTTTTTCAAAACTTACTTTCTTAAACTTGACGATATTCCGTATGATTCTTATACCACTTTGATGCCTATTGATGCTGCCTATTGATGCTGCCTTGTTGGTTAGAGATAATATCATGGCGGGGATTTTTTTTATTTACTCTGTCCTGTTTTAATGGGATGACGGTAGGGTAAGTGTGAGGTTTGGTGCACCCTAGAACCGGTTTAAACCCCCAGTGGCCTTTGTTGCCACTGACCGTTCCAAGGCGGTAGCCCCATTGTCAACACTTTTGTGTTTGTGATGTCGTTTGCATTTTTTATTACCTTTGCTTCTCGTTTGTCTGTTTGCGTGTTTGTTTTTGTGTTTTGTGGTTGACTGTCGTCCTTGAATGCTGCTTTCCCTGTCCGATATGTTTATCTTTCTTGAACAAGGTCATCGTTAATATTCTTGTATTCCCAATTACAGACAAATATGGAATAGACCTTGCACGAAACACGCCTACTAAACAGTGTCTCCAGCTCAAAAAAGAGCAATCGTAAAATGAGACAATGCAGCATCCGAGCTAGAGACATCGTCAAGAAATGGCTGTCAAAATGTGAGTATGACCAATGTTTTAGCTATTTTTTTATTGTTTTAAGACATGAACTGGCAAATCTGAGAATGTCATGCTCCGGGTATAAGCCAGGAACGTCCGTAAAACCCACGATTTGTTCCATATAATGGCTTACCTTTGTTGTAGAATTTTTCTCCCGTGACCGGTAAGCTTGTTTACATGACAAATTTCGACATTCTTGTGTAGTTTAGTCCGAGTTCTACACATTAAACATATTGTAGCATCATATATTGATCCAATATGATGATAAAAACAAATGAGCAACACAAATACGCAGGAAAAGGCATTACTCGGAGAGTTATGCTGATTTTTTTATAAGAGCTAGAGACAACATACGAGAGCTGGAGACAAAACAGGGAGCTAGAGTCGATGGATTTAGAAGTATTACTTAAAACTTACGTATTTGAAGTGGTGGTTATCATCGAAAGAGACTGATGATATCGTGACATTCGAATTAATCGTAGGTTTCTACGAAGCGATACACCCGGTATATATGTTCGCTAAACAATAAATGAACTGAATGTGATATTTATTTCAATGTATGTGTATACCAAATATGTCCAACTTACGCAGATGTTCTATTTACATGTAATCTATTGATTTTCGTTTAAACTGTATCCGTATTATCGTGAAACTGTAAACATGTATCTACATTTGATGTTGATGTACCGTATATACTTTGAAGTAATAGGTAAAATGTATTAAATATTTGGAATGTTTAGCTCACCTGATCGCCCTGTGTCCGTCGTCCGTTGTCCGTCGTTAACTTTTTGCTTCAAACAACATCTCCTCCTAAAACCGCTTGGCCAATGTCAACCAAACGTCACATTAATGTTCCTTGGGTGGTCCCTTTTCAAGTTTGTTCAAAGAATTGAATTAGGTGCAGAACTTTGGTTGCCATGGCAACGGAAATGATTTTTTTTTTAAACTTTAAAAATCTTCTTGTCAGAAACTACTGGCCCGATTTCGAAATAATTTCACAGAAATGTTCCTTGGGTGACCCTCTACCAAGTTTGTTCAAGCCGTCGAGATTCGTCAAAAAACATGACCGCCAGGGGCGAGGCTGGTTTTTCCTATATGGCTATAGTAAAAAAATTCAAAAATCTTCTTGTCAGAAACTACTGGTGCAATTTCAAAATAATTTCACATAAATGTTCCTTGGGTGACCCTCTACCAAGTTTTTTCAAGCCGTCGCTATTTGTCAAAAAATGTCATCTGAAAATATCGAAATAAAATAATTTTCAAAGTAGGTACAAGGGCAAGGAAGTTACGAGTACAAGATGTTTGCAATGGTTATTATTCGTCCACAATCCTGTTTCTAGTGTGACGTAAGCAAAACTTATACCACAACTGAAATCGTTTGAGGGTAAAACACGCAAGAGTAAACTGACGGATAATGACGCCATGCCATATATTTAATAGCGCTATATATACTACTAAGACGTCAGCTATAATTACCTCATAGTGTGACATTTATAGTTATAATAGGAATAGAACAATAACTTTGAGTGTGCAAATATTGTATTTATTAGCATGTTTACTCGTTGTATTCAATATACATAAACGATCACTCAGTACATTACCTCTATTTATTTACATGTTTATCCATGTCATAAATGATGTACCGGTGTTATTTCAAGTTTACTTGGGTGTGCTATGTTATACATGTTGTATACTAAATCATCATTACAACTACCTATGATTCTAAATTGCATGATACCACCCGTTATATCATATTTATAATAGGTCGCATAGCAAAACAATAAACAAGACTTACGCTTCGGCACAACGTGTGCCCCTAGTTAAGACACTGCCTTCTAATATGGCCGTTGGTTAAATAGATATCTATTTTATGAAGAATGAAACATCAAACTTTACTGACAAAGGAAGAAAATAACTTGAAGAAATAGCTCATGTGGTGGGATTTTATTTACAAAATTCAATTGATACAACACTGAGCTATTAAGGTTGACAGTATGGTGGGGGTATTGGTAGTTTCTGATTTTTAAAATTGGTTTAATTCAGTTTTATTATGGTATGCAATAGTATTGCATCGACTCTAGCTCCCTGTTTTGTCTCCAGCTCTCGTATGTTGTCTCCAGCTCTTATAAAAAAATCAGCATAACTCTCCGAGTAATGCCTTTTCCTGCGTATTTGTGGTGCTCATTTGTTTTTATCATCATATTGGACCAACATATGATGCTACAATATGTTTAATGTGTATAACTCGGACTAAACTACACAAGAATGTCGAAATTTGTCATGTAAACAAGCTAACCGCTCACGGGAGAAAAGTTCTACAACAAAGGTAAGCCATTATATGGAACAAATCGTGGGTTTTACGGACGTTCCTGGCTTATACCCGGAGCATGACATTCTCAGATTTGCCAGTTCATGTCTTAAAACAATAAAAAAATAGCTAAAACATTGGTCATACTCACATTTTGACAGCCATTTCTTGACCATGTCTCTAGCTCGGATGTTGCTTTGTCTCTGTTTAGTAGGCGTGCATTAAGGGCTATTGGAACGATATATTTCAAAAAAGATAAACAGAAATGGATGGAGTAACATGTCCAACCACATGCATAATTTAGGCATGAGCAACGTCGGCCATATAGTACATGACAGTAATTCAGCGATATTACTGTGAACGTGATATCATAAGGAATATGGTAGAAAGTGTGCCCTTTATATCCGAAAAGATTGGTACAAGTTTAATCAAAGTTGTTTTGTGTTTTTACCTGAAATAAATTGGTCTGTATAATAGCCAGTTATCCATCTGGAGCAGACGAGACATCATTTCTTAATAAAATAAGCCATGTTATCGTATCATGTCGAATTTATTTTATTGGTATGTATATAGGGTAAAAGCGAGGTTTGGAAGTTTGGTGAACCCTAGAACCTGGTTAAATTCCAACGACCTATGTTTTTGCCACTGACCGTTCCAAGGTGGTGATGTCTTTGAAGTCATATTTACTGAAAGGATAAAGAAACGCGACACAGGAATTTCCGCTATATATTGTATATTCAGCACACTTAATTCCATATATATTCCAAGGAAATCCCAAGACGTTTTGTAAAACAAAAGTTGCAGTTATTAAGAGAAAGGATACAACTGTGATGTCGTAGACGTTTTAATCACAGTACACATTGTAAAAAGAAATTCATAAATGTTGAAGTTCCTCTTTGAAAAATTGAGCCAATTCAGTACTGTATTTAACGTAAAGAGTTTGCAAAATGTTGCATCCCAAGTTTGCGCCAAACGCGTATTCTTTCAATATTGAAACTTTGCAGGAATACTAGTTGCTGTTTAACGTGTTGTTTTAGTTTTTTTTTCCGAACGTAGCCATGTACCATTCGATTAACAGCAGCATATTGTACATACAATATATAGCGGAAATTCCCGCGTCGCGTTTCTTTTTCCTTTCAGTATACCTTGCCTTTTATTCATCCTTGTAATGGTTGTTTGTTCCTATGCGAGTTTTATTTTGTTTGACTGTGGTCCTGGAATGCTACATTTCCTGTCCGACTTGTATATATGCGCTTTTGATATTAGAAACTTGGTGGCTATCTTTAGATCAGATAAAGACGGTTTTGAACATGCAGTAGATATAAATATCGGGTTCAATAATGTATTTATTCAGCTGCCAAAGGCAGCTAGCTGACTCTTATATGTGTTTTATATCTGTCTATGGTTAACAGACTGTGACTCATGTAAGTGGCAATAAGCATGCTTTACAACTTGAATTCCTAGAGAACTTGAATGGTATAAACACATATTTTGTAATGTTGAAAGGTTACCATTTCACTTGCTGAAATGGCGTTTTCGTAAACCAGTCTACTGAACTGTAGCATGTAATCATTCAGCTGCCGAAGGCAGCTGACTCTTATATGGGTTTAGAATATGTCTATGGTTAACAGACTGTGAATCATGTACCCGACAATAAGCATGCATTACAACTTCAATCCCTAGGGAACCCGTCTAAAAAACTTGAATGGTATAAACACATAGTTTTCAATGTTCAAAGCTTGCCGTTTTATTGCCTCAAATGACGTTTTCGTAGAGCAGTCTACTAAAGTGTAGAATGCGGCAATATTCCGGGATTTTTTACGGAGCATAATGAAACCGTAAGTGAAACTGAATGAAACCGCAAGTATTTGAATGGAATAAGTGCAAATCTGTATTTTAATGTAATAATACCTTTTTATGGAATAATACCCATTTATAATGCGGTATTCTCGTAAATACCGCCGTGTTATACATTAGTCGATGGGTTTATTCGCTGCCTATATGGTTTTCATAATTGCACATGTAATGGTAAGGTAGCAATGAACAGTTTCATTGAGTTTTTCACTTTGATAACACAATCTTATAATTACACATGGTAGCAGTGAGTCGTTTATCTCTGTTGTAATACACACGCTAACGCACACGCATCCCTTAACACCTGTATTTCTGTGCTGATGTGTACTTCTAGCACGTCGTGCTCCAAAGTTGAATTGTAATCAGTATGTAAGGCAAATCAAGGTATTTGAACAGAGAGAAGCGAGGTCGCCCACCTTGATTCAAAATGTTTGGTAGGAACAACTGATGGTAAAACTCGGGAAGAATGTGTCTGGTAAGAAAAAAACGGTCGTGGCGTGTTTACGTCAACATTATTATTTTTTCAATATTGTTTTAACTTGACTTGATATGTTATTATGTTAAACTTCGTTTCCAGTCCCTACCCAGATATATGCTATTTCCTCTCGGCAGCTATTGTACTCTTGCGTAAAACTTTGCTTGTTACTATTATATGTATATTAGCGACGAAACATTCACAAGCCCTAATAGCGCAGTTGATCGAGGCGCCGTGTTAGTGCCCAGGAAGGTAGGATTCAAGCCTGCTGATTTCCCTTTTTTTTCTTCTTTTTTTTTTAAATTTTCATTGGTTTTCATTATTGCTGATGGTAAGGTAGGAACGGTTCCTTAACATTTTTCACTTTGATAACGCAATCTTATAATTACACATGGTAACAAACATCAGGAATTTCTGAATGTACAGAATGGTTCTGTGAAAAAATCAAAATGGATTTTTACTGAGATATTAACAATTGCTCTCTGTATATAAGTGTATATCATAAAGTCACATTTCAGACGAAAACGTTAAAATGGAATATCATGCTAAGAAAGAAAGTCGTCTCATGCAGTAATAAAAATAATTCTACAAATAAGTAGTGCACTGTAAAATGAAGAGTGCCATTCACAAACAGGTATCACAAGAGCGTAGAGGAAAACAGACAAGAAAGCATAGGTAACTTGAATCCAAAAATAAATCATAAACGTAAAGAATAAGCAAAGGTATGTACACACCAAGCAATATGCAAGCTTTACCTATGTATTGCGGAAGATGTAATGTATACTGAAACACAACAGCGGAAACTAATCCTACTGCCACGAATGCAACAATTAGCCAAGCTGCTGAGAAACATTCTATCGCGGATGACACAATATTCGGAAACTAATATTCAACAAACAGATACGACTACGAAAATGAGGAAAAATGTTCTATAGAAAATACAGCGCTCAAACACAATGGCACCGTAGGTCCGCACTAAACCACAAATAAAGAAAAATTCAAATGTACACTGAAAAGGACAATACAACAAAACAACGATTGGTGAAGACATGGTTATCAACTTGGAACTGTCAGTAGGCAAATGGCCTACTGGTTAGCTTAAATCAAGTTTGTGTACGTTGTTTCACACTGCAAAAGAAGTGAGGCTCAAATATATGAACGAGTTTATTGTGGGTCAGTGAATCGATGGTAACTGTTGATGTTTACACACAGGCTTCAAGTGTCTTGGTGTGTGCAAACTCCATTGACAAGTTAAGAAATATTGTGTTCACTGGCACGTGGTAGTAAGTTTGATTGTTTTTCGTTCTTTTACGTAGTTAAATTCATTACTATCAGTAAGTGTACATTGTAAATGGACGTACCAGTCGCAGGCATATTAATACCTGTTATTAGGGGTGTGTACCAATTCACATAGACAAGTACACCAGGAACGTGAGTAGGCTATACTAATCATGATATATATGTTAACTGTTAGCTTTTATTTTATTTTTTATAAAGGTCAATTCCTACTCAATACGATTTTATAATGTTAATATTACATTTAATGATGTTGTTGTTTTGCGTGTGTGTGTGTTTTAAGTAGTCTAGTCTGTAAAGCGAGAATCTGACAACCACGGTATTCATGATTTTTTTATAAATTATTGTCACAATTAGAACATCATTGGTCTAGGGTGACCCTTTTAATATAATGTAAAAAGTTGTTTGTTTTTCATTATCTTTAAGTTATTTGTATTTACTTATAAGAATTAAGCTTATGTTTCATATCGTCGCCATAACATGGAAGCGGCGATTTTCTCCGCGCTAAAAATATTTTAGTATTTTGTTTATAAGTAGCTTTTAAGGCTGAAAATATAACCCTTCGTGTTTGTCTACAGCTGATGTAACATATTTGCACAGGAACCAACCATCTCCAGTAGATACATTTTTGCCATTAGTACTTATTCTGTTCGGGTAAAGAGTGTTTACCATACCCCACCCACCCACTCCAACATGGCGGTACAGTGGAGCGTGAATACTCTGCTGATAGGCTTATTATTATATCATCATGTCAGTAATAATACACAAATCCTAAGTGAGAACTATGTTGATGGACACATCTGCGGTGTAATGTCAAACTTATGGACTAGAAATTGTCAGAAACTCCTGATTGTAGATGTAGTAAATAAACTGAAACGTACTAACGTCCAGAATCAACATTACTTTAGCTCAATCTTCCAGCTGATTGTGATATTGAGTGGTGACGTCCAAATGAACCCAGGACCAGTAAAGTATCCATGTGCAATCTGCTCAAGAGCAGTAGCTTGCAATCACCGTGCACTACAGTGTGATAAGTGTGATTTTTGGTGTCATATTAAATGTGTTGGAGTACCACCAGACCAATACAACCAGCTGATTGGTAATGCTTCTACATGGGAATGTCCACCCTGTGGTAATATACAGTTCTCAGACTCATTCTTTAGTACTAGTGACTCTACTATAGAATTATCGAACAGTTTCTCAACACTCTCGGATTCAAATGAAGAATCAGAGCCGGTGCAGGTAGATAGAACATGTATAAGAAATAAAACTCCGTCATTAAAGGTTATGAGCATGAACTGTAACAGCTTAGTTTCTGATAACAAACATGCTCTTTTGTCAAATCTCTTAAAGGAGCACAATCCCGATGTTTTATGTGTGTGTGAGTCAAAGTTGGACAAATCGATTAGCGATTCTGCAGTTCTACCAGAAAACGCGGGGTATGACATTGTTAATAGGAAAGATAATAAACTTGGTGCAGGTGGAGTGCTTATAGCAGTGAAAAACACCCTAGTAGCATCGCCAGTAAATAACCTAGATTCAGATTGTGAGATAGTTTGGATAAGAATAGAAATAGCCAACAGTAAACCACTCTATGTAGGGTCATTTTATAGATCACCATCAAAAGACGACCCAGAAGTTCTTAATCGGTTACATGAGTCAACATCGAAACTCACTTGCAATGATTCATCTCTACCAAATATTATTCTCAACGGAGATTTCAACACGCCAGACATCCAGTGGGATAATTTATCAGTGCGTAATAACCCAAATTATTCGTCCCAATTGAACAATACAATGTTGGACCTTGTGAATGCTAACTTTCTTACTCAGTTAACGGACAAACCTACACGTAATGATAACCTACTTGACCTAACACTTACAACCAACCCGGACCTAATTTCAGACCTTGAAATACACCCTGGAATGAGTGATCACTGCGCTATAACATACAGTGTGAACCTATCCGTGAAGAGGCAGAAGAAACCAGATCGCTATGTCTTTCAGTACAGGAAGGGTGATATTGAGGGTGTTAAACATGATATGAGCGAGTTCAGCGAGGATTTTGTGAAAAACGATCCCTACAAGAACTCTGTTGATGACAATTGGAACACATTTAAAAAAGCCCTTATTAACTCAATGAAAAGGAACATACCCCAGAAGAAGATTACCTCTAGATGGAATCTTCCGTGGATTACCCCTGAAATTAAAAGGCTATGTAGAAAGAAGAAAAGAGCTTGGGACACAGGTAAACACCATCGTAATAGCCATTCATGGAAACGATACCTCAAACTTGACAAGCTGGTGAAAGACTCTCTATATGAAGCGCATAGATCATACATAGATGACATCCTTAACATCAGTGTCAAAGAAAATCCTAAGAAATTTTATTCATATATAAAACAGAAGAAGTCGGGCGTAAGTAACATCCCTGTTTTGAAATCTAACGATGTCATCCTTAGTGAACCCAAGGACAAAGCTGAAGCACTTAACACACAGTACACCTCAGTATTCACCAGAGAACCAACTGACAACCTTCCGGTTATTGGGGAACCTAATGCCTCTCCAATGCCAGATATTGTCTTCACAGCGCCTGGAATAGAGAAACTACTCTGCAACTTTAATCCTGCGAAGGCGTCAGGGCCCGATCTCCTACCTACTAGAATCCTCAAGATGGTTGCCAAGGAGGTGGCCCCGATACTGACTGTCATCTTTCAGCAGTCATATGACACTGGAACTGTGCCTTATGACTGGACCCAAGCAAACGTAACAGCTGTCTTCAAGAAAGGCGACAAGACTAATCCAGCCAATTATAGACCTGTCTCACTTACCTGTATACTCTGTAAATCTATGGAGCATATAGTGTTCAGCCAGATCATGAATCACCTAGACCACCATAAGATCCTTGTACACTTTCAACACGGATTCCGAGCGAATCATTCGTGCGAGACACAGCTTCTCAACACAGTGGAAGACTTATCGAGGAGGCTTGACAACAGGAAGACCACCGACGTGCTGATACTTGACTTCAGCAAGGCATTCGACACGGTGCCCCATCGAAGACTTCTTCACAAGCTTGATCACTATGGTATTACGGGCAACACCAACAAATGGATAGAGTCATGGCTTTGTCACCGAGAGCAGAAAGTTGTACTCGATGGGTCATTATCATCAAATTCGACAGTCCTGTCTGGAGTACCACAGGGCACTGTGTTGGGGCCACTAATGTTTTTACTCTACGTAAACGACATCGGGGCCAGGGTTTCGCCACTTACCACAATCAAGCTATTTGCAGATGACTGCCTACTCTATCGGACTATTAGCAGCACCCAAGATGCACACCAACTTCAGCAAGATCTGAATACCCTTACAGACTGGTCCAATACCTGGCTAATGAAATTCAACGCAGCCAAATGTCACCTACTCAAAATCTCAAGACAACGGCATTTCTTAAAAACTAATTATGACATTGACAACCAAAACCTTGAAGAGGTTCAGCACCATCCATACCTAGGTGTCGAGTTTACATCAAACTTAACATGGAAGACTCACATCAGTAATATCACTGGTAGAGCGAATACGATTTTAAATCTACTTAGAAGACATTTATATGGATGCAGTCAAGAAGTAAAAACAAGTGCATTCACATCACTTGTTCGTCCTCACCTAGAATACTCATCGTCAGTTTGGGACCCCTATTTTAAACAAGACATTCAAACCCTAGAAAAGGTACAACGCAAGGGAGCTCGCTTCGTTACTGGTAACTATTCACCATATGAAAGTGTAACAGTAATGCTTGACAATCTCAGCTGGCCATCATTACAGCAAAGAAGAAAGAACAAGCGACTAGCAACCTTCTTCAAATCATATAACAACATGATACCAGTTTCCATCCCGGAGTATGTAATGCCATCCACTGGACGCACAAGAACACACGACGCAGCCTTCATCCAGTTACGTACTAACTATGATCAGTACAAAAACAGCTTCATCCCTCGAACTATTCGAGACTGGAATGCTTTACCCCCGGACCTTGTGCATTCCTGCTCTGTAGACGTGTTCAGCACTCGCCTACAGACATACACGGCGTAGACAACACGACGGGTTTTTAATGATTTTAATTGTATAATATCTATTTTTTAACCATTGTGATGATGTCACTTGCCCGTGATGCTTTACGCCCTGGGCAGTACTATAGTAGAAGTAGAAGTCGGCCTCGTTCGAAAAGGACGTAACTATACTTTCATCAAAAATCGTATTTACGGCGTATTAGAGGCTTATAATCTCCCGCGTCTTGTGTCAAAACCTAGCTCGTATCTTTTAGCCAATCCGTTCCCCCAAAATGGTCACATGTTGAAAGGTTGATTGGTAAAAAATCACCTCGTTCGAAAAAGTCGTAACTACAAAGTGCGTCGCCTGCAAATGCTTCTCCTGAAAAGTTACCTTTTTGCACTTACGTCCTTTTTGAACGCGGCCGACGTTATAATCTCCCGCGTCTTGTTTCAAAACCTCTTATCTTTTAGCCAATCCGTTCCCCCAAAATGGTCACATGTTGAAAGGTCGTAACTTGATTGGTAAAAAATCACCTCGTTCGAAAAAGTCGTAACTACAAAGTGCGTCGCCTGCAAATGCTTCTCCTGAAAAGTTACCTTTTTGCACTTACGTCCTTTGTGAACGAGGCC
>JAWPHD010003956.1:0-201225 GCA_037043455.1 Cyrtodaria siliqua
TTATTGCGAAAACGAGATTTTCCAGCAAGTGTAAAATGCGAATCATATCCTTGCTTGTTGATTATGCTTCAAGTGTACATTATCAGGGAATTCCAACTCGAGGTATGTGTTTTTAAAATACTTATACCGAGGGTTGGAATTCCCTATCTGAACCGAATACCCATGATAGATTCTTTTTCTTGCATATCAGAGACATGTTGTGCGTTGACGCCGCCAGCTACTAACGTTTTGCATGTTTTCCTGCATACCGGATGTTGGCGCCTGTGAATTTTATCTTGACCCTAGGGTGAGATGGAAATATCTAGCCCCTTTAAAATGACGGATATCGTTGTCCGGTATGCAAGAATTATTTATCTACTTTAGTTACAATAATAACTTCTTTTAACTTTCCGCATTACATGCACAATATATGGAAAAGATTTTATCAGTCACTTAAAAAAGGCTAATTTTTAATAAACTCAGTGCAGGTAATCATAGTATGAAGGCAAAACAACCAATCAATAATTGTGGTAGTGGGGGGTGGTGGGGGGGGGGGTTGTGGGGGGAGGGGTGGCCCTATCCCTCATAAACTCAACAAACCTTAAAAAAAATAAAAAAATATGTCTATATGTCTAGAAATAGCGTTGTATAGGCTAGCCACTATACATCACTTTCATTTACAGTTGAAATATACTTGCATTTTAACAAATCATGATCACTAAAAATATTGGTCACCCTAAGGGTAACCCCCCCCCCCCCCCCCCCCTCCCACACAAACATTTTAACAAATCATGATCACTAAAAATATGGGTATCTCTCTCCAATCAAGCAATTTTCTATTTATAGTAATGGTGACCTTGACCTTTGACGAAATGATCCAAATAACAATCCCTGGTGAAGCTTCCTTTCCATGAGTCGCACCTTATGGTGAAGTTTTGTAATATCCATCATTGGAAACTACAAATATTGACAGGAAACCAATTTTCTATTTATAGTAATGGGGACCTTTACCATTGACCAAATGAACTGAATAACAATCCCAAGCTTCCTTTCCATGGTCTGCACCTTGTTGTGAAGGGAAACTAATTTTTTTTAGCGGAATAAAAAAATGAGACGGACGGACAGACGGACGGACGGACGGACGGATATGCCTTCCGTCTTTTCTTGGAAAGTGGGGGCATAAAACATGTAATAAAAACACATTATGTTGAAAGTGCCATTCAAAAGTCTTGATAATATTAAAGGTTTAATTACGGCAGAAAGTGGCACTCCCACCTATCGAAATGTAGTTATTATGCCATAACAATAACAATATCCAGCTGCCACTCCTCCTACTCGACAACATTATTATGACAATGTTTTCAAGTTTCTGTAACCAGACTGATTACTGGTCTGGAAAAGAAAATATTGATTGACAAGTCAACTCTGACATTAATATTCAGACTGGAAGAGCTGCAAAAATTGCTGATTTGAGACACAACTGTAAAGAAAGTCTTTGCTATAATAACATCCTGACACTCAAAAGTGATTAATCTAGAGTAAAGCTGGTGCCAAAAAGTAAAACCATCACTGAACATGATGCTTACTGAATAATTTCTTTTTATTTATTACATCATTTTCAGAGAAGCCAGGAAATTTCTTTTGGACTGCATACAATACAATATAGTTCAGACTGAAAACAGAAGATGAAAAGACTGATGTCTATGATTATATATACGGGATTGCCTGAGATGAAGACAGTCTGTTGTCAAAGAATATGAAAAAGAATTCTGGGGAATTAAATGTCTCAACAACATAGCTTTGACACTCAGGAAGGATGCCTTAATGAACTCATGCTGAGTTAATCACCAACTTTGCCATAATGTCAGACATATCAGGGTTTTTTTCGGGTTGTTTTTATAGCCATTATTTGGCTATATTTCCAATGCCAAAACACATCTCCACAATTTTGAGTAAAAAATTTGCAACTAATAGAAAACAATAAAATAAAATAATAAATAAAATTAAAGAAGCGTTAGTTTGACCATCACTGAGAACAGAAAGCTTTTAAAGGCCTCTGCTGACCTTAGTGTACTGAAAACAGTATTAAAGATACAATAATTACATGAAAGTTTTACTGTATTTTTTCCCAAATTTATGAAAAAATCGCACTAAATTTACCATTTGTTACGGTATGGGTTATGTTCCCAAAGAATAGAAGAAAAAAACACTGCATTTAATTGACCTAAATTTTAAGAAATATCTGCCTTAGTTACAATATTTGGATCAAAACTCTATCCAGGTGTTCAGTTCATATTTAATAATGTATATGTATATATAGAGATTATTTAACTGCTAGGATCGATTATAGGGAAATCCTTCACGAGTGGTAGAAAAAACAAAGCATGTCTACCATCAAGTGAAGGATTACCCAATAATCGATCCCAGCAGTTAAATAATCTATTTATTACATTTTAAATTACGTTTTTGCAAACAAATATTCGCTTTATTGAATGTTATCGGTGGATGACGTCGACGTCAGCAACACTTTGTTGACGTCACGCCACAACGTCGCAACGTTAGTTATTATTGAGTTCTGAGTTAGTTATTAATATTTAGCAATTATGAATTCTTGCACTGAGAAATCCTGATCTTTCACTCATAGAAATGTAATAAATCCATTTATCACATAACTTACGGTGTGGGAGTGGAATAACACCATTCTATATTTTCGATATACCACTAGTTATATAAGTATGCAAATAAGCCTAGTATGCACTGCCAAAAAAATCGGTAACGACTATGATACAATGCCCGAGGTTTGTCGGTATCACATGTTAAAGTGACGGGCAAAATGCAATAAAAGTAGATATGTGAGTTATGTTAGAATCTAACATTCGTACTCATTCGTTATTGAATTTATTAAACTTGTTAGCAAAAATGATATAATGCTCGGTAAGATTGAATAATGAATGAGTACTCATGTAAGATCCTCTATTTATATTGTGTCTATAGAGTTTGAATTCTCAAAATATTTAAGTTATACATATACATGTACCTCATCATCAGTAGAACTGGTAACTGGTGTACATCTGTTGTAATATTTGACTGTTGGTAGCAGGACATGGGGCTTTAATGTTGAGTCAAATGAAATACGGTGGGGTTTTATGCAGGCATTGCGTGACGTCTTCAGAAACCTCACCGTAAAGTGTGGATGGAATAGGGTGCCACTTACATACCTATATTTTCTATAGGTCGTGCCATAGCTCTATGGAAGTACAGTCTGAATATAAAACCATCTGAGCTATGATTCATACAGCTAGTATAACCAAATTCTGAGTATCTAGTGCATACAGTCGCTGAGAAATTGACCTAAATGCAAAGGAGCCGTCGCTCTCGCCAGCCCTGGAAAAATAACACCCACCGGTATGTCTTTTTTTTGTCAATGCAAAAAGAATAGATTACTATACTGGGAACCTGAAACCGGGATACTGGGATGGCAATTGGCAAATCAATTTATGGCAAATAGCAAATAAAATTTGGCAAATGGCAAGTAACAATTGGCAAATAGCAATTGGCAAATAATAAACAGCAGATAGTAATTGGCAAAAAGCAAATTGGCAACTGGCAAATATGCAATTGGCAAATAGCAAATGGCATGTTGTTGCATGGCATTCCATAAACTATTCAATTTGTTGATACAATTGATTTGTTTTTTGTGAAAACGTTATATAGCCATCCTATCTAAATTTGATCTACTTTTTCATAGCTATAACTTTTGTTTAGATATACATTTGAATGCTTTCAAATCACATAAATGCAACAAATTTCAAAATAATGACAATATTTTCTGCATCATTGCAATGAGATACGGCAATGGCATTAGCTTTTTCTTGATATAATGGTAGTTATATGTAAATAGGATTGGTAATGGCATCTTCGAGAATCAATAATACAAACTGCTGATGTAGCAGGAAACTGAAACTGCTATTAGCGACCATTTAATGTAACTTTGTGCCTGTATGATTCCATCAATAATAATGAAATGATCTGCAAACTGACATCACGGCATTTTGTATGTTGTTATTCAAATAATACACAATTTAGTTTCTAAAGGCTTGTTGCAGTGGCACAAATAACAATTTTTTCACTATTTGGTTATCTGGAATCGCTCCCAGACACAGTAAATATAGATATAAAAATCAGACAGGAAAAGCAGCATTCAAGGTCAACAGTCAACCACAAACACAGAACAAATTTAAAGATGAATAATAGGGCTCCCGCCTTGGAACGGTCAGTGGCAATAAAGGCCGCTGGGGGTTTAAACCAGGTTCAAGGTACACCAAACCTCACACTTACCCTACTGTCAACCCAATAAAATGGGACAGTGTAAATAAAGAAATCCCCGCCATGAACTATTCTCTAACCAGCAAGGCAGCATTAATAGGCAATATAAGTAAAACACAAAGATGCTCGTATATATAAATACCAAAAAACAATAGCCTAGAAAGCCACAAACAAGGTACTCAGTGACTTCGCAGAAGCCAGAGCAACAGAAGAATAAACCATCGAGGGCACGACAAGACAAGACTGCAGACAAACATCAAACGTCACTGTCCTTTTGGGCTTTAGGTAGACGTCATCATAGGGTCCACAGCTCTGGTCATCGCACATTTAAAGAGGAAAGCATAGTGGCGAACTGTAAATGGGTCCACCATCAAGCATGCAGTGCGTTGCAAAATAATAGGGTCATAACCTGTTTTGATAAACCTTTTAATAAGTTTAACAAAGATAGTATGAAAGTGATCATGGCCAAGGATCTTACGAAGTTTCTAAATCACGACACCATAAGTCTGGATACAGAGAAATTTGGGTTCTGGCTTCCCCTTACTTCTCATCTCCCTGCTGGAATGCCAGGATAATGCCAACGTCTGACAGATTAGGATGTGGGAGTAGAAAGGGAGCTAACTTGTAAATTCATGTACAAAGTCAGAACGAGTTACATGTAACTTGGTCAAGTCAACATTATAAATGTATAGGAGAATATTAAGAAAACAAATCCTGTTGGATCTCGCATCATGATAATTTTAGTAGCTTATGACCTAATAGTACCTTATAACTTTTTATTCCATAAAGTCTTTATCAAATTAATCACAATTAATGGATATTTACTTTCAAGATTGCCAACACATACTTGTATTCTAAGGGTCATAATGGGGGAGGCAATTGCTGATAAGTCTGGTCACAACAATACAAAGAAGCAATGATAAAGCCATTAGCATGTTTGCATTATCCATTGTCAATATTATATTGTATACTCAGCAAAAAAAAAAAAGTATCCACTTTGTTTTCCTGCAAAATCTGAGACTGTAAGAAAGAACTAACAATTGTAGCATGAACATCTTTGTTTGATGTTCACACAAAATTTCATCGAAATATACCGAATAATTAAAAAATAAATCACAGTTTAATTTGTTTGTTTTCTTTGTTTGTATGGTGTTTTACGTCATTTTCAACACATGTAAGGTTCTATATGAAGGTCGATTTTTTTGTGGTTGCGGCAGACCACCCACTTTTCCTGGGTACAACCAGTACTGTACACCTCCCATCATCCATAAGAATCGACACTTCCTCACTTACAAGTCCAGTTCCCAGTGGGATTCGAACCCGTAGCGGTGAGAGGCAAATAGGTTTACAACGAAACGTTGCTAACCATTCGGCCATGGAGACGCTAAATTACAGTTTAAAAACATTGGTGCGAAAACAAAATTAACAAAAACTTAACACATGGGAGGTATATAGTGATTTCCCTGAGCTCCACATGGGAGGTATATAGCGATATCTCTGAGATAGCGATTTGTCCACATGGGAGTGTACTGTATTGTATACTCTGCAAAAATAAAAAGTATCCACTTTGTTTTCCTGCAAAATCTTGAGACAGTAAGAAAGAACTAACAATTGTAGCATGATTATCTTTGTTTGATGTTCACACAAAATTTCATTGAAATATACTGAATATTTAAAAAATAAACCACAGTTTAAAAACATAGGTGTGAAAACGAAATTAACAAAACTTAACAAATGTAAAAGTTAAGATCAATAGCACAGATTTAGCAGTCAAAGTCCATTGAAATACACAGACAAATATTTAAAACCTCTCTAATATCTCATGTCTCCACCGTTAAAACCGAATACATAAAGAATGCCACGTCGCATGCTTCTGACGTAACGACTGACGAAGAATCGAGCATATTTGGGACGTTGTGTACATCAGGATGACACTATCCAAAGTGTTCAGGACCTTGCGGCAGCACTTGTCCATGAACGCATTAGCTCCAGACTTCGTCCGTTGTTACGTCAGAAGCATGCGACGTCGAATTCTTCAGTGTATTCAGTGTAACGGTGGACACATGAGATACTAGCGAGGTTTTGAATATTTTTCTGTGTATTTGAATGGACTTAGACTGCCGAATCTGTGCTATTGTCGTTAACCTTTACATTTGTTAATTTCGTTTTCACACCTATGTTTTTAATCTGTGATTTATTGGTTTATTATTCTGTATATTTCGATAAAATTTTTGTGTGAACATCAAACAAATATGTTATTAAAAGAAAATCGAAAACAAAGAGGTTCCTTTTTTTTTGCTGAGTATATTAATAATTGGTCTACCCAGAGAAATCCATATAATTACTACACCAGGCTATTACTTGAATATCAATAACTATCTTTGCTGAATAGGGTGATAGGTCAGCTAGTAAGTGGAAGAAAAGATTATTTCCCATTTCGTTTTACCACAATCTGGCATTTCACTTCACAAAACCATCCATTAATTACAAGTATTGATTGTGTTACAGTTCAGCCCTGCAGCGTTAATGCATTATGTTCATTGATCAGACAGTACATGGAATACGCTCAGTTTTTTAAATGACAATTCCTTCAGACAACAGTTGAACCCTGCTGGGAAATTCTACTTTCTCTTTCTCTTTTTCTTTAATAATATATAGTGATATCTCTGAGCTCTAAATGGGAGGTATATAGTGATATCTCTGAGTTCTAAATGGGAGGTATATAGTGATATCTCTGAGCTCCACATGGGAGGTATATAGTGATATCTCTGAGCTATAAATGGGAGGTATATAGCGATATCTCTGAGTTCTAAATGGGAGGTATATAGTGATATCTCTGAGTTCTAAATGGGAGGTATATAGTGATATATCTGAGCTCTAAATGGGAGATATATAGTGATATCTCTGAGCTCCATATGGGAGGTATATAGTGATATATCTGAGCTCCATATGGGAGGTATATAGTGATATATCTGAGCTCTAAATGGGATATATATAGGGATATCTCTGATGTCCTTATGGGAGGTATGTAGTGATATCTCTGAGCTCTAAATGGGAGGTATATAGGGATATCTCTGATGTCCATATGGGAGGTATATAGTGATATATCTGAGCTCTAAATGGGAGATATATAGTGATATCTCTGAGCTCCATATGGGAGGTATATAGTGATATATCTGAGCTCCATATGGGAGGTATATAGTGATATATCTGAGCTCTAAATGGGAGATATATAGGGATATCTCTGATGTCCTTATGGGAGGTATGTAGTGATATCTCTGAGCTCTAAATGGGAGGTATATAGGGATATCTCTGATGTCCATATGGGAGGTATATAGTGATATCTCTGAGCTCTAAAAGGGAGGTATATAGGGATATCTCTGATGTCCATATGGGAGGTATATAGTGATATCTCTGAGCTCTAAATGGGAGGTATATAGTGATATCCCTGAGCTCTAAATGGGAGGTATATAGGGATATCTCTGAGCTCTACATGGGAGGTATATAGTGATATCTCTGAGCTCTAAATGGGAGGTATATAGGGATATCTCTGAGCTCCACATGGGAGGTATATAGTGATATCTCTGAGCTCTGAATGGGAGGTATATAGGGATATCTCTGATGTCCATATGGGAGGTATATAGTGATATCTCTGAGCTCTAAATGGGAGGTATATAGGGATATCTCTGATGTCCATATGGGAGGTATATAGTGATATCTCTGAGCTCTAAAAGGGAGGTATATAGTGATATCTCTGAGCTCTTAATGGGAGAAATATAGGTATATCTCTGATGTCCATATGGGAGGTATATAGTGATATCTCTGAGCTCTAAAAGGGAGGTATATAGTGATATCTCTGAGCTCCACATGGGAGGTATATAGCAATATTTCTGAGCTCCACATCGGAGGTATATAGTGATTTCTCTGAGCTCCATATGGGAGGTACATGTATATAGCGATATATCTGAGCTCCACATGGGAGGTATATAGTGATATATCACGTGAAACCCACACTTTACTCTTTACTCGTGCGAATCAGCTACGCGAAAAACTCTCGGTATAATTACGCCACGATACTTCGCGTAGACGAACTCGGAACTGCACAGGTAAATGGTGCAACTTTTTCTAATTGCAGTCATTTTATTGCATAATTATTCAATAACTTGAGAAAAAATCGAAGCAGAAGACAATTTTACTTTTGTTTCGGAAAAGCGGATGTTAAAATCGAATGCCCGTATTATGTATACTGGGTCACGACAGTTATATTGCGGTTCCTATTACTGGCTTTGCGGCGAATGAACATAAAATTCAATCAGTAATTAATATACTGAAAATTATAATTATATTTTTAAATACCCGTTATTTGTAACACATTTTTACTCTTCTCCTGTTTATTATTAATACATCGATGGGTTCTTTAGCCAGAAAAAAATTGTAAAGAATTCCGAGTCATAAACCCGTTGTTAGTGTCGCCTTGTTAAAAGGTACATACATGGCCAAGGATTATGGGTATTTATGTTGGTTGAAGAAAAAAAGACTTTTGGACAACAGAAACGAACACAACTTGTAATTAAATGCATTAAAAGTTTGAAATACGTATTTGTTTCGAAATTTATTCATTGTAGTTAGCAGTCGTGTCAACTTCGCACAGAAAAGGTCGGCGTCTCATTTTTTGTACTTTTTCTGGCGATTTGCTGTTTCAAGAGCGCTGTCGGAAGACTTCCCCCGAAAAGTTGTCGGAAAATTCAGATTTTCCCCCAATAATAATTCACCACAGGTGTGCACTCATGGTTAATTGGATTCTACGCGGAGTAACTCTGAGTGTGATCACAACGAGTGACTCGACAATGGTGTACTTTCACCGCGTGGATTTGCCGAGTCCAAACACTGACACGATATGACCAAACTCGGCAAATCGAGTAAATAGTGTTTCCCCTAATGCGGAACGGCGGGGCGGGTCGGCACGCCCTTTTTTCGCCCGGCCATGCAGTCTTTACATACCGCCACGCATTAATTACATGCCGCCCCGCAGTGCCCTTTCTAAAACTGCTCGCGACTGCAGTCTCTGGAAATACACACACGCACTTTGACACGTCGTGTGACCTTTAAACCGACCACCAGATTAAGCCATGGGGTATTTCCAGTGTGTAACGTTACAGGTAACTGATCACGCGTGACTCTTGTGATAAGCATTGGTTCCCGTGAATACACACTCCCCAAATAACAAGTTTCTCGCTTCAGGGGTAGTGGGAAATCAAGTCGGCGGCCAATCATCACTTTGCCGAATATCTAGGTCAAATGCGCGGCCCTGGAATGTTTTGCGAGAAGAACGCGAACTTTATTTAATAATCTCAAAGCACTCGTTTATTAATGCGATTCAATGAGGTATTCAGTGTATTTCATTGATAAGGTATGAAATTAAACTTATATGGATGTGCATCTTTCCCCCAAAAGCGTGATATGCTTTTTTTTCCCCCACAAACAATCATAAATTATAACAATGAGCGGCCCTATAAGAACTTGTTTATTAATGCGATTGCAAATGGATGAGGTGTTCAGTATTTTTCATAGACAACCCTTCGAAGTGTGCTGTCTGTGCCAGCGCCTGAACAAAATCCTGGGGAGAACCCTGACTGTTAGTATAATCGACGTTGCGGTAACCAACGACTTTGTCGTATTTGGGACACTTTGTGTTTCGTACTTGTTTGCTTTCATAGTAGATGTAATTATCGGATCACGAACAATTATCTGCGGCATTATAATCGGCTCTCTGATGAGTTGATGAGATGATACAAGATAGGTACTCCCCACCGAAGATTGGCAATTAATGACTGAAATAATTATATTGTTGTACCGTTGTTGTTTTCTTTTGTACGCTAATTTTCGCGATCTGCAGGCTAGAATAAATGTTGTTGTGTGTTTTTTTAATGAATAGAATATTTGAATTTTGTAAAAGTTTGTGAAACTTACAAATGAGTAAATTATGGTTTATTGACTTCTGTTTGGTAAGTTTTGAATCAGGAGTCACAAATCATATTTTACTACAAATTATTAATGTAATAATACCATTATACCACCACATCAAACTAAATACTTATTTTTATTTTATTTGTATTCACGCAATACACAGAAGCACAGGTATATTCGGCGCGTAATTTGGTCACTACTATTCCCCACCCCTCCCAAAAAGAACTTCATCCAAAAGTCATTTATAACATTTTTAAACTTTCCTAAAAAAAAAAAAAAATCATATATTATGTACATTTATATATTATATTATGTAACATTTAAAAACTTTTCAACAATTTTTTAGAAAACGTTTAAAATGTTATTAAATGACTTTTTGGATGTTTTTTTTTTTGGTGGGTGTGGGGTGGGTGGGTGTGTGTGGTAATAGTGATCAAATTATGCGCCGAATACCTGTGCAGAGAAGTAGATATAGAATATTGATGAAAACTCGTAATCCTATCATAAAAGCGACGTTAAATTACAAATATTTCTTTTACTAATTTTGCGCGTTAAAAATGCCCCTTTTTTTTTTACCCTGCCCTTTTTCAAGGCTGGGGGAAACACTAGTAAAGTGTGAGTTTCGTGTGAGCTGTACTGTATATAGAGATATCTCGAAGCTCAACAAGGGAGGTATATTGTGATATGTCTGAGCTCCACATGGGAGGTATATAGTGATTTCTCTGAGGTCCACATGGGAGATATATAGTGATATCTCTGAGCTCCACATGGGAGGTATATACTATTATAGTAATATCTGGGAGGTATATAGTGATTTCTCTGAGCTACACATGGGAGGTATATAGTGATTTCTCTGAGCTACACATGGGAGGTATATAGTGATTTCTCTGAGCTACACATGGGAGGTATATAGTGATATCTCTGAGCTCCACACAGGAGATCAGTCTTCGAATTAACCCACTAGCCTGAAGCCCGGGGCTAGTAAAATGTCATTCAGGCTGGTGAACATTTGGAAATTTATGTAGTCCGGCTAAATAAAAATGTATAGTTTTCAGTGAGTGTATAAGAATTCGGGCTAGTGACTTAGAAAATTTACGTAAAAGAGGTATAAATCCATATGGGAGGTATATAGCAATTTCTCTGAGCTCCACATGGGAGGTATATAGAGATTTCTCTGAGCTCCACATGGCTTAAAATTCTGATTACAATCAAAGCTATGTTTCAGACATGAATAGTAATTCATTTATTAGAAGGTCCAATATAAACTGAGGCATGTCTGTCTGCGGTAGCCACTTTTCGGTTTGTGTTTTCATGTCGATGAGAACCAGCAAACCGTTAAAAACACTGATATTGAGATGTGTCTAGAGTTAATTACTTCCTTGTTATTAATGGTTGAATTAACTGTTTATTACATGTAGATTTAAAACAAGTTCATTCAAAGCAACTAATGATGAGGTGATCAACACTATACTATTAACATCATGATATATTCAAGGTCATGGTGATCAAAAATTGTCTTTAGAATTAGGAGAAATCTCTCTTGCTTAGCTATAGAAATAAATAATTAGTAATAAATGGATGTATTCACTGGTCCAACCATGTATATATATGCCACAATATTGGAACTCAAAGATAAAGATACTAAAAACGTTAAAATGTTAGTCCCGTTCAATTTTAGTTTCGTTCCTGGTGACTCACAAGTAATACATTAACGGTTTATTATGTTGGACACTGTTTCGAGAATTACTTCAGTTATTGTGTGAGAATTAGAATAAACTAGAGCTATCGCTAAAGGTGATTTATACCCCCCACCCCCCCCCCCCCCGCTTGGTGACCTGTTTGAATATGTGTGTATCCTAAAAAAGGTACTGATTCATATAAAATTAACTAAAAAACATATTTAGTGAAAATGATTTCAAGGTGATTAATACTACCGCATTGGTGTCCAGTCAGAATAGGTATCATTTCCTTAATATGGATGCGTGGGAATACTCTGCCAGTTTATGCTGAGCAGAGTCTCAATTACAAACCAGATTTTGATCAGAACCGGATCAAACGGGCTTTCCTCTTTTTAATGGCGTAAATAACATCGAAAATGCGATCAGTAAAAAAATCAAAGAAATTTTCTGAATATTTTGACGTCACTGACATCATGATGTCGGGAAAACGTATGACATCTGTGCACAACTAGATCCCGTACTCTACAATCTGTGAAAGTTTTGTTCAAATCCGATCATAAATAGAGAAGATATAGTCCTAACAAGATTTCCTTTATGACGTCACTGGCGGCCATCTTTGATGACGACATAACAAACTTCGACGTTATTGCACAACTAGATGTTGAATGTAGAGTTCCTGTGAAAGTTTTATCAAGATCCGATCATAAATGAAGGAGATATAGCGATTACAAGATTTCTGTAATGATGTCATTTGCGGCCATTTTGGATGATGTCATAACATTAAAACTACTAACGTTGACTGAAACAATGACAATGATTGATTTTACAGTAAAACAACTTAAAAATTGCAATCAGTAAAGAAAACAGATTTGTAAAAAATTGTGACATCACTGACGTCAAGACGTTATGACTTATAGAGACAGATTTTGACATTCTTGCACAACTAGACCCTGAACTCTAAAAGCTGTGAAAGTTTCATTCAAATCCTACCATAAATGTTTGAGATCTAGCGCTAACAAGATTTTAATCATGACGTCACTGGCGGCCATCTTTGATGATATCTTGACAATTTTTGCACAACTCAGCCTAATTCCCTACAGGCTGTGAAAGTTGCATCAAAATCCAATAATAAATGAAGGAGATATAGCGATAACAAGATTTCTTAAATGATGTCATTGGCTGTCATTTTGGATGAAGTCATGACGTTAAAACTGTCAGCGTCGACTGAGACAATGATACTGAAGAATTTTACAGCAAAACAACTTAAAAAATGCAATCAGTAAAGAAAACGGATTTTTAATAACATTGTGACATCACTGACGTCAAGACATAAAGACACGTTTTGATGTTCTTGCACAACTAGACCCTGAACTCTAATGTGGAGTCTTACATAAAAATTAGTGCAGTGTAACCTTATGAAGTCTGTATAATTAGTGGAATGTAACCTTATGTGGTTTTCATAATTTATTTTCACATCAAACCAAAAAGGAAAAGCAAATATGCAACCATGCAACCATTATCTGTTAAATAATACCAGGGCTTTTTTCCACAAAATTGGGAAGAGGCCCAGGCCTGTCCATTTTGGGAAAAAAGAACGCGCTTATTTCTCATTTTGGGAAAAATACAAGGTTTCATAAATTAAGTAAATATGACATTAATATACTTTATTTATATTGTCATCCATTATTTACCATAATAACTTTTCCAAATCGGAATTTACTTAGCAGACAAAAACACACTGCAGAATTCATGCTTTTTCTCAAATTCTGAGAGACTGCTGTTTTCCGATTGGGAAATATTTCTGCCACAGTTGGGAAAAAACAGTCCAATTTTCTGTTGGGAAGTGGCCCTTTACAGGCCTCTGATATATAAGGTAAAAAAGCCCTGAATACAATGGGACGCGAGTGGACGGCTGCGATGTAAATTAGTGGAGTGTAACCGTATGAGAAAATTCATACTGTGTGACTTTATGAAGTTTTCATTCTGTATTTTCAAATCATAAAAAAAGAAACCATTATCTGTTAAATAACAGGACAAACAAATAATTAAAAAACTTGGTGAAAACATGTGTAAAAATTAGTGGAGTGTAACCTGTATAAGCCTGTATAATTTGTGGAATGTAACCGTATGTGGTTTTCATAATGTATTTTCACATCATACCAAAATTTAGAAGCAAAAATGTCACTATTACCTGTTAAATAATAAAACGCGGTGTGACCCGGTGGGACGCGTCGCGTCGGACAAAGTAATTCCTATATTATATATATAGCCCCTACTTCTTCGAGGTGGGGGTATAATAAATAAAGCAGGTCATGGTCAGTCGCATTGACCTACTGATGGTAGGAACTTGCTGCTGTCATGTAGACATGTGTATGAAGTTTGAAAGCAGAAAGAGTGAAAAGTAGGTGAAGGTCATTCATACCGACCTACTTTTGGTAGGAATGTAAAACTTCAATGTAAACTGATGACGGCTTTGGTAGGAACATACTGCTGTCATGTACATGTAGGTGTAAACATGTGTGATTCTGAATGCTCTACAGCTTCTGGTGTCTCCCAGAGAATGAACTTAACCAAAAACTTGATTTTAGAACTTGAATGTTTCTACATACGGCATAAACATACATGTACACAAACAAGGGGTAACACTATATGCCCGCTCAAGTGAAACTATGACCTTGACCTTTATAACATATATATTGGTGTGGTGTCTGGCTATCTCGGAATGGGTATATTTCAAAACTGAATAACTTGAGAGGACATTAATTTTCATGAGCAAATAAATGACTTTTGAACCCATAGTATGACTTAAGACTGTGAACTTGACCTTCAGCTGCAATGTTAAAATTTTGTGATGACGGAACAGGAAGTAAGACGACGGACAAAGTGATCCTTATGTATCGCGTTTTCCCTATTAAAAGGCGACACAAAAAGAAGGACTTAAGCACACTTACTCCTTTGTTCCCATGCTGATGTCACCGGGGCTAACGGTATATCTCCATACATTATTGGTATCTCAACAACTGTGTCACTGCAAAATTGCACACGTTTACATTTCTTACTATTGTAAACCTATACTTTTCATTATTTCAGTCATCATTTTATCTTAGCAATTTATTTTAATTTCTAAATACAGCACTTATCTTAATTATCATGTCCGCTGTATGGTAGATGTCGATGAGGTAATGCACAGAGACAACTTGTGTGACCTATGCGTCACTTACTACCAGTGCGTTTGACAACCAAAATAATCAAGAGACATGTTTTCCTTATATAGTTCCATGTAATCAAATTATAAAAACAATGACGTTTCCCTGGATACAATGAGAACAATTCTAGTAATATTGCAATATCCGGAACTCTAACCAGAACACAGACTAATAAATGCGAAGTGACAACTTTATCTCCTGAGTGATTTTGCTTGGATTACTATATTCAACACTATTCAGAAACACTCTCTTCTCGCAATGTCAGGTTGTTTGCACGGCAATTTTTTTTGTTGTTTTACAATTGTTGTTTTACAAGCAAGGTTCTCATGCATAGCTGATATTTATAAGTCTTTGGTATTCCATATATGATTTTTAGTCGACATTCCACATCAGTATTGTTTGATAATCATCTTCCGAATGCAACACACATGCATCTTTTATTCATGTGCTGACCTCAAGTCTTTCAACAATTGTCAATAACGATGCATTCAGCTCTGCTACACACACATGATAGTGTTATCCTTTGTTGACCCCACTGAGTGTTTCACACACTTCACCATCTATATTTGCCAGTTACAGCAAATAAATGGAGAGACAGCGATAGAATTACTATTCTGTACATCAATATTCCAATATTTTTAAGACTGCTGATGAATCAATGACAATTTAAGTGCACCCTATTGTGCCCTCATCTTGCGGTCAGAGGGAATAAACACATACAATATCTATGCCTTTAGAAGAAGCAATTACACTCCCACCTTGCTGTCGAAGGAAAACGAATACCATATTTATGAAGGATACATGTTATGTACAGTCTAACCATATCCTTTCAGTAGTCATCAATCTAATCATGCCCCCACTTTTAAAACTAATATTCACCTCATTCAGTTACATTTATAAACGGACACAAATCAATGAACAGGGAGTATAATTAATTATTTAAAACAAGAAATAGAAAGAACCAGTCTCCCGCTTTAAACTATTATTCTATCGGACACATCAATGTCAAAGTCACGTTGGCATATTTCCAATGTCAATTCTGTTCTCTGAATTGAAGTTAAATCAAGGACACATAGAGCCAAGACCTGAAAAGAATCAGCCATTTTAAATAGAAACTAGGATAAGAAAATGGATGTCATCTCTGCATGTTTTTCTTTGTAAACACCAGCCAGTTTTATAATTAGAATTTTTCTCATGTTGAGCAGCAAAATAGAAAATAGCCATTCTGCGCCACCTGTTGATATTTCATTCAAAGAAATCAGATTAAATTCACCGAAGTCAAGCGTGTCCATATAGGAAACAGTCAGAATTCATATGGAAATATGTGTGGGTTGGGGGCGTGACTTTAGTATACAGATTTCACCTACATGTATCTCTACGGACAGAACAACAGACTCCTGTATGCATCCCCTCTTCAGTCACGTGAAAAGTTCATACAAGTGTCATTTAATGACTATTAGACAGACTCAATGGTACTGTATTCCCGGACATATCAGCCATAGCACCCGAGATACGAATATATCTATTGTTAACTCGCACAAGTTGTCAGCACTGCGACACAATCTATTTTTATAACTCTGTGAACAAAATCAATAGCATCTCTTTCACAGAGCATTAGATGCCCTTTCATAGGATCAATACTTGATATTAGCCGATACTATTCAAATATGCTCCATTCTGCCCCAGAGATTATAATACAGATGGTTTATAAAGTATTTCCCAATGTGTAACTAGTCTACATAAGATGGATATTATCCCCCCATTATTAAACAGCTCTTGGCCCCCTGCAGCGTGGCTTTAGTGGTTGAGTAGCGCATCCACCTCAAATGTTTCAATTCCCCTCTTCTTCATACCAAAGATTTCATGAAAATGGTAATATTACATAAGTGTCTCTGATTTATATAGGAAAAAAGGGAATAGAAAAGCTATATCTACTCGTTTGCTCCCAGTGGGAGATATTTCCCAGTACGGAACATTGCTCGGCCTTTTCCGTCAGTGGCGGAAATGCCAAATGACGTTCCGATTGTTTTACCGACGTCTTTGTCAGATTCCGTCACTAGGAAATAACGATTACGGAAATTAACGAAGAGTTCCGGTTCCACTTGTTTTGTTTGTATGGCGTAACGTCGTCTTGGATGATGTAACGTCGTCTTGGCGTTTTCGTGCAAACTGGTGTAAAAAGGCGGGAGTCATTAGAAATATTAATAAAATATCATTTTAAATTATGTAATATATAGTTTAATTACCAGTGTTTTTGAGATACTGAAAATATCTCCCTCGCTAGAGAAATGGCCCCGATATAAGAACTCGTGCTCCGCACTCGTTCTTATATCGGGGCCATTTCTCTACCTCGGGAAATATTTCCCATATCTGAAAAACACTGGTTATTAAACTATATTTTATAGCTCCGTTGCTTGATATTCAGCATATAAAGGGTAGTTCTAGGACTAGTCTGCTACGTGTCAGTATAATGTGACTGGGTGGGGTAATGATCATGCCATGTGTCTACAGCATGGTATTCCAGCATGCCAGCACTATAAACAGTCTATTAAATCATTTTAGAATTATTTTATTATTAGATTTTTATGTTTCTGGGTTTCAAGAACCTCATTACTCAATGTCCAGTAAAACCTCAGTGTGTTCCGACAAATGTAATGAGCTTTAAATTAACTGGTTTCATTGGTCCAATTTTTATCACTGAACCAATCAGATTGCTTCATTCATATTTTCATTTGGTTGCTTCTATCATGACATCACTTTCTGGTATTATGACATCCACGGCATGCTATTGTGATGCAACTCAGTGTGTTCTCAGAACTGAATGAGCATTTTAATTGCTGTGAGAAACAGATTAAGTGTTTGTATGGACACTCATTGAGTAATGAGTTTTTTGAAACAAAGAATCACAAAATTCCAAAAATAAAATAATTCTAAGACTGTTTATAAAGTTGAGCATTGAGCCCACTGTTACCAGTAGACGTCATGGTGATTGGACCGAAACATTGTTAAAAGTGATGTTAAACTCAATACATACAAAAAGCTCTTGGGAGTTGCAACTGTATCTTCCAAATCAAAATTCAAAAGTAATGTTCCTCCTGGAATAGTGCCAACATCCAAAGTATAAATTATGTGATCTGACATGTCTGAAGTGCATCAGGTTAATAAAATACCAGCAATAATACAGTATAAATCTATAATCTTTTAAGAATATTACTTTTTTGATAGTTTATTAACCAGTGTTCCACCCTGCGACAAATTAAGTTTAAATTGCTTGTTTTCAATTGATAATATAAAACTGGCATTATGCAATTTGTTGTTATTTTGCATTTCTTCTAATGATGGAGTCACTTTACAATTACTGCAAAGTTATGGTACGGTACTAGAAACTAATAAGCTTTTTGACAGTCCCAGAGAATGACTTTCCAGCAAGGTTTAAACTTGAGATTCAATAATTGAAACTGGGCAGAAAGATCATTTTATACCTTTTGTTCTACTTTATAACCAGAGATTTTTTATTTTTTTTAAATTATCCCAGCTTAAAGATTTTTACAATTCTAAGGCTTAAACTGAACATTAATCTTTCTGGAATTTTATATACTTTTTAGAGGGTGGGGGCTGCAAGATTTCAACCAAAATCTATTCAGCCAAGTTCACTGAAATATAAAACCTAAGTATTTTTCTGCAGCTAGTGAAAAGCCCTGTATATTCTTTAAAATCTATGCAGATGACACTTAATCTATCCTTAATTACAGGACATGCCGGTATGGCCATGCACTCAATTTCTAGAGAATTACAGGACATGCCAGTACTGCCATGCACTCAGTTCCTAGAGAATTACAGGAGATGCCAGTACAGCCATGCACTCAGTTCCTAGAGAATTACAGGACATGCTGCTTTGCCAGTACAGCCATGCACTCAGTTTATAGAGAATTACAGGACATACCAGTACAGCCATGCACCCAGTTCCTAGAGAATTACAGGACATGCCAGTACAGCCATGCACTCAGTTCCTAGAGAATTACAGGACATACCAGTACAGCTATGCACTCGGTTTCTACAGAATTACAGGCCATGTCAGTACAGTTATGCACTCAGTTTCTGGAGAATTACAGGACATACCAGTACAGTCATGCACTCAGTTTCTAGAGAATTACAGGACATACCAGTACAGTGATGCACTCAGTTTCTAGAGAATTACAGGCCATGCCAGTCCAGTCATGCACTCAGTTCCAAGAGAATTACTCCTTTTTATCCTCTTGGAGCACTGAGACTTTGGCTTTCACAGATTGATTAATGGCTAGCTACAAGTTGTGTGTGCCCTGAATTACCAAGGGCTTTCTGAAACATAATGAAACACTATAAAGCTGTAGTCAGCCAAACTATGACCCAGGGGACTTAATGAAAAAGAGAAATTTGCAAAAACTTAATTATACTTAACAAAAAACACGCCATATGGGCCTATTAGCAGAGAAGAAAAGATATTAGTTGTTATGTTTCAAAACTGCATGTTCAGCCTGTTTATCAAACTGCCAACCCTAGGGACAAAACTAAAGTTTGTTGGGAAATTACAACTTACGTTGAGTTGGTAAAATTATCTTGGGAAATGGTGAAAAACAAATTTAAATCGCAAATAAAGCAGCTATAACATGCCAGAAGAATTGATCGTTTAGATTTTAGCAACCGGTAGATTATTTCCCTCTATTATTTTGAAATTAAAGAATCTCTGTTGGGTATTAATTTCACTATCATATAGCAGTGAATATATTCTTGCTTTCTCAAAATGTTAATGGGTGAAACTAAGGCAAGATGTCTTTCTGTTCCTTTAAGGAGTTACTTCTTATGTATTGGCAGCTGAACTACAGAACTCAATCGATATAGAGGATCTTACATGAGTGCTCATTCATTATTGAATTTATTAAACAAGTTGGCAAAATGATATAATGCGAGGCTCTTGCCTACTGAGTTTAATAAATTCAATAATGAATGAGAACGAATGTTAGATTCTATTTATCACATAACTTATAACGTCACATTATGTCCATGATGTCATTAACTTTATGTTATACCACTAGGCCTCTTTTTTTTAATAACTTTTACGGATTTTTTCTGGAAAAATTACGTCAGGAGGTCGAAATAAAATAAAAATAAAATTACTCGGGGCGGGAAATTGAGAAAAAAAAAATACAAGCAAAATGTAGACGTTTTAAGTCAAAAAGGGGGAGAGAATCAAAAATCGAACATCACTTTTCGTAGATCCCTATCGAAATCCATGTTTAATAGCATACTTTAGATAACAGAGCATGTCTAACTTGAATGAATGACAACAAATGCAGGATACAACAAACGAATATAGCGGGAAAAACTTGCACGGAATTCTAGTCCTTGACACGAGTGGGGAAAAAAAAATAAAAAATAAATAAATGAAAAGTAAAATTTAATTTTTTTTCCAAAACGGGAAAATTAGACTCGGCGGATCCGAAAACCAAGTTATTAAAAAAAAGAGGCCCTAGTGGAATATCGAAAGTGGGAGGCGAAGGTTACAACGCAACGTCTTTAACCATTCAGCCACAGAGATGCTTAAATGCATTTTAAAACAGACCTCAAGACAGAAAAGTGTCATTTTAAAAGTGATTCACGATAGAAATGTGTTCTTTTGTTTATTAAATCATTTTAGAATTATTTTATTATTAGAATTTTGTGTTTCTGAATTTCAAGATTTTCATTTGCTTGTTTCTATCATGACATCACTTTCTGGTATTATGACATCACATCCTGGTATTATGACATCACATCATGCCATTATGATGCAACTCAGTGTGTTCTGAGAAATGACTGAGCATTTAAATGCTGTGAGAAACAGATTAAGACTGTTTGTATCTCTCAATGAGTAATGAGTTTCTTGAAACCAAGAATCATAAAATTCTAAATATAGAATAATTCTAAAATGATTTAATAGACTGTTTTATAGGACACCTCAAGATAGAAAGTGTCCTTCTAACGCAGACCAGATTATGCAGACAGAAAGGTGTCGTTCTAAAACAGACCAGATAATAAAGTGTCCTTTTTTATAAAACAGACTAAACAGAACAATATACTTCTAAAACAGAAAATATTAAGGTGTCCTTCTAAAACAGACAAGAGAGAAAAGTGTCCTACTACAACAGTCAGATAGAACAGTGTCATAGAAAGGTATGCATTTAAGGTATGCTTTTAAAACAGATCAGATTAAGGTGTCCTTCTAAAACAGACAGGTAGAACAGTGTCCTTCTAAAACAGACAGACAGAAAGGTGTCCTTCTAAAACAGACCAGATAGTCTAGAAAAGCGTCCTTCTAAAACAGACCAGATAGAAAGGTGTCCTTCTAAAACAGACCAGATAGAAAGGTGTCCTTCTAAAACAGACCAGATAGAAAGGTGTCCTTCTAAAACAGACCAGATAAAAAAGGTGTCCTTCTAAAACAGACCAGACAGAAAGGTGTCCTTCTAAAACAGCCCAGATAAAAAGGTGTCCTTCTAAAACAGACCAGATAGAAAAGTTAGGTATGCTTTTAAGCTGTCGTTCTAAAACAGACAAGATAGAAAATACTTAAGTGTCCTTCTAAAACTGACCAGACAGAAAGGTATCCTTCTAAAATAGACCAGATAGAAAGGTGTCCTTCTAAAAAGACCTCTAGACAGACGTTTAAAACCAGCCTTTATATAAATGTGCACGTACTTAAAAGCAAAATACTCTCGTGCTTGTTTAAGGACTATGATCAGCCATCTTTATAAAATACAAAAAATGGATGGGATATGGTCAAGTGAAATTTTCAACCAAATGCATATTTTAGCCAAGGTACAGAATATAAAACCATTTATGAGCTATGACTCTCACAGCTACAGTGGAAATAAAGTTAAAGGGAAAATGTACAACAACAATAAATTATGCGGGTCTGTGAGTTACTATTTGTAAGATATGAGTGATTTTCTTAGACAACCCTTGTCAAAAAAAGCTACCTTTTACGTACGTTTTGCGTAGCTAAAATTATTTCAAAAGCTACGTAAAACGTACGTAAAAGCTAGCGGTATTGGCACCTGCGTATTTCTTCGTATACGCAGCTTTTGCGTAGATATTACAAAAATGATGCAAAACATAGCATTAACAAACAAGCTGCGCAAAAGCTGCGTTTTCAAAGGTCTACATAATAATTATTTTACCTTTAATGTAAAAGCTGCGTAAAACGCAGCTTTTACGCAGGTGCCAATACCGCTAGCTTTTACGTAGCTATTACGCAGGTCTGCATAAACGAAGCTTTTACGCAGATCTCTGTAAAAGCTGCGTAAAACGCAGCTTTTACGCAGGGTGCCAATACCGCTAGCTTTAACGTAGCTATTACGCAGGTCTGCATAAACGCAGATCTCTGTAAAAGCTGCGTAAAACGCAGCTTTTACGCAGGTGCCAATACCGCTAGCTTTAACGTAGCTATTACGCAGGTCTGCATAAACGCAGTGTCACAAAATGTCACGGGTAGAGCGTACTGGTCGCATATAGCTCTTGTATCGGTTACACCCAAAATCTATTGTTCGAGTTGAAACAATTTCACAATATTCATGATCTATTCATGTAACACGTAAAAGCGTGCACATTTTAAGTGGCCGCCAGAGAGGCCGTGTCATAAGTTTAGTTTTGTGCTAATGCATGTAAACGTATAGGTATATTTTCCTTAAACGGCAAAATTGTATAAGGGCCTCGCGTGTAGATTCAATACTGTAGATTTAGCCACGTTTGTCACGGACTGAACGGGGCAAATAATGATTTGGGCGTAATGTTTGCTATAAAACCCATTGTCTTCTAGCTATCGCCGGGATCATCGATAGTACTTTGTTGGAAAAGAGATTGGACGGCAAATTTCACAGGCAACATGTGGTTAGTAATTTTATTAAACTTTTATCGTATATTTGTATTCAGTGGGCGGCGCCATCTTGTTTGGCGGTTACGACATCCGGTTAGCATTGATGTTTCTCAAACATAACTTTAGACTAGCATATGATTTTGAAGTTACTTTATTAGATGTAATTATTGTAATTGATCATTAATTGTAAAACAATATTAATTTGATAACAGTGGATATTAGGTGCATTAGTTAACGTTGGCGTATAACTCGGTGATTGTAATACACGATTGTCAACATTAGTTAACAATGAGATGAGTGACAAGAATAAATGCGTGCATGCATAACTCAGTGAGTGTAATATATGAGTAATTTGATCATGTTTATATTACATGTATTAGGGGCATTGATTAACAGCGACGTACATAGCGTACATATGGCGTTGTAGAATATGTATACATTGCTACTCCTCATTAGTACAGCTTGCATATATTGATTGAATAATGATTTGTTTGGGTAATGATAATTATACAAGATTGTTATGTTTGTCAACCGACATCTAAAACGTATGTATAATTACAGCCTAAGCCATCCAGGATATAAGCCATCCAGGGTTGGAGTAAGCCATCTAGGTTTGGATATCCAGGAGTGGAGCTAAGCTTCCACGAATAACGTTACAAGCGGTGGAGACGGTCCCCGTACCTGCGCAGCCAGGTTTTTACTAACGACAACCCCCGGGACACAAGGTGGGCCCGTTACCAGTCCTCACTGGAGGAATATCATTCACAATCTCAGTGGAGATTAACTATCATTGCATCGCGTCATCAACCCTTACAGAAGGCATTTGATGACAATCATCCATTGAATTCGCGCATCGTCATCTTCATGAGCTCTCGCGCATCACAGTTATCGCGCTAGATCAACATTGTTATAGCTTTAACAACACTTTAGTGTCTTAGACATTCAGTATTTATAACAATACTAAGAACGTCTTAAACGTTCAGGAGAACATTCTTTTCATAGTTCATTTGTGTATTTGCTTGTTTTTTTAGATAATTGTATATATATTAAACATATTTTAAAAGTTGCATTAAACTTATGTAAATGCATTCACTGTCATTGATTCTTTCCTGAGTTAGCCCAACCACTAAGGTCATCCTGTGACACGCAGATCTCTGTAAAAGCTACGTAAAACGCAGCTTTTACGCAGGTGCCAATACCGCTAGCTTTTACGTAGCTATTACGCAGGTCTGCATTAACGAAGCTTTGGTGCAGATCTTTGTAAAAGCTGCGTAAAAGCTTCGCAATAGCTGCGCAATAGCTGCGTAAACACTGGCGGTATTGGCGTAAAACGCAGTTTTTACGCAGCTATTACGAAGCTTCTGTGCAGATCTTTGTGAAAGCTGCGTAAATGAAGGATTTAAAAAGCTTCGTCTTTCTTTTTCAAGAAAGGGTCCTGAGAGGTCAAAAGCAATGACATACTATTGCTTAACTGAGTGTTGCCTACCCATTGCCTCTGTGGTTGAGGGGTTAACAAAATTGCGTTGTAAACCGCGCCTCTCACCCTGCAGGTTCAAATCCCAATGGCAGCTCAACTTGTAAGTGAGAAAGTTCGTTTCTTATGACTGGCGGGATTTCTACAGTACTGGTTCTACCCAGGAAAAATTGGGTGGTCTGCTTTTACCGCAAAAAAAATTTGACCGTCATATATAGCCTAAAATGGGATAAAACACCATTTAAACAAACAAATAAAACAATGAAAAGAAGAATGGCATCCATTATATTTTAGACAAGATATGTCTAATTAAACATGTTACATGTAGTTAGTGTACAAAGTGGGATACTCAAACTTGAGTTAGAATTATAGCTCTTATGTTGGACTTCCTATCAGTGCCATATATCATTGTGTCAAGTGTCATTCGAGACCCATTAGTAGATATCGACCTATGCTACCAACAATCATTATATTTGCAAGTATAAAATTATGAAGGACAATAACTCTAATTTGAATGAAGATAGAGTTATGGTTCTTGCACTCTATGCCTTGCCTTATTGCCCTCGCATTATTTACCTGAAAGAAAAATGTTCAACTCTGAATGTATCATATGACATTCCAGGCAAATCATATGGCTTACCTAAATATTTTCTACTTTTGCTGTGTAATTTGGTAATGATTTGCATATACCATCAGTGCCCGATGGATTACAGAAAATATAGAATGGTGTTATGTTTCACTTCCATGATGTAAGCTATGTGATAAATCATTGATCAGAACGAATGGGGAAAAAAACAAAAAAATTAATTATTATTTTTTGTATTTTTTGTTTTTTGCATAAAAAGCCCCTTACAAATGACCCAGAAACACATTTTATTTTGTTTGGCCTTAGCAGTTTTTAAGTTATTCATCCAGGCAACAGGCAAGAAGAGTAAGTATAAAATAACAAATATGACAAAGGGCAATCATTTTAATTTGAATAAAGACAGACTCTTCATGGTTCTTGTACTCTTTACTTCCTCCCATTGCGCCCTCTATCATAGTTTCCAGTTCCATATGTAGTTTTCAAGTTATGTTCTGGACAAGAATTACAAACATAAAACTACAAAAGGCAATAACTCTTATATGAATAAACTTAGAGACCGTACAGTCAGTGCCATCAATTAAAACTCTTTCACTTTGCCACCATGAAAGATATTTACTTACAGCACAAAATTACCATGTTTTCTTGCAAATTATCATTCAAACTATCAGCAAAACGCAGTCTCAGTAGAAAGAGATCAGTCTGTTTCTGGTGCAAGTCCACAGCAAATCGTGGTATTACAATTTTTGATAACATCAATATAATGCGATTTAATTTTAGGAACTGAGACCCTTCATATCTTACAATCATAAAGAGTTAAAACCAACTCAGATTCAAGGGAGATCAACGAGCAGACGGATCCACTGAGAATTGTTTGCAGTAGTGTCCTTAAGCATTTCAGGCTCAAAAACCTGTCCTTGAAACAGGCTACTGTAATGATCAGAATTGATTGTGTGCAGTTATAAAGTTGATGATGTCATGTGAAAGTTATGAATTAGAGAACCCACGATATTAGGAATTTCTGAAAACTACAATCCAGAAATTTAATAATGAATAAATGATATTCAAAATGACACTAGCTATTTTGAAATTCTGTTTGATTGCTTCAAGAGAGGTATTATTATGAAAGGTAATTGGAGTGGAAACTATAATATGAGAGAGAACGAAACATTAAGAAGTAAATTCATAACTTTCACATGACATCTTCAAAATAATTTGACCAATCAGTGATCAATAAAATAAAACACATCCACATACTGGTAGGGGTAAACTCGGTGTTTATCGTTGATTCTCAACTGACTTTAGCCCTCTATAAAACTAATTTGTAGTGATAATTATATGAAACATTTATTTTTTGTGTACAATTATGTATCTTTTTGTGTATAGTGCATAAATTAGACGTCTATGAACAGCGAGACAATTTTTGATATTGATATGCGCCGTCCTCCGACGTGCATACGTGTTTGACTTTTTTATGTGTTGAATTTCCATAGAGATTCTCTGCGCTAGACATAAACATTCAATTTAAAATGATACACTGAATTTTATAAGTGTAAACCTTACCTAAAGTGAAGAAAGATCATTTCTTATCCATTTCACACTAAAATTTTAATCCAAAAAAACATTTTGATATGAAATACATTAGTTTAAATCTTGGTACTATGCATTGTTTGAACGGCAAAACACAGGTGTCAATGAAGTGACGTCATACAAGGAACGTTTACACACAGTCTGAAATTGTCCACACGTTTTTTTGGTCGAACGCAATGAGATGTCACGGGGTGCATAGATCTATAAACGTCTGTATGTAAAAAGCATCCAGACGTCAAATAAATGCGACTACTTCTTATGGTGCTGTCCGATTTTAAAACACCAGTATGGATACATTTATATAAAGGGACACTGTCCATAAGAAAGCAGATATTGAGCATAACCAAATAACTGTCTGACTTTTATTCATTGAAATGTATACATGAAAACATGAGGATAGACCCTAAGAAGAATGTAGGAATAGTTTGAAGAAAAAAAAAGTTTTAATTATTAAATGTAAATAAAGTGGGACCCACAATATTTACCTTTTATTTACCTTTTATGCATTCACGTGACTTCCATAGCGCACTAGGTTTTCACCATAGTATGTATTCGAAATATGTATAGCCCGCTTAGCTCAGTCGGGAGCGAGTTCCGACAACTTTACGCTAACGGACACTTATTTTTACTGCAAGTTTGTGCTGCGAGTTCAAACCCACGAAGTGGATTTGCTTTTTTTTGTACCGCTATTGAATTCCGTTAAACAATCTTGCTTTTAATTAGTAAATATTGAATAATGTTGGGTGTTTTATAAGCTAAAAGTTACGGACAGTGTCCCTTTAAATTATCAAAGTATCAATGCTCATGGAAAATATTTTTGACAAGCAGGCCCTGAATTAATATTGACAGAGGCCCTGAATTAATTATATAGTATAATATGGCAAAAAGGGACAAGCCTCAACCAGATGTTGACAGGTCCCGGTCTTGGGGCTGCCCTATTTTGTCAGCACTGATTAATTATGGTCTAATATTTTGATTTCTCATATAGAGACTGAGATTAAAGTCGGAGTAAACCTTTTTATTTTTACCTGTTGAATATCTCAACATCTCGTAAATGTTTAACTAATGACAGGATGTGAATGTTATGAATAAATAGAAGATAAGTTTAACTGCATATTTTGGTGTCCGTGATACGACTGAGTATGCTCAGCCGATTTCCAAACTGGAATTCTAAATTCCATTGATTCCACTGGAATTGCATTGACATTTTCACTGGGTGGAATTTGCCACTGGAATTTCACCTTCCTTTGGTGAATTTTGTTCTATTAATTCTACTGGAATTCCAGTATCACTGGAATTTGTTAGTGGAATTCCAATTTGTTAGTGGAATTCCAGTGTAATTGGAATTTTGTTCTTTGGTTCCAGTGAGTTCCAGTGGAATTCCAGATCCATTTTCACTGGGGAGTGCCCCTGTCAAACCCCATAATGTATATAGCAATATAGCTAAGGCTAGATATCATAGCCTGGACTGCTGCATACAAATAAATTTATCTGACTGAATCAAGAATATGCAAACCAGGTATGGTGTCCGCATCTCAAGAAACGTAAAGATATAATTGAGAATGTCCAAAGACGAGCTACAAGAGTACTACCAGGAATTATGAAGGAAGGTTAAAAATCCTTAAACTACCGACTCTGGCTTATAGTTATAGGAGACTACACGGTGATATGATAGAAACCTACAAAACTGTAACAGGAAAATATGACCCTGAAGTATCAACTTTATTCACCATGGCAAACGACTTGAGAACCCGAGGGCATCAATATATAACCAAGGGCATCAATATTTAACTAAGGGCATCAATATAAAATTTATAAGAAAATGTTGAATGTCAGTATATTCCTTCAGTTACAATGGTGGACATTTGGAACTTATTACCTATACTGGTCGGGGGCCACTTTCCGTCATTTATGTAAACATAAACTAAATCTATGTATCCTGACAATTTTTACTCTATTTTATATTAGGTTACCTCTTGCTAGAAATTTGATACTAAAGAATTTTGTTTTATATAAATTATCAAAGAGGCACGTGACCTTTTTATAAATAGACTAAAACTGAGAAATCATTTTGTTTACAAGCCCAGTTTCGGTCATGTATTTTATCGAGTGATAGATTCAACTAGGTCAAGATAGAGTATGGCTCACGCGAAGCACACACTTTACTCTGTCACGCCGAGTGAGGTATTTACAAATCGCGTAATTATGCGGAGTTTGGGAGATAAAACTACTCTGCGTGGATATTAGCTCTAGGCGAACTTACGCCACGATACTTCGCGTTTACAAACTTGGAGTTCGCCGAGTCGAAACTGCACAGGTAAACGGTGCAACATTTTATAACTGCAGTTATTTTAATGCATAATTATTCAATAGTTTTTAAAAAGCGAAGCAGAAGACAATTTTTTTATATTTTTTTTGGGAAAATTCAAATGCCCGGATAATGTCACGATAATTATATGGCGGTTCCTATTACCGGCTTCGCGGCGACTGAACATAAAATACAATTAGTAATTATTATACTGGAAATTATAATTTTTATTTATTCGGTGTTTGTAAAACGATTTACGATTCTGCTGTTGATTATTATTATATCGATGAGTTTTTTAGTAAAAATAATCAGAACAAATTGTAAAGAATTCCGGGTCATAAACTCGTTGTTAGTTCCGCCTTTTTAAAAGGTACCTACATCGCTATGGATTATGGGTATCCAAATTATTTATGTCTGTCTCAAGAAAACTGATTTTTTGACAACAGAACCAGAAAAAATGTTTGATTAAATGCATTAAAAGTTTAAAATCCATATTTTTTTCGAAATGTATTCATTATATTTATCAGTCATGTCAACTCTGCACAGAAAAGATGCACTCGGCGTTTGTATTTTTCTGCCGAATGATTGCATTTTTCAAGCGCGATGTCGGACAAGTTGAAGTTGTCGGAAAATATAGATATGTTCAAAAAAAAAAATCGCCACAGGTGTGCACTCATGGTTAATTGGATTCTACGCGGAGTGACTCGGAGTGTGATCACTCCGAGTGACTCAGCATACTTTCACCATGTGGATTCGCCGAGTACAAACACTGACTTGGCGTAGACTCGCTCGGCACTCGATAGGGCCAAACTTGGCGAATCGAGTAAAGTGTGTGCTTCGCGTGAGCCGTACAGCTGTACAGTAAACTTTTATGAATTAGAAACTTGTTTGCAAGTCTATTCAACAATTTCATTGTAAAAATCATGGTATGTTTGCATTGTTCCACCAGTCACCTTGATCGCTATAACAATGCGCCTGGTACCCTCAATGTAAAATGTTCAACGACGACAATTTACACTGTAACGATGGGTAACTCTGTGCAGGGCTTCATATAAAGCCCTGCTCTGTGTAAATCAAAGATACAGGTTGTACGAGTTGCTTCTCTTTGGTTAAAATATATAATCACGGTATATTTGAACTGAGTCCACTGAAGAGTGATAAAAATATGACTTCATTACAGTGTTATTTTTTTAATAGTTTATTATGCGGCAGTATGCGCGCATCTCCAACTCCATATAAGGAAGTAAACATAGTTTTCGGAGAAATTTTTTACCGCTTATTTACTTTTGGTTGTTTTTTCCAATCTTCAGTTCTAAATGTCTGACAATAAGTGACATCGCGAAAGTAATTTGCAGGTTAAAAACAGTTTTTAAATAAGAATGACAGAAACTGGGCTTGGACAGAAACAGGCCTGTAACCAGTAGAAGTTCTAGAATCAAAAAATGTAAAGTTTTGAAGTAAAATTGGATGGGTTATGGAAGTACCTACCAATAAAATATGATTATAAAGCACTACCACAAGTTACTGGATATAAAGAAGACCTAGAGCTGGTGCAAAAAGCCGATAGTGGCCTATTACCAGAAATGGCAGAAGAACTACCAGAACTGGCAGAAGAGAATTTTGTAAGTAATCAACGTTTATAAATTGCGGTTTACCTCGACTGGCTCGCCCAAAATCCGTAAAATCTTGCCCTTGTTGCACTCCTTCCATCGTCTTGTTTTGTCTTTGTCACATCAAAACATGCAGAAATATCTTGCTATTTTCATTTTTCAATAAAATATGGATCTGTCATTATTTTTTTCCAAAACAGGAAGTAAACGCCGGACTCTTCGTTATTGAAGGAACAACAACAACAACAAAAATGGCGGAAACTAATAAAAATTTGAATCACTCTCGAAATTTATTTATAAATTCAGACGGATTGCCGATAGTTTTCTTCATGAGACCCTGCAATGAAAGGCAGGAACTTAAGCCAATTATAGAGGTATGGAAAAGGACCAATGAAGTGTTTGGATCCTCCAGGAGTTTTGGAGGAGATGAAATAAACAATGTTCACACAGTTTTAGCCCCAGCAAATTATTTTGATTTTTCTGAAGAAGAGTTGTTTTCTCCAGTTACCCAATATGATGGCATCGTGGCTCTTTCCGTTGTTATTTGATATATCAAGATAATAAAACATGTCATGCTTTCGAGAGGATGTAAAACAGTTGGTCCCTTTCTCAGGAGCAAAATGATTAATTTTAAATTGTAATTTATATTGTTCGAGCCTTTGGTCATATAAATTTGGGTACCCTGTGGCCCTGTCAGGTCAGTTGGTAGAGCACTTGCCCTGTTAGCGAGGGGTCCCAGGTTCAAGTCCCGTACCTGTCACACTTTTCCCCCTTGATTTACTTCAGTGTGCAGTCGCTTGTTGCAGGGTTGTAGCCATGGTTGTTCAGCATTAACATTTATGAGTACAGGGTTCACCACAGGGTCTAAACTGAAATATTAAATGTTTCCCCTCTCACGACCGACCCGAAAAAATTGCCGCAACCCCAAAAAAAATATTGCCGAAACCGTAGTAATACTTTTTTTTTTTATTTGGTATGACAAAATTTGGGACGAAACATGCCTTTGGGGATGAATCACTTTTCTCCGGGATTTGGCTTTGACCTTCCGATCACATGGAAAACAAGATAATTTTTAATACACAGCGTAGGCATGTGTCAAACATTCACAATCGATTAAGGCGGGGTTATGATCATGCAACCAATCAATGAAATGCGTCTCGCGGCACGCTACGAGATAGAAAGATGGCCAAGTAAACAATCGTACGTAAATAATCAAGGGTCATCAATTGTTATCACCTCGATTTGAAAACATTGGACATTGGAAAGTAGGGACATCAATTTTTGAAGATTATCATGATTATAGGTGCAGTGCGGACAATTAAAGCGAAGTACACTAATCACCAGGTGGGTAATTGCATGGGCTTGTTTTATTCAAAACTGAGAAGTAAGTTTGCCGAAATCGGCACTTGTTTTAATCGGTGCATTCGGTAATGGTCGATCGTTTGCAGTTTTTAACTGCTTAGCGATTGCATGTTAGGTGATATATAGATGCATTTTAAGCATGATCTTGTAATTGTTCATAATTGATGATATTTCGATCGGATCTTTTTTCTTGCGTGAAAGTGCGGTGTCACAGTAATTCGATACATGACTTATTTTTTAAAAAGAAATAAATTGACATAGTTTACCATCAGGAAACTGTCCTACGTTTGTGTTTAGCATTTACAAATATAAAAACAACATACCGTATACCCTGGAATAAATGCCCCACCCCCAAACACGTTTCAGAAGAAAAAAAGTTGTACTTCCTTTATGTGTGGACGGTTTAAGAGTACAAAAGCAAATCCCCAAAAGGAACCCACTTATGACTTAAATGAATATTAGCAATAGCTGACAGACAGTTTTTAATGTACACTTTTTTGAATTGAGAAAGACTTTGTACATGGAACTGGTGTTCTCTCCAGAACTGTTACAAAATAGTTTTTATAAGTTGATGCCTCGTATATATGTGTTGGACATTTTCCATATTCTTAGACTAAAAATAAACATGTTGAGTTATTTTATATTTTTAGTTTGTATGTTTATGTTAAACTGCATGCTGAAAATAAGATTTGGCTATACTGAAGCTCATTATTTCATTTTGACAAAAATCTATATTTGATATTTTCCATTTATCGGTCTAACGATTTTAAGCAGGGTAAAATACAAAAACATGCTATAGAGAACACTGCCAGATGGATGTGGAAAAATCTAATTACACCATGTGTACGTTATACTTACATGAATAAATGTGTTTACCTGTTTGAATTGTCATTTTTAACAACTGTTTATGAATGATAGATATTATTAAGGCAGATATCTAGAAGTTGAACCTGTGAGAAAAGAAAAAGAAACTTTTGAAATAATTAAAACCATTTTTTTACCTACCTTATACCTCTACCCATACCAATTTGACCAGGGTTGCGGGAGGGGAAACAAAAAATATTTTAAGTTTGGCCCAGTGCCTTTAATCCAAACTGTATACACCATATAAATGGCTTTAAGTGATTTTTATAAAATACACTGGTTATTGGTGTGAACTGATAATAGGGTTACTTAGTTTACTTAAAAATCACTATCCCGCCATCAACAGGCAGATTATACAACAAATCAGGGTCCTGTCTTGAAGCACTAACGTAAATTTAGCTGCATCCCAAAATATGGTTATCGCGATGTCTCTACCTGTATCTACGTTTTATCAAGCGTGTTATGCATATCGGCTCTACAAAAAATGAACGGTAGATTTTAATTAATAATTTCAAGAATAGTTCACCAATTTTTAAAAGCCTGATAGAAAATGTACAAAATTTCCTTTTTTCTTTATTGTGTTGGTGATAAAGAATCTAATTCGATTATTTAGAAACAAACTCACACTCTTCATTAGGCGATTGGTATTATTTTTTTTTGATTTTGCCAATTTTCACCAAACTGTATCACACCTTTATGGTAATAATATCTCAAGAAATGTTATGTCTTGTAACTCGTTGGCCTTTCATCTTTCCATAAAGATTACATCTAGCAGGCTACATTTAGAAATGTTGAAGAAGAACATCAAATATAAGAACTATGTTAAATACACATAATTCGCCGCAAAAGATGGTGCTGCTATTTGATGTTCTTCTTCAATATTTTTAAATATAACTCAGAAGTAATCTTTATGGAAGATGAAAGGACAAGGAATTGCAAGACATAAAATTGAGGAGTATTATTACCGTAAAGGTGTGATTCCGGTTGCTGAAAATTGGTAAAATCAGAAAAGATAAAGTAAAAACAAAGTAGCGGTTGCATAATGAAGAAAGCGAGTTTGTTCCTAAGCTAGAGAAATAGATTCTTTATCACCACAAACCAATAAAGAAAATTAATTGGCTAAAATAGAAATTGTATACACTTTCTATCAGTATACAGCTATATGGCTTTTCAAAATCGGTAAATTAATCTTCAAATTATTAATTAAAATGTAACGCTACCATTCATTTTTGTAGAGCCGATACGTATAACATGCCCGAAAAGCCACAAATCGATAGATACAGGTAGAGACGACAATCTAATTTGTAATACAGCGTTGATTCAAGACCAGTTGTATAAGGACTCAGAACAAATGTACGTAATTTGAAAATCGGTAGACACCATAATATTATATAAAATGGCTTGAACCAGTCAGACCAAACCAAAAAACTAGAACTTCTAATTGACCTGATTAAGAGTTACCAACTCATAATTCATTTTATGCATATTCAGTCACAAGTATTTAAAGAACCTGTGAATAAACCTGTACTTTTAATTGGCACATATACATTATTATATGACCTGAACACATGGACAAAGTTTTGGTGGTCCATTTTTAGATCACCTGAGCCGAAGGCTCAAGGTGATCTATTGGGATCACTCTTGTGTCCGTCGTCTGTCCGTCTTCCGTTTACTTTTCTTCGAACAACTTCTCCTCAGAAACCGCTTTGCTAATTTTGCCCAAACTTCACATGGATGATCCTTAGATGAATGCTTTTTAGATTTGTTAAAATTAGGTCAGCGCGACATCCAATATGGCCGCCATTACTATATATGGTCGAAACCTTAAAAAATCTTCCTCTCCAGAACCGCCGGACAGATTTCAACAGTTTTTCTTGTAAAATTATCGCCAATGCCTAGACTATCAAGTTTGTTCAAATGAAGTCCCTGGGGTCAAAAATGGCCGTTCCCCGGGGATCCAAAGTTTGTACATTGAGATTTTGCATGTTTTTCATATAGACATATACATGTAGGAAAAAACTTTAAAAAATCTTCTTCTCTGAAACCACAAGGCACAGAGCTCTCATGTATTACTTGTAGCATCAGTTTATGGTCTTTTCTAAGTGTGTTCAAATGGTGACCCTGGGGTCAAATTTTTCCCCGCCCCGGGGGTCACAGTTTTACATAGACTTTTATCGGAAAACAATTCTAAAAATCTTCTTTTCGGAAACTACAAGAGCCAGAGGTTTGATATTTTGCATTTGCTATAAACTTATGGTCCTTTACCAAGTTTGTTCAAATGGTTACCCTCGGATCACATTTGGCCCCGCCCCAAGGGTCACATGTTTTACATAGACCTGTATAGGGAAAAACTTAAAAAATCATATCTGAAACTGCAAGAGCCAGAGCTTTAATATTTTGCATTTGCTATAAGCTCATGGTCCTCTACCAATTTTGTTCAAATGGTGACCCTGGGGTCACATTTGGCCCCGCCCCGGGGTCACAGTTTTACATAGGCTTGTATAGAGAAAAAGTAAAAAAATCTTCTTCTCTGGAACTGCAAGAGCCAGAGGTTTAATATTTTGCATTTGCTATAAGCTTATGGTCCTCTGTCAAGTTTGTTCAAATGGTGACCCTGGTGTCAAACTTGGCCGCGCCCCGGGGATCACAGTTTTATATAGACATATATATAGGAAAAAACAATCTTCTCTGAAACTGCAAGAGCCAGAGGTTTAATATTTTGCCTTTACTATAAGATTATGGTCCTCTACCAAGCTTGTTCAAATGGTGACCCTTGGGTAAAATTTGACCCCACTCCGTGGGTCACAGTTTTACATAGACTTATATAGGAAACACATTAAAGTCGTCTTCTCTGGAACTACAAGAGCCAGAGGTTTAATATTTTGCATTTACTATACTCTTATGTTCCTTTACCAAGTTTGTTCAAAAGGTGACCCTGGGTTCACATTTGGCCCCGTCCCAGGGGTCACGTTTTACATAGACTTGTATAGGGAAAAACTTAAAAAACCTTCTTCTCTGAAACCACAAAGCACACAGCTCTCATATATTACATGTAGCCCTGGGGTCACATTTGGCTCTGCCCAAGGTGTTACTCTCTAGCACCTTCATTTTGTATTTTGATCTTTACCAAACTTTGTCAGTGTCAAACTGTCTATATCAATGTTATGTCTTAAACTGTCTATATCAATGTTGTTATACACAACAGAGCCCACATTTCTTGAACAATCTTAACCAAACTTGCACAGATTGTATATGACCATAAGATTTCGAAGAAGTTCGATAATGTGCCATTACTCAGAGCTTCCACTAAGGTTCAAATTTATCCACTAAGGTTCAAATTTAGGAAGTTTGAACTTCCTGTGTATCAAATTTGGAAGTTCATGGGGAAAATTTAGGAAGTTTTAGTGTTTGGGCATGGCATTCATACTCCGACTTTGAGTCAGTGATGAGGGAAACAACACATCTAAATTGTTAAAAAGTAAAAAAGGATATTTATAATCATCTATATGTTTATAAAAGAAAATATTTGATGACATTATATAAACGGTTTCAAACTAAAAAATACTTCATTTGCGTGCCATACCCCACCCACAAGTTTTATACAGTGAATTGCATTTTGCAAACAGTTTTCAATTTATCAGTCCAGGAAAGCTTTTAAATTGGCATACATTAATGAAAGGTATGTAAAACTGTCAAGTGTAGAAATAAATGTAACAGATTCTTTAATTTATTATCAAAGCAATCGATTGTTTTTGCCAGTGATAATTTCACTTCCGTGTTTAGTCTCCATTCGCGAAGAGTTCTTTCCCCTAGGTTAGAGATTATTAAAATAAATATTGTTTGTCTATCAGTACTTCGTTACTATTTGTAACTTTGATAAATACATAGAAAAATGACACAAAGATATAAAAGAAATAGCCTAAAAAGTATAATATGTTTGTGTAAGCAGTTTCAACTTTGTGGTTAATGAATATAAATTAAGCAATTTGGCATCGAGATTATATTGCTACTTTCATTTCGTGAAATGGGCGGCTAGGCCAATTATCTAATTAACACTCTCTCCTCTCACCAGCCATGCGTGTGACCCTTGATAAAAACTGGACAAAACCGGTTTCACCTGTCAATTACAAGCTCCAATGAGTTTTAATTGCTTTACAACTTGTTACGTCGGCAGTCTCAAATGAAATTAGATTAGATGGGCGGGGCTATAATCGGTAATTTACAGATTATCGGACGTCCTTAGTAAAGAATCGCGGCATACTTTGAAGTTTTTAGAAGTACACTGTACGCCTTTGATGTTAATTTTCGCCGTACAACTACGATTTTTGGACGTAATTTACGGCCGTACGCCCGTTAACGGAAGCCCTGATTACTCAGGTGATTGCTTTAGGGCCATCTTGACCCTCTTGTTTTTATAACCATTTTTAGCTCTACTGGCCAAGGGCCAGCAGAGCTTATTGGATGGTGTGTTGTCCGTCGTCCGTCCGTCCGTCGTCCGTTAACTTTTGCTTGTGTACACTCTAGAGGCCACATTTCTGATGCAGTCATCATGAAACTTTGTCAGAATGTTTGTCTCAATGAAATCTCGGTCAAGTTCGAAAATGGGTCATGTGGGGTCAAAAACTAGGTCACTAGGTCAAATATTGGAAAAACCTTGTGTACACTCTAGAGGCCATATTTTTGACCCGAGCTTGATGCAACTTTGTCAGAATGTTTGTCTTAATTATATCTTGGTCAAGTTTGAAAATGGGTCACATGGGGTTAAAAACTAGGTCACTAGGTCAAATACTTGAAAAACCTTGTGTACACTCTAGAAGCCGTATTTCTGACCCAATCTTGATGAAACTTTGTCAAAATGTTTGTCTTAATTATATCTTGGTCAAGTTCAAAAATGGATCACATGATGTTAAAATCTAGGTCACTAGGTCATACTTTGGAAAAAATGTGTGTACACTCTAGAGGCCATATTTTTGACCTGATCTTGATGAAACTTTGTCAGAATGTATGTCTCAATGAAATCTCGGTCAAGTTCAAAAATTGGTCATGTGGGGTCAAAAACTAGGTCACTAGGTCAAATACTTGAAAAAACTTGTGTACACTTTAGAGGTCTTATTTGTTACCCAATCTTGATGAAACTTTGTCAAATTGTTTATCTTAATTATATCTTAATCAAGTTTGGAAATGGGTCACATGAAGTTAAAAACTAGGTCACTAGGTCAAATATTGGAAAAACCATGTGTACACTCTAGAGGCCATATTTTTGACCCGAGCTTGATGCAACTTTGTCAGAATGTTTATCTTAATTGTTTGTCTCAATGAAATCTCGGTCAAGTTCGAAAATGGGTCATGTGGGGTCAAAAACTAGGTCACTAGGTCAAATATTGGAAAAACCTTGTGTACACTCTAGAGGCCATATTTTTGACCCGAGCTTGATGCAACTTTGTCAGAATGTTTGTCTTAATTATATCTTGGTCAAGTTTGAAAATGGGTCACATGGGGTTAAAAACTAGGTCACTAGGTCAAATACTTGAAAAACCTTGTGTACACTAGAAGCCGTATTTCTGACCCAATCTTGATGAAACTTTGTCAAAATGTTTGTCTTAATTATATCTTGGTCAAGTTCAAAAATGGGTCACATGGTGTTAAAAACTAGGTCACTAGGTCAAACTTTGGAAAAACCGTGTGTACACTCTAGAGGCCATATTTTTGACCCGATCTTGATGAAACTTTGTCAAAATGTTTGTCTCAATGAAATCTCGGTCAAGTTCAAAAATGGGTCATGTGGGGTCAAAAACTAGGTCACTAGGTCAAATACTTGAAAAAACTTGTGTACACTCTAGAGGTCATATTTGTTACCCAATCTTGATGAAACTTTGTCAAATTGTTTATCTTAATTATATCTTGATCAAGTTTGGAAATGGGTCACATAAATTTAAAAACTAGGTCACTAGGTCAAATATTGGAAAAACCTTGTGTACACTCTAGAGGCCATATTTTTGACCCGAGGTGGATGCAACTTTGTCAGAATGTTTATCTTAATTGTTTGTCTCAATGAAATCTCGGTCAAGTTCGAAAATGGGTCATGTGGGGTCAAAAACTAGGTCACTAGGTCAAATATTGGAAAAACCTTATGTACACTTATGTACACTCTAGAGGCCATATTTATGACCCGAGCTTGATGCAACTTTGTCAGAATGTTTGTCTTAATTATACTTGAAAAACCTTGTGTACACTCTAGAAGCCGTATTTCTGACCCAATCTTGATGAAACTTTGTCAAAATGTTTGTCTTAATTATATCTTGGTCAAGTTCAAAAATGGGTCACATGGTGTTAAAAACTAGGTCACTAGGTCAAACTTTGGAAAAACCGTGTGTACACTCTAGAGGCCATATTTTTGACCCGATCTTGATGCAATTTTGTCAGAATATTTGTCTCAATTATAGCTTGCTAAAATTCCAAAATGGGTCACACAGGGTCGAAAACTAGGTCACTAGGTCAAATACTTGAAAAACATTGTGTACACTCTAGAGGCCATATTTCTGACCCGATCTTGATGAAACTTTGTCGAAATGTTGTCTTATTTATATTTTGGTCAAGTTCGAAAATGGGTCCCATGGGGTCAAAAACTAGGTCACTAGGTCAAAAACTTGTGTACACTCTAGAGGTCATATTTGTTACCCAATCTTGATGAAACTTTGTCAAATTGTTTATCTTAATTATATCTTGATCAAGTTCGGAAATGGGTCACATGAAGTTAAAAACTAGGTCACTAGGTCAAATATTGGAAAAACCTTGTGTACACTCTAGAGGCCATATTTTTGACCCGAGCTTAATGCAACTTTGTCAGAATGTTTGTCTTAATTATATCTTGGTCAAGTTTGAAAATGGGTCACATGGGGTTAAAAACTAGGTCACTAGGTCAAATACTTGAAAAACCTTGTGTACACTCTAGAAGCCGTATTTCTGACCCAATCTTGATGAAACTTTGTCAAAATGTTTGTCTTAATTATATCTTGGTCAAGTTCAAAAATGGGTCACATGGTGTTAAAAACTAGGTCACTAGGGCAAACTTTGGAAAAACCGTGTGTACACTCTAGAGGCCATATTTTTGACCCGATCTTGATGCAATTTTGTCAGAATATTTGTCTCAATTATAGCTTGCTAAAATTCGAAAATGGGTCACACAGGGTGGAAAACTAGGTCACTAGGTCAAATACTTGAAAAACCTTGTGTACACTCTAGAGGCCATATTTCTGACCCGATCTTGATGAAACTTTGTCGAAATGTTGTCTTATTTATATTTTGGTCAAGTTCGAAAATGGGTCCCATGGGGTCAAAAACTAGGTTACTAGGTCAAATACTTGAAAAACCTTGTGTACACTCTAGACGCCATATTTTTTTCATTCGATCTTTACCAAACTTTACCAGATTGTTAATGTCAATAACAGCTCGGTAAAGTTTGTTTTTAGCTTATGGGATGGTGTGTTGTCCGTTTTCCGTCGTCCGTCGTCCGTTAACTTTTCTTGTGTACACTCTAGAGGCCACATTTCTAACATAATCATAACACTACAAGACAAGCATGCACCACATACAACACAACGCCAAACAAAGCTAGGACCGGAAGGTGTCAATACACGAAATTAGGTTGAATTAACCGCTGTTGTTGACACCGTTCTTTAGCACATATTTAGGCATTAAACAGACCTGTTGGCAAGGTCTAGATCAGCTTCAAAATTCAAAATTACACCTTTAAAAGTCCAGACTCTATTGTGCCCATCGCGTCAGGTATACCCTGACGTGCTCGTTGGCGGACGGACTATAAACCTTAGAATTACACACACACACACGAGGCCACATTTCTGATGCAATCATCATGAAACTTTGTCAGAATGTTTGTCTCAATGAAATCTTGGTCAAGTTCAAAAATGGGTCTTCGCCCCGCCATGATGGAAATACCGCCGATGGGGACTTGAGGTCTCTGAATCTCCGCTATCGACCATTAACCGACGAATATAGCTGTGCCCAAGTAAATACGTCAACATCATGAAGTGTAATAAAAGTAAAATCAACAACAGGTTATTATATAATTAAAGCAGACAATAGATCACATGCCCCAGTGATCACCCCAATCAAAAAAGGTCAATTAACAGTAATTAACCCAAAAAACAGCAAACAAATACTAGCCAGTAGCGACTTTACAGCACAAGTATATGATGGCGCACAATACTCTAAAATAAATGAGAATAAGTATGCGAACCAATAACTGCCTAGATATCATAAAGACCGTATCATATAATGGTTACCGCATAACCAAGACAGCATTTTTAAGAGGAAAAGTCACCGGTACAACCTAATATCGTTTTAAAATCAAGTGATTTCCATCCGGTCCGCGCCGTGTCCAAATTGACAAACCCGGCCTTGACACTAACATCGACCCTGACCCTGAATAACACAGTTAAGAAATACGGCAATAAACACATATTTTTAAGTAGGACACGCAAGTAGGTCAGGTCAGGCCAGTAGAACACGACAGGTTAAGGTCGACGCAACTAAAATGAAACAGCTAGGAAATAAGTGGAATGACTATATGTATGAGTGTGCATGAAATATAATAAATACCTGTAATGATACTATTCTGTATATATCTACTATGTGAATGGATGTATGTATATCTATGTGTATGTATGAAATATTATATTATCCTTTTATATAAATACCTACTATGCGGTATCACCCAATATTCGTATATATATATATATATATACCCCGAGTATTAACGTACGATTGCGTGTATGGACAAGATATTAAATTTGTCTATATAAGTAAATACCATTGACATTCGCACCGGACGAATAAGTAAATACAATAAAACGCGTCCCACGGAAATATCGAGCGGTGTTATAGTGGGAATAGCACATATTAGGCCACTTTTTAGGCATTCAATTTTTGATATTATAACAATTATAAGTAAAAAAATAAATAAATAATTAAGCAAATAAGTATACCAGTAGAAGCCATACAAAAACATTAAATTTTATTGTGCTTTATACCATAAGGGATGTGACCGTCTTAAAAACCAACAACTACAGTAATAATAAGTGTAATAGTTCTTAACTAAGTACAATAGTAATGCTAACTCTAAACCCAGTAAACACGGCACATACCCATTTAGGACTAAGGCGCGCCTCCTTACGGTCCCTTTCATCACCAACCTGTGGGACACTTACACAGGGGCAATCTTGACTGGAAACCGTTATCGACCATAATTGGCCTTTCCTCCCCAGTGGTAGCAAACCCCTTGCGCGAACAAGATGTGGAATTGCTGCCACAGTACCTCGGACCAGACACACACGCTATGCCCCAGGCACAGCAACCAACAAACTTAACACCAACAAATGCCCCAACAAGTACAAACATACATCACAGAAACAACCGAACAGGCCCCAGTTCGATGACCATAAGTATTAGTATGCTGCAAATGGACACGCTAATCATCCCCAAGATGGCGTAGTACAGGCATACCCCTCATCAAACCCCAGCAAATATGATATGTTAAAAACATAATCATAACACTACAAAACAAGCACGCACCACATACAACACAACGCCAAACAAAGCTAGGACCGGAAGGTGTCAATACACGAAATTAGGTTGAATTAACCGCTGTTGTTGACACCGCTTTCAGCACATATTTAGGCATTAAACAGACCTGTTGGCAAGGTCTATATCAGCTTCAAAATTCAAAATTACACCTTTAAAAAGTCCAGACTCTATTGTGCCCATCGCGTCAGGTATACCTTGACGTGTTCGTTGGCGGAGGGACTATAAACCTTAGAATTACACACACACACACGTTCAAAAATGGGTCATGTGGGGTCAAAAACTAGGTCACTAGGTCAAATACTTGAAAAAACTTGTGTACACTCTAGAGGTCATATTTGTTACCCAATCTTGATGAAACTTTGTCAAATTGTTTATCTTAATTATATCTTGATCAAGTTCGGAAATGGGTCATATGAAGTTAAAAACTAGGTCACTAGGTCAAATATTGGAAAAACCTTGTGTACACTCTTGAAGCCATATTTTTGACCCGAGCTTGATGCAACTTTGTCAGAATGTTTGTCTTAATTATATCTTGGTCAAGTTTGAAAATGGGTCACATGGGGTTAAAAACTAGGTCACTAGGTCAAATACTTGAAAAACCTTGTGTACACTCTAGAAGCCGTATTTCTGACCCAATCTTAAAGGAACTTTGTCAAAATGTTTGTCTTAATTATATCTTAGTCAAGTTCAAAAATGGGTCACATGGTGTTAAAAACTAGGTCACTAGGTCAAACTTTGGAAAAACCGTGTGTACACCCAGAGGCCATATTTTTGACACGATCTTGATGCAATTTTGTCAGAATATTTGTCTCAATTATAGCTTGCTAAAGTTCGAAAATGGGTCACACAGGGTCAAAAAATAGGTCACTAGGTCAAATACTTGAAAAACCTTGTGTACACTCTAGAGGCCATATTTCTGACCCGATCTTGATGAAATTTTGTCGAAATGTTGTCTTAATTATATTTTGGTCAAGTTCGAAAATGGGTCAAAAACTAGGTCACTAGGTCAAATACTTGAAAAACCTTGTGTACACTCGTGTGTGTGTGTGTAATTCTAAGGTTTATAGTCCGTCCGCCAACGAACACGTCAAGGTATACCTGACGCGATGGGCACAATAGAGTCTGGACTTTCCTTGTGTACACTCTAGACACCATGTAGTACGACTCGATTCATCAATGGTATAACAGCCAGTAGAGCGTTCACAGGCCCTCTTGGGCCTCTTGTTTAATGTAATTTTGCTATTATTTGGAAATTCGGCCCCATTCACTTTGGCCCCATTCACAATTCCAAAAAGTATCATTTTTTCACAATTATGAATTATCTATATCCAAAAAATTCACAATCTGAACTTTGTTTATTTTTTTTTGTTTATTTTTTATTTTTTATTTATTTTTTTTTGTTTTTTTGGGGGGGGGGGGGGTAAATACAGACCAGTTAGGATACTAGTCTTAATATGAGCTGGTGTCAAAACTAGTCTGTATTTACCAAAAACAAAACTTAAAACCAAGGGATATTAAACTGTGAAAATAAAAGTGAAAACAGTTTATTTCTCTTTTGTTATAAATATTTCACAATTTTCACAATTTCTAGAAAAATGCTGCTATTTTTCACAATGGCATGGGCACAGGCTGCATTCACAAAACACATGAAAAACAACACTGGGCGGGTTAGTTTCTTTAAAAGCATTGATGTAGGCATTAGGTTAATTTTATTTGGACCTAAGGCGAACCTAGCTCCATTTTCTGGGAGATACTCCGTTGTCTTCGGAAACCTGTTATTAATATGAATTTTGTAAAAGAATGCGAGACTCGCAGCGAGATTCAAGTATGAGCCATTTGAGATCTCTAAGCATTTCCCACTTATGATTTGTTTGATACATAAAGGGGTTGGTGAACTATTTTCAAACAATTTTTATTTTAAAGGGCTCTGAAAAACTTGAAAAAAGCTGAAAGAATTATCAAAATGCCATGGAAGTAAAGGAGATATGGCCTATTGAAATTTTGCAAAGAAACAGAAATGGAGGCGGCCATCTTGGAACAATGACGTCATCGCGTCTTTTTACCATATATGGCATACTGAATATCTTTTATAGCAAAGAAAACCACGGCAAATGAAAAATAAGCGTACAATTTATACATTTTACATCTGTATATTTATTTTTAATCAGTTTGCAGGGATTTTCATTGCTTTAAAATATATTTTGTCAATATATCATTTATGGTAAAAAGGCGCGAGATCATATATTTTTTATGGCATTTTGATAATTCTTTCAAGTTTTTGAAAATAGTGCATCAACCCCTTTAATATAAATTTATTTATTTTTACGAAGTTATAAAATGGATCTAATGTTCAGCTTCCTTAAAAAAAAGAAATGAAAACGAGGAGAATTTACTACAATATTATGTATTTTCAGCATGGTGGAGGCAGAATAACATCCAAGGTTGCTCCAGGATGTTTCAAGTTGGTACCTTTAACTAGCATTTAAATCATTTAAAAATGAAAGTTTATTCTTTTATTTATTTCATTTGAACATTTATTTGTTAAAAAGCAATTATTTTTTCTAAATTTTCCTCAAACTAAATTTAATGTTATATTGGATTTTAATATTAATACAATTACATGTTTTCACCTTCAGGATATAATCAAACCCAGGATCCCCTCTGGCTTATTAGTCCCCTACCGGTGTGTCACCGGAGGGGACTATAGGTTTACTTCCCGTTTCGTTTGTCCATCAGTCCGTCCGGAAAACTGGATCCTGCGATAACTTAAAAAGTATAAAAGATATTTTCATGAAACTTTTTACATATGGTAGAATGGCATAAGGAGATTATTTAATTTTGTTGATATGGCCAAAACTATGGTGCTATGGCAACAAAATAGTAATGTTGAGAAAGTTAGAGGGTGGACATAATGTTAAGCAAAAAACAAACAAAACAAAAAACACTTTTTTTTAGGGGAATTTTCTCATCCAAAGAGGGCATAAGGAGATTATGCATGTTATTTAATTTAGTTGATATGGCCAAAATTGCTGGGAAAAAACACGTCCGTCCGTCTGGAAAACTGGATCCTGCGATAACTTACAAAGTATAAAAGATATTTTCATGAAACATTTACATAATAAAGTAGAGGGCATAAGGAGATTATGCACGTTATTTAATTTTGTTGATATGGCCAAAGCTTTTATTGCTACGGCAACAAAATAGTAAATCAAACTGTCAGTCCATCCGGAAAACTGGATCCTGCGATAACTTAAAAAGTATAAAAGATATTTTCATGAAACCTTTTATGGTAGAGGAGCATATGGAGATTTTGCACACAATTTTATTTGGTGATGTGGCCAAAAGTGTGGTTGTTATGGTAACAGAATTCAATCGTTAGTTATAGAGCTGAAGAAGGAGCTTAATGCGTCTATCTTTAGTTATTTCCCTTCAAATAGAGTAATGTTATCAATACATGACTTGAAATTGATGTTAATTTCTTTGCGTGTGTATTTTTATTACTTGTTATATTTGTAATATGTAAACTCAAACTTGTTTTGTTAAGGTTGTGAAATGTAGCATGCCTTTGTTATATGTCTAAATCATGGTCCAACAAAAAACAATTACTGTCAAACATCTGACCTGTAGGGGATCAAAGATCAGCAGAGCTATGCTGTGGTGCGGTGTCCGTCGTCCATCCATCCGCCTTTCCGTCCATAAACTTTTTGTGTAGCGACTACTCCTCTGAAACTACTGGATGGATATTCATGAAATTTACGAAAATGTTGCCCATGAAGTCTAGTTGATCCTAGCAAAAATTCATATTGATGTGAAATCCAAGATGGCTGCCAAAATAGATCTTTAAAAAGCAAGTTTGTAGCGACTACTTCTTGAAAACTATAAGTGATATTGATATGGGACTTTTTCTAAAACGATCAGCATGACATGACGTTGATCCTTTTCGAAAAATCGTTTTGATTCGACGTTAAACATGGCTGCCAGTGGCCATCTTTGTTTACATAGTTATATTGTAAAAACTTGTAGCAACTACTCCTCTGAAAGTACTTGACGGATTTTCATGAAACTTCACAGGAATGTTGCTCTTGATGTCTAATTAATCCTAGCAAAATATCAGGTCAGACGGTAGTTCAAGATGGCCACCACGGCTAAAAATAGATTTAAAAAAAACAAGTTTGTAGCGACTACTTCTTGAATTGAATTGAATGTTGTTTAACGGCTCATCAACACAGTATAGGTTATTTAGAGCCGCCCCAGAGAGAGGGGAAGGATACATAGGAATCCGGGAACCTGCCCTACTCTTATTATCGAATAGATTCCTATGGTTCTTTAACGTGCTCGGAGGATAGACCGATACACGGGACCGCCCGGTTTACGTCCCCATCCGACGGACGAGGCTAAGGTAAAGTGTCTTGCCCAAGAACACACCGACGGAACTCAGTGGCACCACGGAGGATTGAACCCGGGGCCTCCGGTTACAAATCCGCCGCGCTACCGACTGCGCCACGCCAGCCCCTGACTACTTCTTGAAAACTATCAGAGATATTGATATGGGACCTTTTCTAAAATGATCATCATGACATGATGTTGGTCCTTGACGAAAATCATTTTGATTTGACATTAAACATGGCTGCCAGCGGCCATCTTTGTTTACATAGAGTTGTATAGTAAAAACTTGTAGCGACTACACCTCTGAAACTACGTGACAGATTTTCATGAAATTTCAGGAATGTTGCTCTTGATGTCTAGTTGATCCTAGCAAAATTTCAGGTCGGCCGGAATTTCAAGATGGCCGCCACGGCTGAAAATAGATGTTTAAAAAACATGTTTGTAGCGACTACTTCTTGAAAACTATAAGTAATATTGATATGGGAATTTTTCTGAAACACGCCTACTAGACTCCGCAACCGCCTCCAAAAAGAGGTGATAATACGACGTTTCAGAGACACTTCCGATGCGGTTGCGACGATGACATTACTTATCAATTAAAATCAGTATATATCTATTATATAGAGTATATGTCTCCGAAACCGCCTCTTACTCTGGGGATCCGCCTCTTACTCGCCGACACCGCCTCTTCATAAAAAATGACCATAATTCTTTTCAAGTTATATTCGATTGAATTGTTTTCATTGAATGATGAAAAATAGGTGATTTCAAAGTCATAGAACTCATTCATAGGCAGATTTCTCATAAAACAGAAGAAAAACGGAGTAAAAACCATGTCCAGTTGAGAAAATTACACTCGTCTATTGACTTATGACAATTCTACAGACATTTTTCAATATATTTCGAAACCAACACATGAAACAGGAAGGGAAAACATTCCTACATCGAACCACATTCCCCGATTTTTAAAAATAGGGCCGAATTTTTTTATTTTATTAAATTCACACTTACCGCTGCTGCTTCAATTTACTCTCCGCAACCGCATCGGAAGTGTCTCCGAAACATCGTATTATCACCTCTTTTTGAGGCGGTTGCGGAGTCTAGTAGGCGTGTAAAATGATCAGCATGACACGATGTTGGTCCTTGTTGAAAAATTAATTTGATTCGACAATACACGTTTGCCAGCAGCCATCTTTGTTTACATAGAGTTATATATAAAAACTTGTAACGACTACACTGAAACTACTTGACAGATTTTCATGAAACTTCACAGGAATGCCGATCTAGCTTTCAGAACCTGCCAGTAGAGATTCAAGGTCATTGACCTCATGTTTTTTCTTTGCGCCAAATGAGATAAGTTGGAGCCAAAATTGGAGCCAAATAGCTCCTGTGGCTATATACATTCATAAACTATATATGTATTTATATACTAAATAGAGAATATATAATAGTTAGATGTTAATAATAATTAAGGAGGTAAATTGAATGGAATACATGAATTAATCGTATCTTTCATTGTAAAAATATTTAACTTATAGTAAACACTGTAGCATTGCTTTCCTTGAATCCTTCACTACATTATCCATGCGAAATAATTCCTGAAAGTAACGCATTTTTCTGTTGGAATGTGGGCGGAGGGAGGTGCGGGGACAAATCTCTATCCCGTATATTATACTACCATCAGCATCTCCATATCCTTCCTTAGCTGCACGCCACCGGTCTCATGGTATCTCTCCTCCTCGACCAGAAACGTCATGATGGCCATGTCTTCTTGCTCAGTCTGATTGTGAACATAATAAAAAGTTCCATGCGAAATAATTCCTGAAAGTAACGCAGTTGGACATGTGCCAGTTTCAAAATTCCTATCTATCTGATATGACCTCATTGAAGCCAAACACGTCGCGCTAATCTCAATGGTGGGCGTTGTGTCTAGACTAGCTATTTACACATTTTGTGTTTAGGATAATAAAAGGATAGGTATTATTGAAAGACCCTTGTTTAATTTTGGGTGTTTGGTGACTTAAAAAAAAATATGTATAAATATATATATTTTTTTTTTTTGCTCAATTCATTTTTGCAAAATGCTAGAAGTAAGAGCCATTTTGATAATTTCTTATCATAAATTTTGTTGGCTCCATTGGGGATGCCCTGAATAGACCCTGAAACTAATCTCTGTAGGCTAAACGCTCAATATTACCAGTCAGAGCTCTAACCTTAACCAGTTACGTTTTTCATAACCTGTGACTGTTATTTAAAAAAGACCTAAAACTTGTATAGTAACCAGAATCAGTTACTACCACAAAATCGCTCCAGTTTAGATGCATTCTATCTTCTGTACAGGAATTTTCCTATATATATGACAATTTTCTCCAGGTAGGGTGATTATTCAACTTATACAACCATGCAATAAAATTCTATGAGCATCGATGAAAATCCAATGTGCAAGGCCTCTCAAGTTACCTACTGTTATGCAACAAAATTCATTAAAAGTCATTTTGTAGACTCCAACATGATAATTATTGAACAACTGCTAATTGGATCTGGATGAAGATGTATTTATCCTTGATAAGTATTCAAACATAAATTTGGCAACTATTTCAATTCATTAGCAGATGATCTTAGTATTAAACTGATTTAGGTTACAAATGGTTAATAGGGAAAAGTAACTGCTACTCTAAACCAAAGAGAGATACTAATTTGGCATTTTAATAACTTCCAGCAGTTATAAAACTTGTAACTGTTTAAGGTTAGAGCTCTGACTGATTACTGTTATCATATTTATTATTGCTGTACATGCATACTTATTACACTGTAGACTGGCAGAGAAGGGCAGCATGGTGTCACTGGATGGCTATATATCTACCAAGTTTGTTGAAGAATCTGTCAAGGAAAATAAGCTGCTGGAGCCAGGAAACTTCAGGTGAGTCCTGTCCATTAGAATTTGTTTAAAAAAAAAGTTTTTTTGTTCAGCAAACTTTCAGAATACTGTGGTTTACAAAATCAGCTTTTGGAGTCCATTAGAATTTGTTTAAAATAATGCTTTTTGCTTCAGTTGACTTAAGGCATTCTGGTTTACAAAGTAAGCTTCTGGGTTCATACAAGTTCAGTTGTCAGAGTCCTGTCCATTAGAATTGTTTCAGTTGTGTAACACGTACAGAATAGTTGTGGGTTCAGCATGCAGAATACTGTGTGTTAACTTTGAAAAAAGTTGTTTTAACTGCCAGTGTTTCATCAATCTAGTTCATCAAATTCATGTACGGGACTCTGTCCTCCAGTCATCGACTTTCAGCTTATAATATGGGACTTCTTGCTTTATTAGAATTGAATGTTTTGTTTGCAGAATTGAGCCAGGAACCATTGCACGAGCATCCTCTGAAGACGGTTCCAATCACAGTTTTACACGCAGTTTTGATTCCAATGACAGCATGGCACCAGCAAGCTACATTGTTCAGACTTCAACAAGGGACTGTAAGGGGTAAGTGTGTCAGTGTTTTTATAGGTTCTTCAGGAGCTAGATCACACAGGTCATTAGCATTTGGATTTCATTTTTAACTCTCGTTCCTGCATTCCCTTGTAAGGTGATTAAGGCTTACCATGTGTTACGGCCTTACTTTATACATTTATAATAGTTCCTTTTAATGAATTCATAGTAAAAGGTCATTAATCCTGTATTAATGTACAATTTTATTTTACAGTTTGCATGAAACTACACTGAGTTTCTGATTTTTAGCTCTACTGGCCAAGGGCCAGCAGAGCTTATGGGATGGTGTGTTGTCCGTCGTCCGTCCGTCGTCCCTTTACTTTTCTTGAAACGACTTCTCCTCAGAAACCGCTTGGCTAATTTTGACCAAACTTCACGTGGATGATCTTTAGATGAATGCTTTTTAGATTTGTTAAAATTAGGTCAGCGCTACATCCAAGATGGCTGCCATTATCATATATGGTCGAAACCTTAAAAAATCTTCTTCTCCAGAACCGCTGGACAGATTTCAACAGTTTTTCTTTTAAAATGATTGCCAACGCCTAGACTATCAAGCTTTTTCAAATAAAGTCCCCGGGGTCAAAAATGGCCGTGCCCCGGGGGTCCAAAGTTTGTATATTGAGGTTTTGCATGTTTTTCATATAGACATATAGGAAAAAACTTTAAAAAATCTTCTTCTCTGGAACCACATGGCACAGAGCTCTCATGTATTACATGTAGCATCAGCTTATGGTCCTCTACCAAGTTTGTTCAAATGGTGACCCAGGGTTCACATTTGGCCCCACCCCAGGGGTCACAGTTTTACATAGGCTTGTATAGGTGAAAACTGAAAAAATTCTTCTTCTCTGGAACCACATGGCACAGAGCTCTCATGTATTACATGTAGCATCAGCTTATGGTCCTCTACTAAGTTTGTTCAAATGGAGACCCTGGGGTCAGATTTGTCCCTGCCCCGAGGGTCACAGTTTTACATAGACTTATATTGGATTTTTCTTTTAAAAATCTTCTCGGAAACTACAAGAGCCAGAGGTTTGATATTTTACATTTATTATAAGCTTATGATCCTTTACCAAGTTTGTTCAAATGGTGACCCTGGGGTCACATTTGGCCCCGCCCCAAGGGTCACATGTTTTACATAGACATGTATAGGGAAAAACTTAAAAAATCTTCTCTGAAACTGCAAGAGCCAGAGGTTTAATATTTTGCTGTTGCTATAAGCTTATGGTCCTTTACCAATTTTGTTCAAATGGTGACCCAGGGGTCACATCTGGCCCCGGCCCGGGGGTCACAGTTTTACATAAATGCTTGTATAGGGAAAACTGAAAAAAATCTTCTCTGGAACTGCAATAGCCAGAGGTTTAATATTTTGCATTTGCTATAAGCTTATGGTCCTTTACCAAGTTTGTTCAAATTGTGACACTCGAGTCACATTTGACCCCGCCCCAAGGGTCACATGTTTTACATAGACATGTATAGGGAAAAACTTAAAAAATCTTCTTCTCTGAAACTGCAAGAGCCAGAGGTTTAATATTTTGCATTTGCTATAAGCTTATGGTCTTTTACCAAGTTTGTTCAAATGGTGACCCATTGGTCACATTTGCCCTCACCCTGGGGGTCACAGTTTTACTTAGGCTTGTATAGGCAAAAACTGAAAAAAATCTTCTTCTCTGGAACCACATGGCACAGAGCTCTCATGTATTACATGTAGTATCAGCTTATGGTCCTCTACCAAGTTTGTTCAAATGGTGACCCTGGTGTCAAATTTGGACGCGCCCTGGGGGTAACAGTTTTTAAATTATTATTTTTTTAATTTGATTTTTTTTTTTTTTTTCGATTTTAATTTATTTTATTTTTAAATGTTTCATTTATTAATTTTCTGTTTTTCATTTTTTTTTTTTTTTTTTTTTTCCCCCCATTAATTTCTTCTTTTTTTTTTGATTGATTTGAACTTTTTTTTTTTTTTTTAATTTTTTTTCATTATCTTTTTAATTACTTGACATTTCTTGTCAGCGCTACTCATCCTAAATGCCTTGTTGAATTTTGACGAAACTTGGCAGGAAGCATCGGTAAGATGTCTAGTTGTGCATATCACGCTTTTGTTCCAGTTCGCTGATTTTTGACGGAGTTATGGCCCTTTGACATTTTTATTTTATATTTCTTGTCGGCGCTACTGCTCTTAAACGGCTTGCTGGATTTCTACGAAATTTGGCAGGAAGCCTCCGTATGATGTCTATTTGTGCAAAGTGCGGTATATCAATGAAATCTTGGACAATTTTGAAAACCAGCTAGATCTTGTTAGTAATGACAGAGTTATGGCCCTTGATTTGGTGAAAACTGCTATATTGTATTCTCCTTTGTTAAATATATAGGAGAAGAGAGCTATATCTAGCTATATCTATCTAAATCTATAAGAGCTGTTTTAGCCAGTAGAGCGTCCACAGGCCCTGTTGGGCCTCTTGTTTTTTAATAAAAATGATTTGAAAAATATGTTGAATGTAATAAAAAAGTTTACAATTCGCTTACATATACATGTTGCACATGTGTTTTATCTTTTGCTGTTTATTTGTCTATACCTTTTATGCCCTACCACAACAGTGAAGTTGGTACATAGTTTTACCCTTGTGCGTCAAATTGTTCATCCGTACACTTGTACAAAAAAGGTTTTACATTCAGGTTGTTTGTTAAGCCCATTTCTCATACACCTGGCCCCATATTCTCAAAACTTTTGAGTCGAAATCTCACTCAAGCTCAGCTATAATTTTTTTTAAATTTTACTTAACGGTCATTGAATGATCTGAAACTTTACACAAATTGAGATAATCATCAATTACAAATGTTTCGGGAAGAAAACCAATCACTGAAAAAAATTACAGCTAAAAAAAATGAAATTTGAGCTTGAGCATATGATTTTAGCTGAGCAAGTTTCGAAAATATGGGGCCAGAAGCGTTAAGGCTGTCAAATTTCACACATCTTTACATCTGTAGGCCGGCAGTTTTGCCTTACAAAAATATGTCAATATGAATGACCTTGACATACTTTTCGGACTGCATTTAATTAGAATTTAAATGACTGCCAGCGCTAAAACAGCATCAGTGTCTCATGGACTGCATTTACTACATTTAATTTTAATTTAAATGACTGCCAGCACAAAAACAGGCATCAGTGTCTCATGGGCACATTTTCTACATTAATTTGAATTTAAATGACTGCCAGCGCTAAAACAGGGCATCAGTGTCTCGTGTACACATTTTCAACATTTAGTTTGAATTTAAATGACTGCCAGCGCTAAAACAGGCCATCAGTGTCTCATGGACACATTTTCTACATTTAATTTGAATTTAAATGACTGCCAGCGCTAAAACAGAGCATCAGTGTCTCATGGACACATTTACTACATTTAATTTGAATTTAAATGACTGCCAGCGCTAAAACAGAGCATCAGTGTCTCATGGACACATTTTCTACATTTAATTTAAATTTAAATGACTGCCAGTGCTAAAACAGGGCATCAGTGTCTCGTGGACACATTTTCTACATTTAATTCGAATTTAAATGACTGCCAGTGCTAAAACAGGGCATCAGTGTCTCGTGGACACATTTTCTACATTTAATTTGAATTTAAATGACCATGAGACACTGATACCCTGTTTTAGCGCTGTCAGTCATTTAAATTCGAATTAAATGTAGTAAATGTGTCCATGAGACACTGATGCTCAGTTTTAGCACTGGCAGTCATTTAAATTCGAAATAAATGTAGTAAATGTGTCCATGAGACACTGATGCCCTGTTTTAGCACTGGCAGTCATTTAAATTTGAATTAAATGTAGAAAATGTGTCCATGAGACAGAGCATCAGTGTCTCATGGACACATTTACTACATTTAATTTGAATTTAAATGACTGCAAGCGCTAAAACAGAGCATCAGTGTCTCATGGACACATTTTCTACATTTAATTTAAATTTAAATGACTGCCAGTGCTAAAACAGGGCATCAGTGTCTCGTGGACACATTTTCTACATTTAATTTGAATTTAAATGACTGCCAGTGCTAAAACAGGGCATCAGTGTCTCGTGGACACTTTTCTACATTTAATTTGAATTTAAATGACCATGAGACACTGATACCCTGTTTTAGCGCTGTCAGTCATTTAAATTCGAATTAAATGTAGTAAATGTGTCCATGAGACACTGATGCTCAGTTTTAGCACTGGCAGTCATTTAAATTCGAAATAAATGTAGTAAATGTGTCCATGAGACACTGATGTCCTGTTTTAGCACTAGCAGTCATTCAAATTCGAATTAGATGTAGTAAATATGTCCATGAGACACTGATGCCCTGTTTTAACGCTGGCAGTCATTTAAATTCAAATTAAATGTAGTAAATATGTCCATGGACACATTTACTACTTTTAATTCCAATTTAAATGACTGCCAGTGCTAAAACAGGGCATCAGTGTCTCATGGACACATTTTTTACATTTAATTTGAATTTAAATGACTGCCAGTGCTTAAACTGAGCATCAGTGTCTGATGGACACATTTACTACATTTAATTCGAATTTAAATGACTGACAGCGCTAAAACAGGGTATCAGTGTCTCATGGACACATTTACTACATTTAATTCGAATTTGAATGACTGCGGGCGCTAAAACAGTGTATCAGTGTCTCATGGACACATTTACTACATTTAATTCGAATTTAAATGACTGACAGCGCTAAAACAGGGTATCAGTGTCTCATGGACACATTTACTACATTTAATTCGAATTTGAATGACTGCCGGTGCTAAAACAGGGCATCATTGTCTCATGGACACATTTACTACATTTAATTTGAATTTAAATGACTGCCAGTGCTAAAACAGGGCATCAGTGTCTCATGGACATTCCGACTACATTTAATTCGAATTTAAATGACTGCCAGTGCTAAAACAGGGTATCAGTGTCTCATGGACACATTTACTACATTTAAGTTGAATTTAAATGACTGCCAGTGCTAAAACAGGGCATCAGTGTCTCATGGACACATTTACTACATTTAATTTGAATTTAAATGACTGCCATCGCTAAAACAGGGCATCAGTGTCTCATGGACACATTTACTATATTTAATTCATATTTAAATGACTGCCAGTGCTAAAACAGGGCATCAGTGTCTCATGGACACATTTTCTACATTTAATTCGAATTTAAATGACTGCCAGTGCTAAAACCTGCCAGTGCTAAAACAGGGCATCAGTGTCTCATGGACACATTTTCTACATTTAATTGAATTTAAATGACTGCCAGTGCTAAAGCAGGGCATCAGTGTCTCATGGACACATTTACTATATTTAATTTGAATTTAAATGACTGCCAGTGCTAAAACAGGGCATCAGTGTTTCATGGACACATTTACTACATTTAATTCGAATTTAAATGACTGCCAGTGCTAAAACAGGGCATCAGTGTCTCATGGACACATTTTCTACATTTAATTCGAATTTAAATGACTGCCAGTGCTAAAGCAGGGCATCAGTGTCTCATGGACACATTTAATATATTTAAATCGAATTTAAATGACTGCCAGTGCTAAAACAGGGCATCAGTGTCTCATGGACACATTTTCTACATTTAATTCGAATTTAAATGACTGCCAGTGCTAAAACAGGGCATCAGTGTCTCATGGACACATTTTCTACATTTAATTCGAATTTAAATGACTGCCAGTGCTAAAACAGGACATCAGTGTCTCATGGACACATTTACTACATTTAATTTGAATTTAAATGACTGCCAGTGCTAAAACAGGGCATCAGTGTTTCATGGACACATTTACTACATTTAATTCGAATTTAAATGACTGCCAGTGCTAAAACAGGGCATCAGTGTCTCATGGACACATTTTCTACATTTAATTAGAATTTAAATGACTGCCAGTGCTAAAACAGGGCATCAGTGTCTCATGGACACATTTTCTACATTTAATTTGAATTTAAATGACTGCCAGTGCTAAAACAGGGCATCAGTGTCTCATGGACACATTTACTACATTTAATTTGAATTTAAATGACTGCCAGTGCTAAAGCAGGGCATCAGTGTCTCATGGACACATTTACTATATTTAATTTGAATTTAAATGACTGCCAGCACTAAAACAGGGCATCAGTGTCTCATGGACACATTTTCTACATTTTATTTGAATTTAAATGACTGCCAGTGCTAAAACAGGGTAGCAGTGTCTCATGGACACATTTACTACATTTAATTTAAATTTAAATGACTGCCAGTGCTAAAACAGGGCATCAGTGTCTCATGGACACATTTACTACATTTAATTTGAATTTAAATGACTGCCAGCGCTAAAACAGGGCATCAGTGTCTCATGGACACATTTACTATATTTAATTTGAATTTAAATGACTGCCAGTGCTAAAACAGGGCATCATTGTCTCGTGGACACATTTTCTAGTTTTTAGCTCTACTGGCCGAAGGCCAGCAGAGCTTATGGGATGGCGAGTTGTCCGACCTCCGTCCGTCGTCCGTCCGTCTGTTAACTTTTGCCTTGTGAACAATCTAGGGCCTTCACTATTAATCGAATCTTTACGAAACTTTGCCAGTGTTTTTATATCAATGAAAGCTCGGAGAAGTTCGAAAACCAGCCGGATCGGATAAATTTCATCGGAGTTATGGCCCTTGTTTTGCTGAAAAATGCCATATTAAGCCTTGTGAACACTCTAGCACCTTCATTTATTATTTGATCTTTACCAAACTTGAACAGATTGTTAATATCAATGAAAGCTCCGACAAGTTCGAAAACCAGCCAAATCGGATCAGTAACACTGGAGTTATGGCCCTTGTTTTTTCTGAAAATTGCCATTTTCTGCCTTGTGACGCTCTAACACTTTCATTTATTATTTGATCGTTACCAAACTTGCATAGAATGTTAATACCAATGATAGCTTGGACAAGTTCGAAAATCAGCTAAATTGGGTCAGTAACACCAGAGTTATGGCCCTTGTTTTTTCTGAAAAATGCTATTTTCTGCCTTGTGAACACTCTAGGACATTCATTTATGATTTGATCTTTACCAAACTTGCACAGATTGTTAATATCAATGAAAGATCAAACAAGTTTGGAAACCAGCTAAATTGGATCAGTAACACCGGAGTTATGGCCCTTGTTTTTTCTGGAAAATGCTATTTTCTGCCTTGTGAACACTCTAGGGCCTTCAATATTAATCGTACCTTTACTTAACTTTGCCAGTGTCTTTATATCAATGAAAGCTCGGACAAGTTCGAAAACCGTCATGATCGAAATAATTTCACCGGAGTTATGGCCCTTGTTTTGCTGAAAAATGCCATATTAAGCCTTGTGAACACTCTAGCACCTTCATTTATTATTTGAACTTTACCAAACTTACACAGATTGTTAATATCAATGAAAGCTCGGACAAGTTCGAAAACCAGCTAGATTGGACTATTAAGAGCGGAGTTATTGCCCTTGATTTAGTTAAAATTGCTATATTTTGCCTCATTAAGATGATAGGGCCTTCATCTTTCATCCAATCTTTACCAAACTTTACCAGATTGTTTATATAAATGAGAGCTACACTGTAGGGATCCGTATACCGGATCTTGGTCAAGACCCCGTTCACTAGTACGGAGTTTTGGTTAGCCATGTTGTAGAAAACGTGCGGATAACAACAGCAAAGGTAGGTTAACCACGTTTTTCTCCTATTTTTGTTCATGTATATGAATAAACAGTATTGCTATATGTTGCGGAAACATTTCCCCGTTCAAATATTACCATACATTGTTGACATATTACTTTAAATGCTACAATTCGGATCAAAGAAAAACAATTGCAAGTGCTGAAATTCGCCCAAAGTACCCTTCAGCAATAAATATCTCATTAATTTTCAAGTTAATGAAAATTTTGAATTGGCAGATTTATTTGTTTTCCAATATACGTGCATGTTCAAAATTTCAGCATCATTCATCCGAAATTGGCCGAGATATGAATCGAAACAAAACGTGCCCAGCGTAACTAATTCATATAAAAAGACGCTGATTTGTGTACGGAGTCTTGTCCATGTACTTTACGGGGTTTTGCAATGCTAAGATTGTTTTCGCTGCTCTGCACTGAAGTTATTTACTTCTATTTGTAGTAATTCTTAGACATTATTTAGGTCCTATATGTCTTATACCATTTTGTATTGTTAAGACGAAAAAATGCAGAAAACTAAAACTTAAAAGGGGTAATTCTTGAGAAAGACTCCGTACTTATTCCAAATAACTACATGTACTACAAACTAAGTCCAGACGTATATTATTGTCTGTTAGAATTGATACAGTTGTCCAATTTTAGCTCATTGTGACCACAGTTAACGTCATATAATTTTTTTTCTCATTTACAACAATCCATTACATTGGTCAATGTTTATTCAACTTAGAAATGAGGTAATTGCTTTAATCCGCGAATCTAAGGAATCATACAAGTCAAAACTTACATCCCAGTTAACTGATAAATCAATCCCCACGGTTAAATGGTGGCGTATAGCAAAATCGATCTCTAAATTGAACAAAGTAACTCAACCAAACTTTCCAATTAAAAATAACGGTCGTATTTTAATACATCCAGTAGACAAAGCAAACGCATTGAATTCTTCCTTTTCATCTCATATTGAACATGAACCGGAATTACCTACTTTTCATAATCTCACTGACTATAAAATGAATGACTTTATTATAAATGAAACGGAAGTAATTGATCAATTGAAAATCTTGAAATTATCGAAACCTCCAGGCCCAGATATGATTAGCCCAAAGGTGTTAAAATAAGTTTTAAATAGCATCGCTGCTCCATTGACGCGACTTTTTAATCTGTCATTGTCCACTAGAAAAGTACCATACCAATGGAAACAGGCGAATGTAACTCCTATTTTTAAGGGCAAGGGAGAACCTGACATGCCGGGCAATTATAGGCCTATATCCATTACCAGTATTATTTGCAAATTGATGGAAAAAATCGTATTTAAACACTTGTTCAACTATATCAAAACGAATAACCTTCTGTGCAAATGCCAGGCAGGCTTTCAACCTAGAGACTCTACAGTAAATCAGCTCATAGAAATATATAATAACATAATAAGCAACCTCGACGCTGGGAAAGATGTACGATTTATATTTTGCGTTTGACAAAGTATGGCATGCTGGGTTGCTTTTTAAATTAGCTAAATATGGTATCAATGATTCATTATGTAACTAGATACGTAGCTATCTCTCTGATAGGCAGCAAAAAGTAGTCCTAGATGGATTTTCTTCAAGCTTCAGTACTATAGATGCAGGTGTTCCGCAAGGCTCTGTTTTAGGTCCGTTTCTATTTCTGCTTTATATAAATGACATCACAGATGACTTATTGAATGATGTACTTCTCTTTTAGTTGTAGTTGATAAAAACCCAGTAGAATGTGCCATCTCTCTTACAAATGATCTTTGCAAAATATCTGAATGGTCAAAAAAATGGGCTGTTACATTTAATCCTAAAAAAAACAAAAGCCTTGTTTGCACTAGAAGAAACTATAACTACCCACCAGTCTACTTTGATAATGATGTAGTACAAGACGTAGCGTCACATTGCCACCTTGGATTAACAATTCAGTCCAATGCAACTTGGTCGCAAAAAAAAATAGAAAATATATACGAAAAAGCATGTGCACGATTTAACATTCTAAGAATGCTTAAGTACAAACTTGACAGACATTCTCTATTGAAAATATATATCGCCTTTATAAGACTTATACTTGAATATGGAGATTCAGTATGGGAAAACTGTACACAGGGAGAATCTGATCTATTAGAGAGCGTCCAAGTTGAAGCTAAAAATGCACCATCTGTTGAACAATTTAAGCATAAACTTAAGGCTATTGAACATAGGACTGACAGTCCATATCACTATAATATAGGAATTAGGAATGATAACATCATCCATTGTCAATTAAGAAATAACTCAAGTAATCTAAATACGCATTTATTTGACCACTTCTTGACAGATTCAGCAGTATATCCGAAATGTGGCAATCCATGTGAGGACAATACTCATTTCTTTTTCAACTGTCCACTGTATAACCAATTCAGAAATTACTTACTTGATACCCTAGCCAATCTTGTTGATGTCACGCATATCAACATTGACTTGATACTAAACGATACGACGAACTCAGAAATTGTACTTATCGTCCACAAATACATCAAGTGTACCAGGGGATTTTCGTAGAATTATAGATGTATGTACATGTACATATGTATATGTATGTATATACTATTGTATTTTCAGATATGTTTTGTCACAATGCTAGAAGTCTTTTTATATATATTATCATCTTTCTTCCTTTTTTATTGTAATTTTTATTTTTTTGTTTGTCTGTTTTCTCAGTTATCTTAAATTCCAAAATTAACTATTGGTTACAGAAACTCATACTAAAACCATTATATTTTGTAATAATCGATACATTTTTATATATATTTCGTATTGGTTTCCAGTATGATTTTCTTTCTGTTGATTCTTTTTTTTTTCTCACTTAAATTCTTTCTGACAGTACAAAGTGTTAATACTAAACAATCACGGTACACATGTTTCAAAGATTCTAAGTTAATTGTCAAACCAATATATGCAAACTGTACTACAATTCCACATTTTATGTTATGTTTGATATGAATTTATTGTTTATATGTACCTTGATATGGGAGAGGTCTTACATAGGCATTGCCTGTTGTCCAATCCCATTCAGTACTTGAATAAAATATTGTTTAAATAAAGTATTATTATACGTCCCACGGGCGTTAAAAATCCTTACCGTATTTTTTTCAAACAGTTTTCCTGTCAGGTTAAAATTAATTCTATGCCCCATACTGACATCTAACCTATGTCAAACTTTCCTAAGCATGTTAATAGAAAATGTAAAGTTGGTTCTTAAACTGCATTGACAACACATAATATAGATAACGGCATGGGTTAATTATCTATAAAGCTCGCATGATTATATCTGTTCAAGGAAATCTACGTTGATTCAGTTCTAATGACACAACATTGACTGTTTACAAACATTCAATGAATGTTTTATGTATTACATGAAATGCAAGTACCATTAAAACCATATTTTCATACAATATATTTAAAGCAAAACTCCGTACAGTTAAAAGAGAATATTTGCAGTACTCCGTACACAAGTGCCCAAGACCCCGTACACAAACATTAATTTTGTTTCGATTCATATCTCGGTCAATTTCGGATGAATGAAGTTCAACATTTGAACATGCACGTATATTGGAAAAACAGATAAATCTGCCAATTCAAAATTTTCATTAACTTGAAAATTAATGAGATATTTATTGCTGAAGGGTACTATGGGCGAATTTCAGCACCGGCAATTGTTTTTCTTTGATCCGAATTGTAGCATTTAAAGTAATATGTCAACAATGTACGGTAATATTTGAACGAGGAAATGTTTCCGCACCATATAGCAATACTGATTATTCATATAAAATGAACAAAAATAGGAGAAAAACGTGGTTAACCTACATTTGCTGTTGTTATCCGTACGTTTTCTACAACATGGCTGACCAAAACTCCGTACTAGTGAACGGGGTCTTGACCAAGATCCGGTGTACGGATCCCTACAGTGAGCTAGGACAAGTTAAAAAACTAGCTGGATCGGACCATTAACAGCAGAGTTATGGCCCTTGATTTAGTTAAAAATGCTATATTTTTCTTCAAGACGATAGGGCCTTTATCTTTCATTCAATCTTTACCAGATTGTTTATATAAATGAAAGCTCGGACATTTCGAAGATCAGCCAGATCGGACCAGTAACAGCGGAGTTATGGCCCTTGATTTAGTTAAAAATGCTATATTTTGCCTCGTTAATTCGTTAGGGCCTTCATCTTTCATCTGATCTTTACAAAACTTTACCTGATTGTTTATATCAATGACAGCTCAGACAATTTTGAAAACCAGCCAGATCGGACAAGTAACAGATGAGTTATGGCCCTTGATTTAGTTAAAAATGCTATATTTTGCCTCGTTAAGACGATAGGGCCTTCATTTTTTCATGCGATCTTTATGAATTTTTACTAGATTGTTAATATCAATGACAGCTCAGTCAAGTTCGAAAACCAGCCAGATCTGACCAGTAACAGTGGAGTTATGGCCCTTGATTTAGTTAAAAATCCTATATTTTGCCTCGTTAAGACGATAAGGCCTTCATCTTTCATCCGATCTTTAAGAAACTTTACCAGATTGTTAATATCAATGAAAGCTTGGACAAGTTCGAAAAACATCCAAATTGGACCATTTACATCGGAGTCATGGCCCTTGATTTTCTGAATTATGCTTTATCTTGGCCTCATTAAAACGAAAGGGCCTTCATTTGGCCGGATTTCATTGAACCTTTGCAGGGATGATCAGTACCAAGCCTAGTTGTACATAGTCACCGTGTTCCAATTGAATGATTTTGGTGGAGTTATAGCCCTTTAAAGGTTTTAATACACAAACTTTGTTCCGACTATTTCTCTTGAACCCCTGGCCGGTTTAAACGAAACTTTTTAGGGATGATCAATTCTATGTCATCGCCGTGTTCCAGTTGAATGATTTTTGGCGGAGTTATGGCCCTTTAAAGGTTTTAATACACAAACTTTGTTCTGATCTACTTCTCCTGAACCCCTCGCCAGATTTCAATGAAACTTTGCAGGGATGATCAGCACCAAGCCTAGTTGTGCATGTCATCGTCTCGTTCCAGTTTACAGATATTTGGCAGAGTTATGGCCCTTTAAAGGATTTTGATACCACAATTTTTTTCTGGGCTAGTTCTCCTGGATACAGACGAAACGTGACAAGGATGATCAGTATCAAGCCTAGTTGTGCATTTCATAGCCATATTTCGGTTGAATGATTTTTGGCAGAGTTGTGACCCTTTAAATGTTTTAATACACAAACTTTGTCCAGATTAGTCTCTTCTGAACTCTTTGCCAGATTTCAGCGAATCTTGGTGAGGATGATCAGTACTAAGCCTAGTTGCACCTATCATTGCCATGTTCTGGTTGAATGATTTTTGAAAGACTGATGGCCCCTTATACATAAACTTTATCTTGAGCCAGTAGAGCGTCCACAGGCCCTCTTGGGCCTCTTGTTTCCTTTCTCTATTCTATTCCCCTTTCCTGTATTCTATACTCAGTTGCAAAAGAAAGTGGACACTGCATTTTGTTGTTGAGATTTAATTGTAATACACATTTTTAGCTCTACTGGCCAAGGGCCAGCAGAGCTTATGGGATGGTGTGTTGTCCGTCTTCCGTCGTCCGTCCGTCCGTTAACTTTTGCTTGTGTACACTCTAGAGGCCACATTTCTGATGCAATCATCATGAAACTTTGTCAGAATGATTGTCTCAATGAAATCTCGGTCAAGTTCGAAAATGGGTCATGTGGGGTCAAAAACTAGGTCACTAGGTCAAATATTGGAAAAACCTTGTGTACACTCTAGAGGCCATATTTTTGACCCGAGCTTGATGCAACTTTGTCAGAATGTTTGTCTTAATTATATCTTGGTCAAGTTTGAAAATGGGTCATATGGGGTTAAAAACTAGGTCACTAGGTCAAATACTTGAAAAACCTTGTGTACACTCTAGAAGCCGTATTTCTGACCCAATTTTGATGAAACTTTGTCAAAATGTTTGTCTTAATTATATCTTGGTCAAGTTCAAAAATGGGTCACATGGTTTAAAAACTAGGTCACTAGGTCAAACTTTGGAAAAAACGTGTGTACACTCTAGAGGCCATATTTTTGACCCGATCTTGATGAAACTTTGTCAGAATGTTTGTTTCAATGAAATCTCGGTCAAGTTCAAAAATGGGTCATGTGGGGTCAAAAACTAGGTCACTAGGTCATGTACTTGAAAAAACTTGTGTACACTCTAGAGGTCATATTTGTTACCCAATCTTGATGAAATTTTGTCAAATTGTTTAACTTAATTATATCTTGATCAAGTTCGGAAATGGGTCACATGAAGTTAAAAACTAGGTCACTAGGTCAAATATTGGAAAAACCTTGTGTACACTCTAGAGGCCATATTTTTGACCCGAGCTTGATGCAACTTTGTCAGAATGTTTGTCTTAATTATATCTTGGTCAAGTTTGAAAATGGGTCACATGGGGTTAAAAACTAGGGCACTAGGTCAAATACTTGAAAAACCTTGTGTAAACTCTAGAAGCCGTATTTCTGACCCAATCTTGATGAAACTTTGTCAAAATGTTTGCCTTAATTATATCTTGGTCAAATTCAAAAATGGGTCACATGGTATTAAAAACTAGGTCACTAGGTCAAACTTTGGAAAAACCGTGTGTACACTCTAGAGGCCATATTTTTGACCCGATCTTGATGCAATTTTGTCAGAATATTTGTCTCAATTATAGCTTGCTAAAGTTCGAAAATGGGTCACACAGGGTCAAAAACTAGGTCACTAGGTCAAATACTTGAAAAACCTTGTGTACACTCTAGAGGCCATATTTCTGACCCGATCTTGATGAAACATTGTCGAAATGTTGTCTTAATTATATTTTGGTCAAGTTCAAAAATGGGTCCCATGGGGTCAAAAACTAGGTCACTAGGTCAAATACTTAAAAAACCTTGTGTACACTCTAGAAACCATGTAGTACGACTCGATTCATCAATGGTATAACAGCCAGTAGAGCGTTCACAGGCCCTCTCGGGCCTCTTGTTTAGAATTAAATTGACAAATTTCAAAATGAATATGCCATGTTTGGTACCAAAGGTTTTATCGTTTCATTGCCAATATCATGTTGTCATTTGTTTTTCAATAGGTTGAATCATTAAGGGACTGTCGCTTGATAAAGAGGATAGGGTGTAAAGTAAAATGTTCAAAGTGTCCAGTTTCTTTTGCAACTGAGTATATATTACTCTTTTCATGTAAAATGTTCCTTGTATGGAACTTTCTTGTAATGAATAAACGTTGAACTTTTTATTATGTTCATTATCAGACGGAGCAAGTACACCAAAGAAGAAGACGTGGCCATCATGACATTTCTGGTCGAGGAGAAGAGATACCACGAGACCGGTGGCCTACGGGTATGGAAGGATATGGAGATGCTGAAGGTAATAAAATATACAGGATAGATATTTGCATCCCAGGACATTTTTCCCACCCAATACAAAAATGCACAAGTGGACATTTGGCCCGAAATTGAAATGTTATGTAGGACATTTTTCACCCAATTGGAATGCAAGCTGATACTGAGGACATTTTAAGGAATTAAGTTACATCCCACCTGAACCATGATGTGGTTTGAAAGGGAGTTTTTTAAAATCTTTATTTGTTTAATATAACCATGGTGAACCATACTAAGGCCAAAAAAAAAAATAGGTGTGTTTCCTATTGCATGTTCTAAAAAAATAGGGTAGTTGGTAGGCATTTTTTTTTTTTTTTTTTCTTTTTTTTTTTGGAGAAAGATATTGTGAGATTCTGCATATATTTATCTCATAAATGCCATACAAGTTGATGATACAACTGAAAGTTTCTCTGTGATGTCAGTTTACCTGGATATATTGTGATAAATCATTGTTCAGAGAATTTTTTTTTTTTTTTAGGGTCGGTCGGGCCACCGGAAACACAGGTATTCTTTTTTTGGCCTGACATACATGTGCTAAAACAACACTATTTTATAACCTATCTGCTGTCATCACTTCTTATAATTATGTACGATACTTGAATAAAATGTTAAAATTATGTTAACTGTGTAGACTCAAACGAGCTATGGTTAATCGAGCATTATGATTGGTCAAAGGCCATTATAGAGGGCGGAGCTAACATTGTCTGATTTAACTTGACAAGGTCACCTTCAGTAGTTTGCATCTGAACAAAGTGATTTCTTGTGACCATAATATGTTGTGAGTTATGGTCATGACCAGTTATCAACTGATTATTTCCTGGGGGAAATAATCAGGTTAACAAAGGGAATATAAATCTGTTGGTACATCTGGGCCGATTTATTTTGAAATTTTGAATCAGTCCAGCGTTTACCTTTCGGTCCAAAACCGATAAAGCCGGCATTTTCCTTGTTCTAAGTACACATTGTCTATTTTTTAGATTACAAACCACTCAGCCCAGTCAATGAGTGCCAGATACAGGAAGAGTATACAACCACACCTGGATAAGTACAAACATGACGTGAAAAGAAACTGGATTTCACTGCTGTCCGGGAAGATAGTGGTCAAAGATACAGAACCAGAGTTCTGTAAGTTGTAATAGGACACATATAGCACCTCTAAACTAAAATGCAATTGTTCATGTTGTTACGAGTAAAATGTAACAAGAAAGAAAGCAAAACCAGCAACACAAAAATATAATTAACAAATTTATTTACATAAAATATTCACTTACAGTATACACAAATCCAGTTTTTCATTAATATCCAATTTTTGAATCAAGTCAGAGTAAAATTATCCAGTGTTCTTTTAAATCACATTAGCAAGTGTCTCTTTAGAGTAATACTGGCTAGTATCGGACACCTTCGGGAATTTCTTTATATACGCACCGTTAGAAAAACAATACAAGGATAAACTCGGTTGGTACTAGTTCGAACAAGTTTGAAAACTAGCCACATCGAACCAGTAACAGCGGAGTTATGGCCCTTGATTAGGTAAAAATGATATATTTTGCCTCGTTAAGACGATAGGGGCTTCATTGTTCATCCGATCTTTACCAAACACTATCAGATTGTTAATATTAATGAAAGCTCGGGCAAGTTCGAAAACCAGCCATATCGGACAAGTAACAGCGGAGTTAAGGCCCTTTATTTAGTTAAAAATGCTATATTTTGCCTCGTTAAGACGATAGGGGCTTCATTGTTCCGATCCTTACCAAACTTTATCAGATTGTTAATATCAATGAAAGCTTGGACAAGTTCGAAAACCATTCATATCGGACCAGGATCAGCGGATTTATTGGCCCTTGATTTAGTTCAAAATGCTATATTTTGTCTTGTTAAGACGGTAGGTCCTTCATTTTTCATCCGATCTTTACCAAGCTTTATCAGATTGTTAATGTCAATGAAAGCTTGGTCAGGTTTGAAAACTAGCCAGATCGGACCAGTAACAGCGAAGTTATGGCCCTTGATTTTGTTAAAAAATGCTATAATTTGCCTCGTCATACGATAGGGCCTTCATTTTGCATCTGATTTTTGCCAAACTTAGATTTTACCAGATTTTATGACTTTCCTTTTTTATATATATTTTTTTTTTTTTTTTTTTTTTTTAAATTTATTTATTGATTTTTTATTGATTTTTTTTTTTCATAATTGTTTTTTTTTTTAACTTTTTTTTTTGATTTTTATTGTCTCTTCTGGCCAAGTTTGAAAACCAGCCGGATCGGACCAGTAATGGCGGAGTTATAGCTATTGATTTAGTTAAAAATGCTATATTTTGTCTCTTTAAGATGATAGTCACTCGCTTCATTGATGTTATGAGAGCCATATTAGCCAGTAGAGCGTCCACAGGCCCTCTTGGGCCTCTTGTTTTATTGTTACTAATTGTATGTGTCAAAATTGATCTTTGAAATTTTGACATGTAAATGTGAGCAGATATTACAAAGAAAATTATCACATGTCTGTGATTTCATATGCAGTTGCTTTCATCAAACATATACCATAATAAAATTATCGTTTTATTAATATAAATGCTACCAAGTATTTTTAGCTCTACTGGCCAAGGGCCAGCAGAGCTTATGGGATGGTGTGTTGTCCGTCTTCCGTCGTCCGTCGTCCGTCCGTCGTCCGTCCGTTAACTTTTCTTCAAACAACTTCTCCTCAGAAACCGCTTCGCTAATTTTGACCAAACTTCACATGGATGATCCTTAGATGAATTCTTTTTAGATTTGTTAAAATTAGGTCAGCGCTACATCCAAGATGGCTGCCATTACCATATATGGTCGAAACCTTAAAAAATATTCTTCTCCAGAACCGCTGGACAGATTTCAACAGTTTTTCTTTTAAAATGATCGCCAACGCCTAGACTATCAAGTTTGTTCAAATAAAGTCCCCGGGGTCAAAAATGGCCGTGCCCCGGGGGTCCAAAGTTTGTATATTGAGGTTTTGCATGTTTTTCATATAGACATATAGGAAAAAACTTTAAAAAATCTTCTTCTCTGAAACCACAAGGCGCAGAGCTCTCTTGTATTACATGTAGCATCAGCTTATGGTCCTCTGCTAAGTTTGTTCAAATGGTGACCCTGGGGTCAAATTTGTCCCCACCCCGGGGGTCACAATTTTACATAGACTTATATAGGATTTTTAAAAAAAAAAATCATCTTCTCGGAAACTACAACAGCCGGAGGTTTGATATTTTGCATTTACTATAAGCTTATGGTCCTTTACCAAGTTTGTTCAAATGGTGACCCTCGGGTCACATTTTGCCCCGCCCCAAGGGTCACATGTTTTACATAGACATGTATAGAGAAAAACTTAAAAAATCTTCTTCTCTGAAACTGCAAGAGCCAGAGGTTTAATATTTTGCATTTGCTATAAGCTTGTGGTCCTCTACCAAGTTTGTTCAAATGGTGACCCAGGGGTCACATTTGGCCCCACCCCGGGGGTCACAGTTTTACATAGGCTTGTATAGACAAAAATGAAAAAAAAATCTTCTTCTCTGGAACCACATGGCACAGAGCTCTCATGTATTACATGTAGCATCAGCTTATGGTCCTCTACTAAGTTTGTTCAAATGCTGAACCTGGGGTCAAATTTGTCCCCGCCCCAAGGGTCACAGTTTTACATAGACTTATATAGGATCTTTTTTTTTTTAAATCTTCTTCTCGGAAACTACAAGAGCCAGAGGTTTGATATTAAACATTTATTATAAGCTTATGGTCCTTTACCAAGTTTGTTCAAATGGTGACCCTGGTGTCACATCTTGCCCCGCCCCGGGGTCACAGTTTTACATAAATGCTTGTATAGGGAAAAACTGAAAAAAATCTTCTTCTCTGGAACTGCAACAGCTTAAGGTTTAATATCTTGCAGTTGCTATAAGCTTATGGTCCTTTACCAAGTTTGTTCAAATTGTAAGCTTATGGTCTTCTACCAAGTTTGTTCAAATGGTGACCTATTGGTCATATTTGGCCCCACCCTGGGGGTCAGTTTTACTTAGGCTTGTATAGGCAAAAGCTGTTTTTTTTTTGTTGTTTTTTTTTAATTTGATTTATTTTATTTTTTTTTTTTTTTTTTTTTTTTTTTTTTTTTTTTTTTTTTTTAAATTTTTTAATAATTTATTTTTTTTTAAATTTTTTTTTTTTTTTTTTTTTTGATTGATTTGAAATTATTTTTTTTTATAAATATTTTCATTATCTTTCAATTACTTGACACTTACTTTAAAATTTCTTGTCGGCGCTACTGATCCTAAATGCCTTGTTGAATATCGACGAAACTTGGCAGGAAGCATCGGTAAGATGTCTAGTTGTGCATATCACGCTTTTGTTCCAGTTCGCTGATTTTTGACGGAGTTATGGCCCTTTGACATTTTTATTTTAAATTTCTTGTCGGCGCTACTCCTTAAACGGCTTGTTGGATTTCTACGAAATTTGGCAGGAAGCTTCAGTATGATGTCTAGTTGTGCCAAGAGCGGTATATCAATGAAATCTTGGACAATTTCGAAAACTAGCTAGATCTTGTTAGTAATAACAGAGTTATGGCCCTTGATTTGTTGAAAAATGCTATATTGTATTTTTCTTTGTTAAATCTATAGGAGAAGAGAGCTATATCTAGCTATATCTATCTAAATCTATAAGAGCTGTTTTAGCCAGTAGAGCGTCCACAGGCCCTCTTGGGCCTCTTGTTTTCATTTTCGATTGCTCTGTGTATTGCTACTTCATGTTTGACAAAGAAAAAGAAATAGAATATTATTATCTGATTTGAGGCATTGACAATTTATCATTTTGACACAGACCTCTCTTTTGGCCATTGGAGAATTGATTTTGTAGTAATTTCAGTACCATGAAATACCATATAGCATGTATACAGGAGTAGGATTCTCTTGCTTTCACTTTAAAGGAACACATGGCAGTCTTGAAGTATATGAAATGGGTGTCTCGATTTATATACCCAGTATCATTAGCTCTACTGACCAAGGCCAGTAGAGCTTATGGGATGGTGTGTTGTCCGTCGTCCGTCCGTCATCCGTCCGTCGTCTGTTAACTTTTGTCTCTTTAAGACAATAGGGCCTTCATTTTTCATCCGATCTTTACCAAACTTAAACAGATTGTTAATATCAATGAAAGCTCGGACAAGTTCGAAAACCAGCCAGATCAGACTAGTAACAGCGGTGTTATGGCCCTTGATTTAGTTAAAAATGCTGTATTTTGCCTCGTTAGGACGATGGGGACTTTATTGTTCATCCGATCTTTACCAAACTTTATCAAATTGTTAATGTCGTTGAAAGCTCGGTCAAGTTCGATAACCAGCCAGATCGGACCAGTAACAGCGGAGTTATGGCCCTTGATTTAGTTAAAAGGGCTATATTTTGCGTCATTAAGACGATAGGGTCTTCATTTTTCATCCGATCTTTACCAAATGTTACCAGATTGTTAATATCAATGAAAGCTTGGACAAGTTCGAAAACCAGCCAGATAGGACCAACAACAGCGGAGTTATGGCACTTGATTTAGTTAAAAATGCTATATTACGATAGGGCCTTCGTTTTTCATCCGATCTTTACCAAACTTTACCAGATTGTTACTATCAATGAAAGCTCCAACAAATTTCAATACCAGCCAGATTGGACCATTTACACCGGAGTTATGGCCCTTGATTTTCTGAAATATGCTATATTTCGGTCTCAAGAAGAAAGGGCCTTCATTTGGCCAGATTTCAGTGAAACTTTTCAAGAATGATCAGTACCAAGCCTAGTTATACATGTTGTCACCGTGTATTGGTTGAATGATTTTGGCGGAGTTATGTCCCTTTAAAGGTTTTAATACACAAACTTTGTCTGGACTAGTTCTCCTGAACGTCTCCTCACATTTCAACCAAACTTTACAGGGATGATCAGCACCAAGCATAGTTGTGCATATCATCGTCGCGTTCCAGTTAACAGATTTTTGGTGGAGTTATGGCCCTTTAAAGGTTTCTGATATACAAACATTTTCTGGGCTAGTTCTCCTGAACCCCTGTCTGGATTTTAACGAAACTTGACAAGGATGATCAGTATCAGGTCTAGTTGTGCAAGTCATTGCCGTGTTCCGGTTGAATGATTTTTGGCAGAGTTATGGCCCTTTAAAGGTTTTAATACACAAACTTTGTCTGGACTAGTTCTCCTGAACGCCTCCCCACATTTCAACGAAACTTTACAGGGATGATCAGCAGCAAGCATAGTTGTGCATATCATCGTGGCATTCCGGTTAACAGAATTTGATGGAGTTATGGCCCTTTAAAGGTTTTTGATACACAAATGTTTTCTGGGCTAGTTCTCCTGAACCCCTGACTGGATTTTAACGAAACTTGAAAAGGATGATCAGTATCAAGCCTAGTTGTAAATATCATCGCCATATTCGGGTTGAATGATTTTTGGCAGAGTTATGGCCCTTTTAAGGTTTTAATAGCCAAACGTTGTCCAGATTAGTCTCTTCTGAACTCCTTGCTGAATTTCAACGAATCTTGATGGGGATGATCAGTACCAAGCCTAGTTGCACCTGTCATTGCCGTGTTTTGGTTGAATGAATTTTGGCAGAGTTATGACCCCTTAAAGGTTTTAATACACCAACTTTGTACAGACTAGTTCTCCTGAACCTCTGGCTGGATTTCAGCGAAACTTGTCAGGGACAATCAGTACCAAGCCTAGTTGCTTATATCTTCACCATGTTCTGGTTGAACGATATTTGAAAGAGTTATGGCCCCTTATACATAAACTTTATCTAGAGCCAGTAGAGCATCCACAGGCCCTCTTGGGCCTCTTGTTTTCACTTTTACTCTGGTTACATTTAAATAAATCAAATTTTAAGTATTCACCATTTCGTCTTATTATACTAAAAGTTTAATATATTACCGGTGCAATAATATAAAAAAATATATAATACTATGCAAAAACAAATGGCTTAATACAAATCTTATAATTACATGTAACATTAATGATTGGACAAATGCAATTTATGTAGGAAAACTAATGGGATGCCGCTAGTTTTTAAAAAAAATGAAGATTGCCATGTGTCCCTTTAATAGCCATTATTATTTTTTATCGCCTAACATGAATTCTGGGAGTGTAATAAAGCCATGATTTATAAAACACAAATGTATTATAGATACAAATGAGGACCGAACCACTGTACACAGTAAAAGTTCCAATTGTTTGCATGGTATATCATACGATACATTCACATACCTTAACTATTTATCATTATTTGAAATCTTACTTCATAAAATGCATGTTAGTAGCATTAATTCTGGGTTAAGGTGTCACATTATTTGTGGTGCAAACTTGTTACAATTAAATAGTAGATGTGTTATTTGATAAACAGAATCTTACATTCGTGGCTGTATTATTGACTTTGATAAACTTGTTCAGTATAAAGGTAGCATACTTGGCAGAGCTTCAAATCCTATCATTTTATCCAATTCCTTTATTGAAATCAGTAATACACAGTCACTCATGTAAAATCCTCTATATAGCATTTTGGTGTCTCCTGCATAGCATGGCAGACACTTAGGGATCACTTTGTCTGTTTGTCACACTTTAACCTGCAACCTAACCTAGACCATAACTTGAAAAGCATTTGACCTATGTTTATGAAACTTCACACACATATTTATCTTGCCACACAGAATTTTGTTATCCATGACCAATAACTCTTGACTTCATTTCAGCAGAGTTATGCCCCTTTTCATAAAACGTCAACGTGCAACCTAACCAAACTCATAACTGGCCTTAACTTGAAATGTATTTGACCTATGTTCATGAAACTTCACACACATCTTCATCTCAACCGAAGGAATGTCGTTACACATGTCCAATAACTCTGACTTTCATTTTGGCAGAGTTATGCCCTTTTTCATAAAACTTTAACATGCAACCTAACCTAGCTCATAACTTGGCAACTGCAACCTAACCTAGCTCATAACTTGGCAAAATATTGATCTATGGTCATGAAACATCATACAGTTCGTCCTTATCAGTTATCCAATGCAGATTTATGCCTCTTTTCATAAAACTTTAACCTGCAACCTAACCCAGCTCATAACTTGGCAAAATATTGATCTATGGTCATGAAACATTATACAGTTCGTCCTTATCAGTTATCCAATGCAGATTTATGTCCCTTTTTGTCTCTCCTATGATAGTGGGTAGCAAGTCGTAGCAGTATTTTAAATCAACTAACTCAGCAACTGCTGCTCGAATTTTTCTGAAACTTTGTCAGATGCTTTGTTGAGTCAAGGGACGTCACGTAATGCCAGAATTACCAAGGTCATTTTTTGCGTTATTTCCCAAAACTTAACCTTGGTTAGGTAACTTAACCTCAGTTAACTTTATGTGATTGCCTCATTTTCTGTGTTTGATACTTGGTCATATGTATTGTTGGCATTGGTGGACATCACTGAATGACAAAAAATACCAAGGTCAAGGTCATATTTTGCTTATTTCCCCCAAATTTAACCTTGGTTAGGTAACTTAACCTCAGTTAACTTTATGTGATTGCCTCACTTTATGTCTTTGATACTTGGTCATATGTATTGCTGGTTTTGCGTTATTTACCCTAAACAACAGTTTGGTTAGGTAAGTTAACCTCAGTTAACTTTTTCTGATAACTTTAATTTCTTGGTCATATGTATTGCTGGCATTGGTGGACATCACTGAATGACAAAAATTACAAACGTCAAGGTCATATTGTGCGTTATATCCCCCAAACTTAACCTTGGTTATGTAACTTAACCTTAGTTAACTTTATGTAATTGTCTCACTTTATGTCTGATACTTGGTCATATGGATTGTTGGCATTGGTGGACATCGCTGGATGACAAAAAATACCAAGGTCAAGGTCATATTTTGCATTATTTTCCCCAAACTTAACCTTAGTTAGGTAACTTAACCCTGGCTAGGTAACTTAACCTCAGTTAACTTTTAAATATGTGATTGCCTCACTTTATGTCTTTGATACTTGGTCATATGTATTGTTGGCATTGGTGGACATCGCTGAACAATAACAAATACCAAGGTCAAGGTCATATTTTGCATTATATTCCCAAAACTACACACTAGTTAAACCACTTAACCTCAGTAACTTAACTTCTTATAATTACCTCGTTTTTATTTGTTTGATACTTGGTCATTTGATGTGTTGTCTTTGGTGGACATAATTTATGTCTGCAGATAAAGGTAGTGCAGATAAAGGTAGTGGGCGAGACACACTGACAGACCGAGGTCTTGTTCATAGAATTTAATACTTAAAAAAAAAAAGAACTGTTCCATAATCCATGAAGGATTGCACCCTATGTCTTCAAACTTTAAAGTTAGAGTGTACTTGCTGAAATAAGCACATGGCAGGCGACATAAGTGTTCTATGGAGTATCCTTCTAGTTTAAATGTGGACAAAATAGTATGCTTTAACTGTATCTTAAGATCTGACACGTCTATATCTTCTGTTCTTAATTGTATACCTGTGATTCTTTTCAGCATTTGAGGCGTTATTTCAAACAAGAAAGCGTGCAGTAGTGGCTGAAATAAAGAAGAAACATTGTACAGCCGATGCAAAGTCCGTAGTTGACAAATCAAATGATAAGAGGAGAAAGGATGATGTTTTGGATGATTTAGGAAATGAGGGTAGTGACCGAAACATTGAATGTGAAAAGAAGATGGAAAGAAGAAACGAAAGTATAGAGTGTGGTGATGATATAGTGAAAGGAGGAAGTGAAATAAATGATAGAAAGAGTACTAAATTAAATGGTAAAACTACTGGGAATAGTGAAATTAGTTCTGGAAATAGTGAAAAGAGTGCTAAATTAAGTGAAAAGAGTACAGGTCGTAGTGAAAATGGTACCAGAAATAGAAAACAGAGTGCTGGAAAAGGTGAAAACAGTACTGAACAGGGTGAAAAGGGTACTGGAGAAACTGAAAAAAATACCAGAAAAAGTGATGATAAAATTGATAAAAGAAATAAACCAGTTAGTAAAGCAGACATTTCTAGCTTGCCAGGAATTAATGCTATTGATGATGTTCTGTTGCTACCTGATGGGCGACTGACAAGCTCTCAAAAATCATCAGGAGATGAGTCGACAGACTCTGACGTTATTATTCCAAAACTTCTCTCTTCTTCCTCTAAGAGAAAAAAGAATTCATATTTTCTCAGTTTGTCTTTGAGGAGTAAAGTCTCTAAGAAAAGATATGTTTGTGCTGTTGATGTAAACAAGGAAATCAGAGGAAACATGTCTGCAGATAAAGATAGTGTAGATAAAAAAACTGAAGCTGTGATATCCGATTTTGAGGAAGATATACTGAAACTTGAAACTATAAACAAAAACGGTAGCAAAAGTGACACCAAAAAGCCAGTTTCGAAATTGAGAGGAAAAGAAAACAATGTTGCAAATACTCCAAAGGAAGGTCTTAATAACTCTAGTGCAATCAGTCAGGTAAATATGAACATGGTGAGTGCAGTAGATGCTGACTCTGCAGATGACAGTGACAGCTTTGATAAATACTTATTAGGTTTTGTCAAGAAAACGGGAATTACGGTAGAGCAACTACCACATATCTCTAATGAAGAAACTGACGACTCTGAATATACCACAGTTACACCATCTACAGGTAAAAAAACTGAAAATAAAAACAATGCTGAACTACCTAGTGCACAAAGCTGTATAAAGAAATGGTTGGAAACAACAGCTGTTGCGAAAGAGAAGGAGACAAAGAGTGAATCCAGTAGAAAAATTATAACCAGAACCAGGTCAGGGTCGAGGAAAACACGTTCAGGTGAGTGATGTTGGGGGTTGGATGTAACTAAAGTAAAATGAAATGCCTTGCAAGCAGTTTATCTGTATCAACTGTATTTTCGGCTGGTAATACATTAAGTGCATTGGCTTTCCCCTTCTGGGTGGTAATAACCCATGTACTGTTGCATACATGTAGCATTTACTCTGTGAAATGGTGTATGGTAGTCGTGTTTCAATAAAGTAGTTATACGCCCGCTTTCACAAAGTGAAATGGGGGCTATCACACTGTCCGTAACGTCGTATTGTGTCCCGTAACACGTTTTTTGTCCCAGGGTGTCGCGTCCCGTAACACATTTTTATTACTTGCTTAAACAGTTTTGAATGCGTTGTTTGCAAACTTCATATACACATAACAACTGATGACTGCAACATCCTGTCGTGTCGCGTCCTGTAACACATTTTTACTACTTGCATCCTCAAACAGTTTGAATGGGTTGTTCCCAAACTTCCTATACACATAACCTTTTGTCCCTCTACTGTCTACATCACAGGGCTTCCACTAAGGTTCAAATTTAGGAAGTTAACTTCCTGCATATCAAAGTTCATGGGTAAAATTTAGAAAGTTCCGGTGTTTGGGCATGGCATTTATAATCAGTCGAGTCTATGATTCCGCGTGGTGTTGAAGGTGGAGGGGGTGAGGGAGGGGGATCTAAAGTGTTAAAAAAGAATATTTTTACATAGATATGTTTATAAAAGAAAATATTTGATGACATCATTATATAAAACAATTACCTTTGCGTGTCATACCCCATCCACAGGTTTTATACAGTGAATTACATTTTTCAAACAATTTCCAATTCATAAGTCCATGAAAGCTTTTAAATCGGCATACATCAGCAAGATCTGCATATCTTGTCCAAATGTGAAAGCATTTAATTCTAATTTGCTGTAGTCATTTAGGGACTCTAGCACAGCATATATAAACCGGGATTTGTCCTCCTGTTTAAAGGAGCCCCTCTTCATGGGTAAAACTTGGGGAAATTGCAGTAATTTATATGTTCGACTGCCATTTTGCTGAGTGCATGGCAAAAGGTTTTGTCGTAAGTCAGAGCTACAACAACTAATTTACTCCCCCACCACCACCCCCAACCACAGACTCCATAAAGCTTCAGTAGAGCGATACAGGCCCTCTTGGGCCTCTTGTTATTTGATTTGTACAGGAATATCAATTAACAAATTTTGAAAGTTAAGCACAAATTCATCACTGATTAATTTTATGTTAAATTTGTCTATTTGTATGAGGCCACACCTGTCAATCCATCCATGGATTAAGTACCAGAAATCTGTCCATATCTCTAGGCTCCTGAGTATGGAATTACCTAAATCTGGTCCCACTACTAAAGCACATGTAAACATTAGTTTGTATATATGTTTACTAGTGTCACATGCGTGTGATGCCTTCAGATATTACAGTAACTGGTTATACTTCTGACAGTCTGTGATGGTCTTTGTGTGCAACTGCTTAGATTTATTATTTGTTTGATATTTACTCTCATAACGTTATACTGATCATTTTGATTTAATTGTCCTTTAAGTATTTTGAAAATTGCATGAAACTCACTGACATTACAGGGATTGCATGAAACTGACATTACAGGAAGAGGTGATGCGGGATGGGGTAGTTATGAACTTTATGGGAGCAATTCTTGAGAATCTGTCATTAGTTTACTGGTGATAAAACTGCAGTGAATTTATTATGGATATTTTGATGACATTGATTTGACCCACAATGGCTTCCTCAGTTTCAGAAATATCTTCATTTGAAGCCATTAGAAAATTATGTTTAATTATAAACACTAGCACAATAGAGGAACTAACAAGGTAACATGCTAGACCTACGTGCAGTCTTGACTTGTTTTACTGGTTCAAAAATCGATCTCCATAAAAACAAGTTACCTACCGTCCATCCCTAATTCCCCACCCCACACCCCCCAATTTAACCGGAACCACACATAGTATTTAATGTCGCCTAATAATCACTGTAACTTATAACAGGTAACAGCCACATCAATTTATCAGTTTCGGATGACGACGAAACAGGAAGTGAAAAGTCGGACGGAAATGTTACACCCAGAAACAGCCAAGATATGGAGACGCAGGAGGTCAATGGTAAACATTTAGTTTTACTGGAGATACGTTTTATAGGGCAATAAAGGCAAACTTTTAATAGTTGGTAATCTGAGCGCTGCGGTCTAGTGGTCGAGCGTTGGACCCTTGATCGAAATGTCGTGGGTTTGATCCCCACTATGACCATTATGTGTTGTGTCCCTGAGCAAGACACTTTATCTGCATTTGCTATTTAAGGTTCTACCTAGGAAGACATCAAGAGTGATTAAAATAAGTTCATAGAGCTTTCATTACAATCAGCATAAAATAAATAAGTTTCAACTAAACTTTAGTTTATTGGAGATATGTTTTGTAGAACATTAAAGGCAAACTTTAGATTTTTGGAAATAATCGCACTGTACGTACATCAGATAATGAGCCAAGTTTAGCTGATTTAAAACTCTGTAGTCATATGGTTATAGGACTAGTTTAGCTGATTTAAATTTACTTTGTGTCATTCTGTAGTCAGATGGTTATGTGTCATTCTGAAGTCAGATGGTTATAGGACTAGTTTAGCTGAAATAAATTTACTTTGTGTCATTCTGTAGTCAGATGGTTATAGGACTAGTTTAGCTGAAATAAATTTACTTTGTGTCATTCTGAAGTCAGATGGTTATAGGACTAGTTTAGCTGATATAAATTTACTTTGTGTCATTCTGAAGTCAGATGGTTATAGGACTAGTTTAGCTGATATAAATTTACTTTGTGTCATTCTGAAGTCAGATGGTTATAGGACTAGTTTAGCTGAAATAAATTTACTTTGTGTCATTCTGTAGTCAGATGGTTATAGGACTAGTTTAGCTGAAATAAATTTACTTTGTGTCATTCTGTAGTCAGATGGTTATAGGACTAGTTTAGCTGAAATAAATTTACTTTGTGTCATTCTGAAGTCAGATGGTTATAGGATTAGTTTAGCTGAAATAAATTTACTTTGTGTCATTCTGTAGTCAGATGGTTATAGGACTAGTTTAGCTGATATAAATTTACTTTGTGTCATTCTGAAGTCAGATGGTTATAGGACTAGTTTAGCTGATATAAATTTACTTTGTGTCATTCTGAAGTCAGATGGTTATAGGACTAGTTTAGCTGAAATAAATTTACTTTGTGTCATTCTGTAGTCAGATGGTTATAGGACTAGTTTAGCTGATATAAATTTACTTTGTGTCATTCTGTAGTCAGATGGTTATAGGACTAGTTTAGCTGATATAAATTTACTTTGTGTCATTCTGAAGTCAGATGGTTATAGGACTAGTTTAGCTGAAATAAATTTACTTTGTGTCATTCTGAAGTCAGATGGTTATAGGACTAGTTTAGCTGAAATAAATTTACTTTGTGTCATTCTGAAGTCAGATGGTTATAGGACTAGTTTAGCTGATATAAATTTACTTTGTGTCATTCTGTAGTCAGATGGTTATAGGACTAGTTTAGCTGATATAAATTTACTTTGTGTCATTCTGAAGTCAGATGGTTATAGGACTAGTTTAGCTGAAATAAATTTACTTTGTGTCATTCTGAAGTCAGATGGTTATAGGACTAGTTTAGCTGATATAAATTTACTTTGTGTCATTCTGTAGTCAGATGGTTATAGGACTAGTTTAGCTGATATAAATTTACTTTGTGTCATTCTGAAGTCAGATGGTTATAGGACTAGTTTAGCTGAAATAAATTTACTTTGTGTCATTCTGAAGTCAGATGGTTATAGGACTAGTTTAGCTGAAATAAATTTACTTTGTGTCATTCTGAAGTCAGATGGTTATAGGACTAGTTTAGCTGATATAAATTTACTTTGTGTCATTCTGAAGTCAGATGGTTATAGGACTAGTTTAGCTGAAATAAATTTACTTTGTGTCATTCTGTAGTCAGATGGTTATAGGACTAGTTTAGCTGATATAAATTTACTTTGTGTCATTCTGTAGTCAGATGGTTATAGGACTAGTTTAGCTGATATAAATTTACTTTGTGTCATTCTGAAGTCAGATGGTTATAGGACTAGTTTAGCTGATATAAATTTACTTTGTGTCATTCTGAAGTCAGATGGTTATAGGACTAGTTTAGCTGAAATAAATTTACTTTGTGTCATTCTGAAGTCAGATGGTTATAGGACTAGTTTAGCTGATATAAATTTACTTTGTGTCATTCTGAAGTCAGATGGTTATAGGACTAGTTTAGCTGAAATAAATTTACTTTGTGTCATTCTGAAGTCAGATGGTTATAGGACTAGTTTAGCTGAAATAAATTTACTTTGTGTCATTCTGTAGTCAGATGGTTATAGGACTAGTTTAGCTGAAATAAATTTACTTTGTGTCATTCTGAAGTCAGATGGGTATAGGACTAGTTTAGCTGAAATAAATTTACTTTGTGTCATTCTGTAGTCAGATGGTTATAGGACTAGTTTAGCTGATATAAATTTACTTTGTGTCATTCTGAAGTCAGATGGTTATAGGACTAGTTTAGCTGATATAAATTTACTTTGTGTCATTCTGTAGTCAGATGGTTATAGGACTAGTTTAGCTGATATAAATTTACTTTGTGTCATTCTGAAGTCAGATGGTTATAGGACTAGTTTAGCTGATATAAATTTACTTTGTGTCATTCTGTAGTCAGATGGTTATAGGACTAGTTTAGCTGATATAAATTTACTTTGTGTCATTCTGTAGTCAGATGGTTATAGGACTAGTTTAGCTGATATAAATTTACTTTGTGTCATTCTGAAGTCAGATGGTTATAGGACTAGTTTAGCTGATATAAATTTACTTTGTGTCATTCTGAAGTCAGATGGTTATAGGACTAGTTTAGCTGATATAAATTTACTTTGTGTCATTCTGAAGTCAGATGGTTATAGGACTAGTTTAGCTGATATAAATTTACTTTGTGTCATTCTGAAGTCAGATGGTTATAGGACTAGTTTAGCTGATATAAATTTACTTTGTGTCATTCTGAAGTCAGATGGTTATAGGACTAGTTTAGCTGAAATAAATTTACTTTGTGTCATTCTGAAGTCAGATGGTTATAGGACTAGTTTAGCTGATTTAAATTTACTTTGTGTCATTCTGTAGTCAGATGGTTATAGGACTAGTTTAGCTGATATAAATTTACTTTGTGTCATTCTGAAGTCAGATGGTTATAGGACTAGTTTAGCTGATATAAATTTACTTTGTGTCATTCTGAAGTCAGATGGTTATAGGACTAGTTTAGCTGATATAAATTTACTTTGTGTCATTCTGTAGTCAGATGGTTATAGGACTAGTTTAGCTGATATAAATTTACTTTGTGTCATTCTGAAGTCAGATGGTTATAGGACTAGTTTAGCTGATATAAATTTACTTTGTGTCATTCTGTAGTCAGATGGTTATAGGACTAGTTTAGCTGATATAAATTTACTTTGTGTCATTCTGAAGTCAGATGGTTATAGGACTAGTTTAGCTGATATAAATTTACTTTGTGTCATTCTGAAGTCAGATGGTTATAGGACTAGTTTAGCTGATATAAATTTACTTTGTGTCATTCTGAAGTCAGATGGTTATAGGACTAGTTTAGCTGATATAAATTTACTTTGTGTCATTCTGAAGTCAGATGGTTATAGGACTAGTTTAGCTGAAATAAATTTACTTTGTGTCATTCTGAAGTCAGATGGTTATAGGACTAGTTTAGCTGATTTAAATTTACTTTGTGTCATTCTGTAGTCAGATGGTTATGTGTCATTCTGAAGTCAGATGGTTATAGGACTAGTTTAGCTGAAATAAATTTACTTTGTGTCATTCTGAAGTCAGATGGTTATAGGACTAGTTTAGCTGAAATAAATTTACTTCGTGTCATTCTGAAGTCAGATGGTTATAGGACTAGTTTAGCTGAAATAAATTTACTTTGTGTCATTCTGAAGTCAGATGGTTATAGGACTAGTTTAGCTGAAATAAATTTACTTTGTGTCATTCTGAAGTCAGATGGTTATAGGACTAGTTTAGCTGAAATAAATTTACTTTGTGTCATTCTGAAGTCAGATGGTTATAGGACTAGTTTAGCTGATATAAATTTACTTTGTGTCATTCTGTAGTCAGATGGTTATAGGACTAGTTTAGCTGATATAAATTTACTTTGTGTCATTCTGTAGTCAGATGGTTATAGGACTAGTTTAGCTGATATAAATTTACTTTGTGTCATTCTGAAGTCAGATGGTTATAGGACTAGTTTAGCTGATTGAATGTTTACTATTTATCAGAATATGCTGTCGGAGAGAATACATCCGGATCTGCATCAACTATAAAGAAAAAAGCCAAACATATTCAGTATGTCACTGAGTCTACTGTGGGAGGTATATAACTGATAACTGAATTTGTCATAGAATTTATGTCACTGAATCTACTGTAGAAAGTGTGTCACTGAATCTACTGCAGAAGGTATGTCACTGAATGTAGAAGGTATGTCACCGAATCTTCTGTAGAAGCTGTGTCACTGAATCTACTGTAGAAAGTGTGTCACTGAATCTGCTGTAGAAGGTATGTCACTGAATCTGCTGTTGGGTGTATCACACTGAATCGACTGTAGAGGGTATGTCACTGAATCTACTGTAGAAAGTGTGTTGCTGAGTCTTCTGTAGACGGTGTGTCATTGAATCTGCCATTGCATGTATGTCACTGAATCTACTGTAGAAGGTGTGTCACCGAATCTACTGTAGAAAGTGTATCACTGAATCTACTAAAGAAGGTATCATATGTCACTGGATCTACTGTAGGATGTTTGTCACTAAATCTACTGTAAAAGGTGTGTAACAGAATCTACTGTAGAATGTATGTCACTGAATCTAGTGTGGAATGCACATCAATGAATCTAATGTAGAATGCATGTCACTGAATCTACTGAAGAAGGTATGTCACTGAATATACTATAGAAAGTATGTCACTGAATCTACTGTAGAAAGTGTGTCACTGATTCTATCATAGAAGGTACGTCACTGAATCTACTGTAGAAGTGTGTCACTGAATCTACTGTAGAATGTATGTCACTGAATCTACTGCATAAGGTATGTCACTGAATCTACTGTAGAAGTGTGTCACTTAATCTCCTGTAGAAGGCATGTCTCTGAAACTACTGTAGAAAGTGTCACTGAATCTGCTGTAGAAGGTATGTCACTGAATCTGCTGTTGGATGTATAACACTAAATCGACTGTAGAAGGTATGGCACTGAATCTACTGTAGAAATCGTGTTGCTGAATCTTCTGTAGAAGGTGTGTCATTGAATCTGCCATTGCATGTATGTCACTAAATCTACTGTAGAAGGTGTGTCACCGAATCTACTGAAGAATGCGTATCACTGAATCTACTGCATAAGGTATGTCACTGAATCTACTGTAGAAGTGTGTCACTTAATCTCCTGTAGAAGGCATGTCTCTGAAACTACTGTAGAAAGTGTGTCACTGAATCTGCTGTAGAAGGTATGTCACTGAATCTGCTGTTGGATGTATAACACTAAATCGACTGTAGAAGGTATGGCACTGAATCTACTGTAGAAATCGTGTTGCTGAATCTTCTGTAGAAGGTGTGTCATTGAATCTGCCATTGCATGTATGTCACTAAATCTACTGTAGAAGGTGTGTCACCGAATCTACTGAAGAATGCGTATCACTGAATCTACTAAAGAAGGTATTTCACTGGATCTACTGTAGGATGTTTGTCACTGAATCTACTGTTAAAGGTGTGTAACATAATCTGCTGTAGAAGTAATCTACTGTAGACTGTATGTCACTGAATCTACTGTGGAATGCACATCACTGAATCTACGGTAGAATGCATGTCACTGAATCTACTGTAGAAGGTATGTCACTGAATCTACTGTAGAAGGTGTGTCACTGAAATTATTGTAGAATGTATTTCATTGAATCTTCACTAGAATGTATTTCACTGAATGTACTGCAGAAGGTATGTCACTGAATCTACTGTAGAAGTGTGTCACTTAATCTCCTGTAGAATGCATGTCACTGAATCTACTGTAGAAGGTATGTCACTGAATATACTATAGAAGGTATGTCACTGAATCTATTGGAGAAGGTATGTCACTGAATCTACTGTAGAAGGTGTGTCACTGAATTTAATGTAGAATGTATTTCATTGAATCTTCACTAGAATGTATGTCACTGAATGTACTGCAGAAGGTATGTCACTGAATCTACTGTAGAAGTGTGTCACTTAATCTCTTGTAGAAGGCATGTCACTGAATCTACTGTAGAAAGTGTGTCACTGAATCTATCATAGAATGTATGTCACTGAATCTACTGTAGAAAGTGTGTCACTGAATCTACTGTAGAATGTATGTCACTGAATGTACTGCATACGGTATGTCACTGAATCTACTGTAGAATTGTGTCACTTAATCTATCATAGAAGGTATGTCACTGACTAATGTAGAAAGTGTGTCACTGAATCTATCATAGAAGGTATGTCACTGACTCTACTGTAGAAAGTGTGTCACTGAATCTATCATAGAAGGTATGTCACTGACTCTACTGTAGAAAGTGTGTCACTGAATCTATCATAGAAGGTATGTCACTGACTCTACTGTAGATGTGTGTCACTTAAGCTATCATAGAAGGTATGTCACTGACTCTACTGTAGAATGTGTGTCACTTAATATCTGTAGAAGGCATGTCACTGAATCTACTGTAGAAAGTGTGTCACTGAATCTATCATAGAAGGTATGTCACTGAATCTAATGTAGAAAGTGTGTCACTGAATCTATCATAGAAGGTGTGTCACTGAATCTACTGTAGAAAGTGTCACTGAATCTATCGTAGAAGGTGTGCTTAATGTATAAAATAGAGGAGCAGTATAGTCTAAATATATAGTCTGTGCATTCATTCAGCAAATTGTAACGGTCAAAAATTAAAAATTATCATTTAGTATAATAATTTGTCAGCAGAATCTAGTTGCTGGAAAATGTTCACATTCTTCATACTATTTGTACTTATTTCTGATGTTTGATGTATCTGATTATACAACTGAGCCTTGTTTTGTGTGTGTGCACTATAAAGGAGAAAATATAGAAGATGATGGCTGTTGGCCGCTGAAAACGGCGTCCAAATATATATACAAAAAAGACTGCGATTTAAAAAACAACAATATTTAATAAATACATATATAGTACATATAAACTTACACAGATAATTAGAAGTTATTCTTTCAGATTGCGAGGCAAGTCAGGATGACCCTATGTACAGGTTTGATGAAGGGAGTGAGGACCGTGATGTGCGTGATTGTATCGCAACATGCCGGGTAATAAACAAGCTTTGTAGAAACTGACATATCTCTGACACGAAAACGGATTTAAGTATCAGTAGATTCCCTTATCAGATAAAAAATAAGTGTACTAGCAAGAATTCATGACTTTTTGATGGCTCGCTACTAGTCACCAAACAACAAACTGTACAGGGTTCAGTTGTCGATCCTCAGCTTTATATGCAATGAATTTGCTTTTGAATAACTCTGTACCAACTTCGCTTCCAAGCCGATATGTTTTTTCATCGTATTAGAATTTTGTATTCGTCTCCTCTTAAACCATCTTTAACATATTGGATGAATATTGTTGTACTTGACGTAAAAAATGGTTATTTTATTTATAAGAATGCAAGATAATGTATCAGAGAATGTTTTTTTGAACCAAGCATGATTTCCTTTGATGGAGGAAAAGTAAAAATAATAATTACATGATTTAATTTAACCAATAAAAACTATTGAATTTTAATTATTGGAACATAAAATCAATCGATACCGTTTTGTTTTCTCTGTTATCAGTTTAATATAATTTGATGATGATTTTCAAATTACAGGAAATTGCCGGTAAATTTGAATGTACCGTGGAATATGTGCGACATATGTTGTATAGACACAGTGGAGATGTACAGAAAACTGTCAACTGGATGAACCTTGGCATTTACTCGATAGGTTTGCACACTAAAAAATAAAACATTATATTTTTGTCTCACCTTTTCTAAGGAGAAAAAAGGCATTTGTTGCTTTTCTGGTAGCGACGGCATCGACATTCGACTTCTGCGTTTAGGTCACTTTCTCACAAACTGTATCCTCTAGACCTTTCAAACTTTGCTTATAGTTGTATTTTGGTGATACAGAGCAACATGACAAAGCAACTGAGGCTGTGACCTTGACTTTCTAAACAAAAGGGCAAAATGCCTAGAATATAGCTCCTTAATATTTTCATTTTTTGTTCTCATCTAACATTCTGATTCCTTATTCTTGACTATTTTATTCTACTTTATTTTTTAACTTTTCATGATTATAATATTTATGTTACTTTAGCCATATCAAAATGTGACTTCTCTGAAAGGAGATGAATTTATATAAGCTTTGATAAGCTTGTTTTCAGATCAATTTGTATATAATATATATGTGAACATTATGAAATAAATATTGTTTAAACCAAAGGGCAGATAATAATCAGTCAATTTTTGCATTTAGGACACTTTCTCACAAACTATATGCTCTAGACCTTTCAAACTTTGCTTATAGTTGTATCTTGGGTGGTACATCGCAACGTGACAAAGCAACTGTCGCTGGGACCTTGACCTTCCAAACAAATGGCAGATAATTTTTAGTCAACTTTTGCATTTAGGTCACTTTCTCACAAACTGTATTCTCTAGACCTTTCAAACTTATAGTTGTATCTTGGGTGGTACATTGAAACATGACAAAGCAAATGTGGATGTAACCTTCACCCTCAAAGCAAAGGGCAGATAACTTAATAATTACATTCAACTTTTGCGTTTAGGTCACTTTCATTTAAACAACATTTATCTCTTATTTCTGAGTTCCGTCACCGTTAGATGAGAAGTGTGAATCCACGGATTTCTTGTAATGATTGATTGAATTGGGTTTTAAGGCGCACCAACACATAAAAGGTTATATGGCGCCTAACAGGAATGAACATTTGTGATTATATTTGATAAGTGCCACTGGAAGGAGAAGTAATTAATGGAGAACAATTGTTATTTTACTTCTTTACTAAACTGAGCGAATGAACTGACATGATAATAACATTGCGCTTGGAATATTAATGCCGATTTAACACTTTAAGACGAGTATAACATATTATGTACATATTATGTACACTTTTGGAAAAACAGCTTTGTTTGTATCGAGCATTTACCCAAACTATGATTGTCTAAAACACGGCACTTTATTCATCTCTATTGGTAATTGTTTACTCGGGAACCAGCCTACAGCGAGAACTTCGGTAGCAGGTGCTCTGGTATGAATATTATCGAACCTACAAATGATGTATGAAGACAAACGATGTAGGTGATCTATATATTCATATCATTTATGATAACGCTTATCGCATGTATACATTTAAATATTGTTCGGTAAAACATTGTACAACATCTTAATATATGACAAGTGTTTTACATCAATTTTACATCGTAAATTATTGGTATACTACAAGCTTCCAAAATCTCCGTACCTGAGCACCTGCTTTTTCCGATAGTTTTCATTATAAATACTACCGATGAATTTCTTGTCCTCCATTTACATCAAGATAAAACATGTAGAATGGGCCTAGAACCTTCTTATTTGTAGAACTGCAGAGTTTTTGTAAATTCTATAGTATACACTCCATTTACGATGGAGCCACGTTTCCACATTTGCATAGGTGGTGTCATGATAAAAACCTTGAACGGGCATGATAAAAAATGGCAATATGAATGAGGGTTGAGGGAGGTGGTGGTGGGGGATGGGTCCTACCCTTCTGCATGTGATGGTGTGTTTGTGAGATGGCAGTGGTTGTATTCTACCCCGGCAACCACACGGGGAAGGATTTCTTGTAACGGTATTATCGCACTCTTATCAGGAATAAATGTTTTATGTGACTTTGTATAGTTCTATTGAGTATTGAGATGTGATATTGACCTGGTATAGTTGCATTGAACCCAGAGATGTAATGTTGACCAATGTTTCTGTTACAGATCCGCCGCCATGGTCTGAAGTCGATGACAAACTATTGACTGCTAACCAAAATGAATGGAACTACCTCATTAACAAATATGGCATGGAAAGCCTGAAGGACCGGCTTCTCTTTCTAGAAGAACTTTAATCGTGTTAGAATACTTTGTTGAAAAGAGAAGCAAGAGTATTCTTACATGATTAAAGTTCTGATCTTGCTTCTTTTTTCAACATAGTATTCTAACACAATTAAAGTTCTGATCTTGCTTTTCTTTTCAACATAGTATTCTTACATGATTAAAGTTCTGATCTTGCTTCTCTTTTCAACATAGTATTCTAACACGATTAACGTTCTGATCTTGCTTCTCTTTTCAACATAGTACTCTAACACGATTAAAGTTCTGATCTTGCTTCTTTTTTCAACATAGAATACTCTTGCTTCTCTTTTCAACATAGTATTCTACCACGATTAAATTTGTGATCTTGCTCCTTTCTCAACATAGTATTCTAACACAATTAAAGTTCTGATCTTGCTTCTCTTTTCAACATAGTATTCTAACACGATTAAAGAGAGAAGAAAGATTCAAACTTTTAATCATGTAAGAATACTATGTGGAAAAGACAAGCAAGATCAGAACTTTAATCGTGTAAGAATATTATGTTGTGTAAGAATACTATGTTGAAAAGAAAAGTAATATCAGAACTTTAATCGTGTAAGAATACTATGTTGAAAAGAAAAGCAAGATCAGAACTTTAATTGTGTTAGAATACTATGTTGAAAAGAGAAGCAAGATCAGAACTTTAGTTGTGTTAGAGTACTATGTTGAAAAGAGAAGCAAGATCAGAACGTTAATCGTGTTAGAATACTATGTTGAAAAGAGAAGCAAGATCAAAACTTTAATCGTGTTAGAGTACTATGTTGAAAAGAGAAGCAAGATCAGAACGTTAATCGTGTAAGAATACTATGTTGAAAAGAGAAGCAAGATCAGAACGTTAATCGTGTTAGAATACTATGTTGAAAAGAGAAGCAAGATCAGAACTTTAATCGTGTTAGAGTACTATGTTGAAAAGAAAAGCAAGATCAGAACTTTGTGTTAAACTTTATATACTATGTTGAAAAGAGAAGCAAGAATAATTACCATTATCTGAAAGGACAAGACTTAAAGCAAAAATTATGGAGATTTGAGTAAAAAACATTTTACGATTAAGAAAAAGTTTGAAACATTGGAAAACAAGAGGCCCAAGAGGGCCTGTGAACGCTCTACTGGCTGTTATACCATTGATGAATCGAGTCGTACTACATGGTGTCTAGAGTGTACACAAGGTTTTTCAAGTATTTGACCTAATGACCTAGTTTTTGACCCCATGGGACCTATTTTCGAACTTGACCAAAATATAATTAAGACAACATTTCGACAAAGTTTCATCAAGATCGGGTCAGAAATATGGCCTCTAGAGTGTACTAGTGACCTAGTTTTTGACCCTGTGTGACCCATTTTCGAACTTTAGCAAGCTATAATTGAGACAAATATTCTGACAAAATTGCATCAAGATCGGGTCAAAAATATGGCCTCTAGACGGTTTTTCCAAAGTTTGACCTAGTGACCTAGTTTTTAACACCATGTGACCCATTTCTGAACTTGACCAAGATAAAATTAAGACAAACATTTTGACAAAGAGTGTACACAAGGTTTTTCCAATATTTGACCTAGTGACCTAGTTTTTAACCCCATGTGACCCATTTTCAAACCTGACCAAGATATAATTAAGACAAACATTCTGACAAAGTTGCATCAAGCTCGGGTCAAAAATGTGGCCTCTAGAGTGTACACAAGGTTTTTCCAATATTTGACCTAATGACCTAGTTTTTAACTTCATGTGACCCATTTCCGAACTTGATCAAGATATAATTAAGATAAACAATTTGACAAAATTTCATCAAGATTGGGTAACAAATATGACCTCTAGAGTGTACACAAGTTTTTTCAAGTATTTGACCTAGTGACCTAGATTTTGACCCCACATGACCCATTTTGAACTTGACCGAGATTTCATTGAGACAAACATTCTGACAAAGTTTCATCAAGATCGGGTCAAAAATATGGCCTCTAGAGTGTACACACGGTTTTTCCAAAGTTTGACCTAGTGACCTAGTTTTTAACACCATGTGACCCATTTTTGAACTTGACCAAGATATAATAAGGACAAACATTTTGACAAAGTTTCATCAAGATTGGGTCAGAAATACGGCTTCTAGAGTGTACACAAGGTTTTTCAAGTATTTGACCTAGTGACCTAGTTTTTAACCCCATGTGACCCATTTTCAAACCTGACCAAGATATAATTAAGACAAACATTCTGACAAAGTTGCATCAAGATCGGGTCAAAAATATGGCCTCTAGAGTGTACGCACGGTTTTTCCAAAGTTTGACCTAGTGGCCTAGTTTTTAACACCATGTGACCCATTTTTGAACTTGACCAAGATATAATTAAGACAAACATTTTGACAAAGTTTCATCAAGATTGGGTCAGAAATACGGCTTCTAGAGTGTACACAAGGTTTTTCAAGTATCTGACCTAGTGACCTAGTTTTTAACCCCATGCGACCCATTTTCAAACTTGACCAAGATATAATTCAGACAAACATTCTGACAAAGTTGCATCAAGCTCGGGTCAAAAATATGGCCTCTAGAGTCTACACAAGGTTTTTCCAATATTTGACCTAGTGACCTAGTTTTTAACTTCATGTGACCCATTTTCGAACTTGATCAACATATAATTAAGATAAACAATTTGACAAAGTTTCATCAAAATTGGGTAACAAATATGACCTCTAGAGTGTACGCAAGTTTTTTCAAGTATTTGATCAAGATCAGGTCAAAAATATGGCCTCTAGAGTGTACACACGGTTTTTCCAAAGTTTGACCTAGTGACCTAGTTGTTGACCCCACGACCCATTTTTGAACTTGACCGAGATTTCATTAAGACAAACATTCTGACAAAGTTTCATCAAGATCAGGTCAAAAATATGGCCTCTAGAATGTACACAAGGGTTTTCCAATATTTGACCTAGTGACCTAGTTTTTGACCCCACATGACCCATTTTCGAACTTGACCGAGATTTCATTGAGACAAACATTCTGACAAAGTTTCATGATGATTGCATCAGAAATGTGGCCTCTAGAGTGAACACAAGCAAAAGTTAACGGACGGACGGACGACGGAAGACGGACAACACACCATCCCATAAGCTCTGCTGGCCCTAGAGCTAAAAATCACATTTTTAGAGTTGAAAAAAAATTGTATTAAAAAAAGTCTTCATGCAGGGGATACAACTACACTTACATATACATCTGTTTCAGATTTTAAAAAAGTTTGATTTAAAATAACTGTTTTCTACCAGTTTCAATTTTAATGCAAAACGATTTTTAAAAATGTTAGGATTAAATGCATGTTAAATATTCATTCCTTGTTTTATGATCTTTAATTACATCCAACTTGAATGTAATATTTATTATACAGTAAACTAAAAATGTGTACAAGACGGTGCTGCTCCTGTTCATTTATAGTTCACATATGCCAAAGGCTGAGCTGAGCTGTTGGGATCACTCTTCGTCCGTCGTTAACTTTTGCTGAAACAACTCAGAAACTGCTTGGTCAATTCAAACTTCACATAATGATCCTCTAGGTTTTCAAAATCGTTAAAATTAGGTCATTGCCGTATCCAAAATCTTAAGAACTACTGAACAGATATCGACAGTTTTTATTTATTAATTATCGTCAACCCCAGGACTATCAAGTTTGTTCAAATGAAGTCCCCGGGGTCAAAAATGGCAGGTGGGCCTCAGTTTGTATAAAGAGATTTGCATGTTTTGCATAGACTTTATAATACATAGTGAAAAATCTACAAGCACTAGAGGAAAATAGTTTTAAGTGTTGCATAAGCCTATGGTCCTCTACCAAGCATTTTCAAATGGTACCCAAGGGTCAAATTTGGCCTCGCCCCAGGGGGCGCATGTTTGACAAAGACTATATAGGGAAAAAACTTAAAACATCTTATTCTCTAAAACAAGGTATGGAGCTCTCTTACATTGCATGTAAAATAAACTTATGGTCCTCTACCAAGATTGTTAAAATTGTGACCCTGGGGTCAAATCTGGCCCTGCCCCAGGAGTCGCAGTTATACAGAATATAAAGGAAAATCTTTAAAACATCTTCTCTGAAACTACATGAGGTAGAGGTGTAATATTTTGCATGTGCAATAAGCCATGTACCATGGACATGTCAAAGTTATTGAATAATTGATAAGGTTCCCACATTTTTTCTGAGACAAATTTCAAGGACTAATAACTCACAGATTACACAAGTTTCAGCTATAACAAAACAACTTGTACACTATTGAAAAAGTTGTTTACATTTTTATGCCCCCGAAAGGGTTTCGAAGGCATATAGCAATCGCACCATCTGTCTGTCCGTCTGTCCATCCGTCATTCCACAGTTCGTGTCCGGACTGTACCTTCAAAACCCCTGCATGGATTGTTAATTAACTTGGCACAAGTGATCATCATAACAAGACGCGCAAAACCCAGGTCCGTAGCTCAAAGGTCAAGGTCACACTTGCAGTCCATATGTCAAAAACAGGTACGCATTTTCATGTCCGGACTGTAAAGTCACAACCCCTCCAGGGATTTTTAAATAACTTGGCACAAGTGATCACCATAACAAGACGATGTGTCGTGTGCAGACCCAGGCTTTCAAGGTCACGGTCACACTTGGAGGTCAAAAGTCAAATTGTGTCCGGTCAGTAACTCTGGCATTCATGGCAGATTTTCAAATAACTTGGCACAAGTGCTCACCACAACAAGACGATGTGTTGTGCACAAAATCCAGGTCTGTGGCCCCAAGGTCAAGGTCACACTTAGAGGTCGAAGGTCAAATCGTGTCCGGTCAATAACTTTTGCATGCTGGACGGATTTTCAAATAACTTGGCACAAGTGCTCAACACAACCAAACGACTTAGTTTAAACTTATTTATTTTACATCGATTGTAACGAAAGCTCTATGAACTTATTTGAATCACTCTCGATGTCTTCCTGGGTAGAACCAGTACTAAGCAATGCAGATAAAGTGTCTTGCTCAGGGACACAACGCATATGGCAATGACGGGAATCGAACCCACGACTTTTGGATCATGGGTCCAACGCTCTACCACTAGACCATAGCGCTCCACAAACCAAACGACTTGTCGCGCACAAAATCCAGGTCCGTGCCTCCAAGGTCAAGATCATACTTAGAGGTCAAAGGACACTTCGGGAGCATTTGTCACTTACAGTGATATTTCTTCTTCATAATATCGATTACATTGATTACTGGAATTTTAAAACTTTGGTATCATAAAAGTGTGTGTGTGTGTACGCGTGTGTGCGTGTGTGCGTGTGTTGGTTGTGTGTGTGTTCTCTTAACCCAAAATGATGATAATTTTCAAAAACTTATTCAGGTTTTAATGATTTTCAGATTTCAAGGTAGCTTGACAACTACTGTATAAAGTTTCATGAACACAGGTCAATATTTTGCCGAGTTGTGAGCTAAGGTTAGGTTAAAGTAGGCCTGGCCCCGTATTCATGAAACTTGCTCAGCTAAAATCCCATGCTCGAGCTCTAATATTTCTTTTTAGCTATAACTTTTTTCAGCGAGTGTTTTCCAATGCGGAACTTGCAGGACTGTTGTAATATATGTGTAAAGTTTCAAGTAATTGCATGACCATTAAGTAAGATTTTCAAAATTGTCTAGCCGAGCTTGAGATTTTGACTTGAAAGTAGAGAATACTGGGCATTACTGCATGATAAATGGAAATTAAATGCATCTACATAGGCAAATGTAAGGTAACGTAAAGGTGGAAAATAACAAGCCACAGAATTATTCATTGTAGTGTATTTTAATGTCCATCACAAGGTATCGAAAATCCCATAGACAATTACAATATTTATTTTAACTTTCAACAAAAAATAACAAAACTTATTACGTAGTACATGTACTTTGATATGAAGTAGAAAAACATTCTCGGTTTATTTCTAAGATTCCCCTATTTTGGGACATCAGGCGGGGGACATTGGTAACTCTGTGACTATCTTGTCAGTGAATTGATATATTCATATAGACTATTTTTTGTACATACTGTACAGAACAGTTTCTCTAAAGAGAATTTCAGATATTAATCAAAACAATCCCAAAGGCAGATTGTATCAGTGTTTTTGTGACCTCATTTAAGAACAGTTTTGGGAAACAGAACAAGTCACAGGAACTTGTATCTTTTAATATTTGCCTTCTTTTATTATAATTGCCTATCAAGGAGATGAACAGGATATGTTGGTGTTCTTTTTCAGAGATCAAGCAGATGTTCAAAACAATCTCAATTGCACGCACACCATATACTATAGTGTGCAAAAATGAATTTCCTTTCCAACAATACCTTTCTTCCTACGATCCCTTGTAAATGCGCTGAGATATCCGAGTTCAAAGTCATCAAAGTGCAATTTCAATTTGCTCATATTCTCTATGTATATTTGGAGAGCGACCTCAGAAGATGAGATACGGCAGAGGCCTCGAGGTACCAAACTTGTGCATTAGATATAAAACTTTATAATACAATTGAATTGGGGTCTTAAGGAGCACCAATGCATGAAAGGTTATACAGGAATGAACATGCCAGGCTCATCCTCCACGTACATCAAACATGTACGTTTTTTTGAAAGTTTCAGGCAAAAAACAGCTTTTTGACTAAATCAAGGGCCATAACTAAAGAATCTGCAGGGGCGTACCTGGAGAATTTTGAAATGTACGCCAGATATGAGAAGCATAGCTGCGACCGAGTAGCGACGCTGCGAGTGGGGGGGTAAGTGTGGGAGGGGGATACGCTGGTGGGGGTTTGGGGCCTCCCCCAAGAAAATTTTGAAAATAAGGAGGCAAATGATGCATTCTCAAGCTAGATTTCAGTTTTTATTGCATATTTGGAACTTTTATTTTTTCACTTTTGCTGACGAATTGTACGCATTGGCGTATGTGCGCCTGGTTCAGCGCCTGATCTGGTAAAGTTTGGTAAAGATCAGATGAAAAATGAAGGCCCTACCGTATTAACAAGGCAAAATATAGCATTTTTAACTAAATCGAGAACCATAACTCCTCTGTTACTGGTCCGACTGGTCCAACATAGAGCTAATCAAAAAAATAATAAAAAATAAAAAAATAAAAATTCAAAATTAAAAAAAAAAAATTTAAAAAAATTAAAAAAATTAAAAGAAAATCATAAAATCTGGTAAAGTTTGGCAAAGATCAGATGCAAAATGGACTCTATCGTATGACGAGGCAAATTATAGCATTTTTAACAAAATCAAGGGCCATAACTCCACTGTTACAGGTCCGATCCGGCTGGTTTTCGAACTGGACCGAGGTTTCATTGACATTAACAATCTGATAAAGTTTGGTAAAGATCGGATGAAAAAAGAAGGCCCTATCATCTTATTGAGGCAAATTATAGAATTTTGAACTAAATCAAGGGCATTAACTCCGCTGTTACTAGTCCGATATGGCTGTTTTTCGGACATGTCCGAGCTTTCATTGTTATTAACAATCTGATAAAGTTTGGTAAAGACCAGATGAACAATGAAGCTTCTATCGTCTTAACGAGGCAAAAAATAGCATTTTGAACTAAATCAAGGGCCATAACTCCGCTGTTACTAGTCCGATATGAATGGTTTTCGAACTTGTCCGAGTTTTCATTGATATTAACAATCTGATAAAGTTTGGTAAAGATCGGATGAACAATGAAGCCCCTATCGTCTTAACGAGGCAAAATATAGCATTTTTAACTAAATCAAGGACCATAACTCCGCTGTTACTAGTCCGATATGGCTGTTTTTCGGACATGTCCGAGCTTTCATTGATATTAACAATGTGGCTAGTTTTCGAACTTGTCCAAACTTTCATTGATATTAACAATCTGTTAATGTTTGGTAAGGATCGGATGAAAAATGAAAGCCCTATTGTCTTAACGAGGCAAAATATAGCATATTTAACTAAATCAAGGGCCATAACTCTGCTGTTACTGGTCCGATCTGGCTGGTTTTCGAACTTGTCCGAGCTTTTATTGATATTAACAATCTATTTAAGTTTGGTAAAGATCGGATGAAAAATGAAGGCCCTATTGTCTTAACGAGACAAAAGTTAACAGACGACAGACGGACGGACAACTTTTTAAAAAATAATTTCTCAAAATTCAATATATTTTCGATATTTTGTATCTAAAAAATCAAACAAGCAAAAATATCAGAATTCAATACATTTTCGATCTTTTGTATAATCCTAAAAAGAAATTACTAAAAAAATTGCTTTTTTTTTGCTAGAGCTAATATTGGTGGAAATAGGGTACTTTTGGGGCCTTTCTTAAAAAAAGTATGTAAATACTTTGTATAGACTAGATCATATAACAAAAACATCAATAAAATAATGCTCTCAAAAAAAAATGGAATGATAAAAATTTAGGATATACATATAAAACTTAACAACATATAAAACACGATGATAAACCATCTAACAACGATAAATAATAACAACAATATCAACAATATAACCATTAATAAAAATAGCAATAACAATATCTTGTATAACAACAATATCAACAATATCCATTAACAATAACAAACTGTATAATATGTGTCAAACGGTATATTACAATAACAATATCTTGTATAACAACAATATCAACAATATCCATTAACAATAACAAACTGTATAATATGTGTCAAACGGTATATTACATGTCAGACAAAATGTCAGTTTCAATACGTAAAATTCATCTATATACAAATATAGAAGAGTATTAAAAACATCCTCTAGAAAATACAAAATATATTTATTTCTAATTTACTAAGTTTAAAAAAGATAAAAAAATTGTTTGGATGAGCCAAAAATGGTCTTTACCTGCTGTGTGCGAGACACGAGGTTATTTGATATATACGCTTTCGGAGATTTGTCGTTACATTTCTATGGATTTCTCAGCACAAGAAAATTCATACTCCCCAATAATAATTATTATACCTCACATTTACACCCCTGTATAAAATGACTATACCAGGCATGAAACATTCTGTACCATTTCCCGATTATGAGTAGTAAACATTCAGTCGTAAAACATTGTTTCGTATTTTCGACAGCTGGTGATGTCCAAAAATTCCTAAAGCTCCCAAAGGTCAAGGCAGAGGAGTATTGCCTGGTTAAGGCATTTTCTCAGAAGTGAAAATAGTATGGATAAGATTTTGTATAATACTGTAATTATATTGTTAAATTGGTAAATAATGTTTTAAAGGAATATCTTATTTTTGTTGACCATAACTTGTTACTTAAATCAAAACTGGTCAACATCTACTTTCTTTTAATACTTTTTTTCTATTTTTTTTTTTTAATGTATTTTCACATTCTCAATTTTTCCAAAAACATTTTTTCAGTGTAATAAAATCAATATTGTGTCCCAGTAAGGGTGACAGTTGATATTGTGTCCCGGTAAGGGTGACAGTGGATATTGTAGTCCCAGTAGGGGTGGAAGTTGATATTGTGTCCCAATAAGGGTGACAGTGGATATTGTGTCCAAGTAAGGGTGACAGTGGATATTGTGTCCCAGTACGGGTGACAGTGGATATTGTAGTCCCAGCAAGGGTGACAGTTGATATTGTGTCCCAATAAGGGTGACAGTGGATATTGTGTCCCAGTACGGGTGACAGTGGATATTGTGTCCCAGTACGGGTGACAGTGGATATTGTAGTCCCAGCAAGGGTGACAGTGGATATTGTAGTCCCAGCAAGGGTGACAGTGGATATTGCAGTCCCAGCAAGGGTGACAGTGGATATTGTGTCCCAATAAGGGTGACAGTGGATATTGTAGACCAAGTAGGGGTGACAGTGGATATTGTAGTCCAAGCAAGGGTAACAGTGGATATTGTGTCCCAGTAGGGGTGACAGTGGATATTGTGTCCCAGTAAGGGTGACAGTGGATATTGTAGTCCCAGCAAGGGTGACAGTGGATATTGTAGTCCCAGCAAGGGTGACAGTGGATATTGTGTCCCAATAAGGGTGACAGTGGACAGTGGATATTGTAGACCAAGTAGGGGTGACAGTGGATATTGTAGTCCAAGCAAGGGTAACAGTGGATATCGTGTCCCAGTAGGGGTGACAGTGGATATTGTGTCCCCAGTAGGGGTGACAGTTGATATTGTGTCCCAGTAAGGGTGACGGTGGATATTGTAGTCCCAGTAAGTGTGACAGTGGATATTGTGTCCCGGTAAGGGTGACAGTGGATATTGTGTCCCAGTAAGGGCAACAGTGGATATTGTATCCCGGTAAGGGCGACAGTGGATATTGTAGTCCCAGTAAGGGTGACAGTAGATATTGTAGTCCCAGTAAGGGTGACAGTAGATATTGTATCCCAGTAGGGGTGACAGTGGATATTGTGTCCCAGTAAGGGTGACAGTGGATGTTGTGTCCCAGTAGGGGTGACAGTTGATATTGTAGTCCCAGCAAGGGTGACAGTGGATATTGTGTCCAAGTAAGGGTGACAGTTGATATTGTGTCCCAGTAGGGGTGACAGTGGATATTGTGTCCCAGTAGGGGTGACAGTGGATATTGTAGTCCCAGTAAGGGTGACAGTGGATATTGTAGTCCCAGTAGGGGTGACAGTTGATATTGTGTCCCAGTAGGGGTGACAGTTGATATTGTAGTCCCAGTAAGGGTGACAGTAGATATTGTGTCCCAGTAAGGGTGACAGTAGATATTGTGTCCCAGTAGGGTTGACAGTGGATATTGTGTCCCAGTAAGGGTGACTGTAGATATTGTAGTCCCAGTAAGGGTGACAGTGGATATTGTGTCCCAGTAGGGGTGACAGTGGATATTGTGTCCCAGTAAGGGTGACTGTAGATATTGTAGTCCCAGTAAGGGTGACAGTGGATATTGTGTCCCAGTAAGGGTGACAGTGGATATTGTGTCCCAGTAAGGGTGACAGTGGATATTGTAGTCCCTGTTGGGGTGACAATTGATATTGTAGTCCCAGTAAGGGTGACAGTGGATATTGTGTCCCAGTAAGGGTGACAGTGGATATTGTGTCCCAGTAAGGGTGACAGTGGATATTGTAGTCCCTGTTGGGGTGACAATTGATATTGTAGTCCCAGTAAGGGTGACAGTGGATATTGTGTCCCAGTAAGGGTGACAGTGGATATTGTGTCCCAGTAAGGGTGACAGTGGATATTGTAGTCCCTGTTGGGGTGACAATTGATATTGTAGTCCCAGCAAAGGTGACAGTTGATATTGTAGTCCCAGCAAAGGTGACAGTGGATATTGTAGTTCCAGTTGGGTTGACAGTTGATATTGTAGTTCCAGCAAGGGTGACAATGGATATTGAAGTCCCAGTAGGGGTGACCTTGGATATTGTAGTCCCAGTAAGGGTGATAGTGGATATTGTAGTCCCAGTAGGGCTAACAGTGGATATTGTTTCCCAGTAAGGGTGACAGTGGATATTGTAACCCAGTAAGGGTGACAGTGGATATTGTAGTCCCAGTAAGGGTGACAGTGGATATTGTAACCCAGTAAGGGCGACGGTGGATATTGTGTCCCAGTAAGGGTGACAGTGGATATTATAAATAACACACGGGACCACATACAAGTAGCTGGCTTAACATTTCTATAAGAAACAGCTGTGACTGTCAAAAAGATTCTCTTTAACATTGACAAATATATAAGTTTGTCTTTAACATTTACAAATATAAGTTTGTCACATTTACAAATATAAGTTTGTCTTTAACATTTACAAATATAAGTTTGTCTTTAACATTTACAAATATAAGATTGTCATTAACATTTACAAATATAAGTTTGTCTTTAACATTTACAAATATAAGTTTGTCTTTAACATTGACAAATATAAGATTGTCATTAACATTTACAAATATAAGTTTGTCTTTAACATTTACAAATATAAGATTGCCATTAACATTTACAAATATAAGTTTGTCTTTAACATTTACATAAGTTTGTCTTTAACATTTACAAATATAATATTGTCTTTGTAACATTTACAAATATAAGTTTGTCTTTAAAATTTACAAATATAAGTTTATCTTTAACATTTACAAATATAAGTTTGTCTTTAACATTTATGTAATAGGGTGCAGTTGTTGTTCAGTCGAGCTTTATATTGCCAGGTGAGCAGTTGGGGGAAGCTAAACCCAAGACAACTCTTGTCCGTTAATCTAGAAACTGATCGTCATTTATTGTTGTTTTATGTCATTTACGAATGTGTTTCTGTTTGGCTGTTTTAATTACATCAAAACTGTAATGGTAACAGATGTAGGGACGTGCATTTGAAAGACTAAATGATATTTTGTCAGTCATTCGTTAAAACATTTTGGGCTAGAGATTTTCTTTTCACCGGCGAGGCGCAAAATTGTCGACAAGCACGTTTTCAGTTTAAAGTGTTGATTTGGGTTATTCACGCCTGTTGAAGTCATGAACTGTGTGTTCCCCAGGAGCTGCCGGGTGTCGGCTTAGGATGGTTGAGAGTCCTTACTTAGGATTCTTCTGACATCTTACCTCTGCTGTTAAGATGTGTGGACAATAAAGCGTTATTACTGCAGTTTTGTACTCAAGTCGTAATATTTGGACCCCTAACGTTTCGGTCGGTCACATTTACAAATATAAGTTTTTAACGTTTACAAATATAAGTTTATCTTTAACATTGTGTTGGTGCGCCTTAAAACCCCAATTCAATTCAATTACGTTTACAAATATAAGTTAATCTTTAACATTTACAAATATAAGTTTGTCTTGAACATTTACAAATATAAGTTAATCTTTAACATTTACAAATATAAGTTAATCTTTAACATTTACAAATATAAGATTCTCTTTAATATTTACAAATACAAGATTCTCTTTAACGTTTACAAATATTTACAAAAAATTGCAGTGATTTTCTTTGCTTTAAAATGCATTTTTGTCAATATGCCATATATGGTGAAAAGGCGCGATGACATCAATGTTCCAAGATGGCTGCCTCCATTTATGTTCTTTGCAAATGTTCAATAGGTTATATCTCCTTTATTTTTCATGGCATTTTAATAATTCTTTCAGCTTTTTTCAAGTTTTTCCGAGCTCTTTTAAATAAATCTTGTTTGAAAATAGTGCATCAACCCCTTTAAGGACATGAAATCGTAGTTTATAAGTTAAAGGCACATGTATGTCGGTAAACAAAAACAACAACAATAATGCACTAGGCTATCAAAACAGATACAAACTTCCCAATTGACTAATATGAAAAGAATTAACTATTCCTAATCTAATACCAGTGATTTAAGAAATAGTGATTGGGCACTTTAATACTCAAATCTGCCATAATGTCGTATGACACAAGGTAAAACTGCCAAATATCGTTCTTCAGTTTCTCTTCTTATATTTAAGGCAGAACGAATATATAATGATATCACAACACACAGGATATATTTCTCTGTAATTTGAGACCAGCACACGTTTCAAATCTCTGATTTATTACGTCTGTTTTCGCTCATCAATATAACTGACCAATCAGTGATGATGTACCTCCACATTTGGGTAGGTGATCCACTGTTTTTATCACCGATACTCAATTAACCAATGGCATTATGCATTTTGGAGGTACCTGAATGGAATAGGACTGTTAGTGGCTAACCATTAACTCTTATCTTGTGTTTCTAATATATACCTTTTTATATGCCAACATCAACTGCACTCGTACATCATAACATATTTAACATTTTATTGTGATTGTCATTCATGTAATAACCCTTAGCCTGCTAAGGACAACTACAATAGCCTTTGCGTCCATTGTAAACCCGGATCAGCCTGCGAGTAACTAGCAGGCTGATCAGGTTACAATGTCCAGCTGCAGATCAGTCATTTTCCCCAAAACACCCCTTTGTCACATAATTGGAATGGTCTTAATTCAAAGAAAGAACAGTCCATTATATATATGTAGCGGGTTAAGGGTTAACTAAGCTTTATGCACACAATTTGACTTATTTACATCTGCCACGTAATAACATCTGTAGCTTTTATCATACGTTCATTTTTTATGTCTCTTTTTAAAAAATCAACAGGACAAATTAGAATTATATTTCCATGGATAAGTGTTGTCACAGAAATTACTTGAAAATTAAGTTTACTATAGAAATTAGTGAATTCAAACTTAAAAGACAAATTCAAACTAAACAAGTTTTTTTTCCTGATAGTTTACACTGTTCAAGTGAAACTGTACTGTTTATACTTGGGAATAGAAAAGTGACTCATACTGACAGATATGTTGTAACACACCGAGACAAGAGCCATTGCTGATAAAATGTTATCAATCTATTTACCATTCTCTAACTGTTTTATTGCACAAACGATTTTATAAGATCTAATTATATTTTTTTATGGAAATTATTTGCAGAAAATAAAACTGACCATTTTCATTGGTTGATCTCGCTACAGCGGATTCCAAGGAAATAAGTGGTGCAAGTTTGGCACAAAATAACTGTCATTAGGACAATATAAAACATACAATGACACACTTGACTAGATAAGTGTGTTAAAGGGGTTGATGCACTATTTTCGAACACAATTTATTTAAAAAGTCTCTGAAAAAATTGAAAAAAGCTGAAGAATTACCGAAATGTCATGAAAAATAAAGATGTGCCCTATTGAAATATATATATTGCATATTCATGATATTGACAAAATACATTTTAAAGTAAAAAACAAATCACTGCAAATTGATTAAAAATAAATATACAGATTTATATTGTGTATTTGCACAAATTATCGTGTTTTACTCCTCCATTCACTTTTTAAGGCAGAATGAAACAAGACATCATTATGTCATAGAGAGGGAAGTGCTGAATTGAAAGCAAAAGTAGGCAATTAAATTGCGCGAACACCAAACATCTCAGTGCTTATTGGCATCTAATACCTCTGTTACTGGATTAGACTCCAGGCTTACCTATTCCTTCAGCTCACTGGACTAGTGCTCGAAACATACAGGCAACGTGGATTTTCTGTAACCAATTAATAGGAATTTGCCAAAAAAAAAATGATTATAGGGATCTATAAACAGGCAAAAGCATGTATTAAATGGCTCTGTGCTTCAGAATGGTTTGCAAACAAATAGAATATGCGATTAACCGGTATGCGAATAAACAGATTTGACTATTTACAAACTCTAATAATCAAGGGTGAGACTCATTCTGGTTTGCGCATGCCGCTGATTCAATGGTGTCAGACAGAGAGTTGTACATTTCTGCGTCCTGGGCCAGTACAGGGTACTGCAAAACAGATGGTTGATTCACCATCTCATTACGCGCGACATTCGTGGGATCTTGCTGCTGCTGTATGCCTTCCTGTGATGTGCTGACAACATTCGAGTAATCAGGCTCTCCATTCATGTTGTCTGTAATTGAATATTATTACGGGTTCATACAATTATTATATACTTTCCAGTGAAATAGTGGATTTCATGATTAAAATAAAACCTTATATTTTCACTGTTTATATTTCACATGTGAAACACCGAAAATGACGTAATGCTGCTGTTGACGTAGTTGACGTCATTGTTTTGGCGCATTATGTTTTTTTCTGCATAAGTTTCAAGGTTGTGAGTATATATATATATAATAAACAGAATATTTGTTGGTTTGTCGTGAATATAGGATTTATTTTCATCTCGAAGTGAAACACTCATGAAAATATGTTTTCTCACTTCTCAATGAAAATAAAACCTATAGTCACTCCAAACAAACAAATATCCTGTATTTATTTCTTACATACCAGATAAGGTTAACCACGTTTTACATGGATGATGGAAATAGAGGATCTTACATGAGTAACTGTGTATTATTGATTTTAATAAACGAGTTTGATAAAATGATAGGATACGAGGCTCTTGCCGAGTATCCTATCTTTTTATCCAACAAGTTTATTAAAGCCAATAATACACGGTCACGAATGTAAGATTCTGTTTATCACGTAACACACCTACGACGTGATAGTTTCGCTTTAATGTTGTCAATTTTCCTTATATACGGCAGCAATTTGTAAGACAAATCATGACGTCGTGTTGTTGTTTACATGACGTCGCTAAGTTACACGGCTGTAAATGCGTTCGCGCTACAAATAATGCGTCACCTTAAACCAAATTTAACGTGACTAACATTCATCTTATAAAGTAAGATTTCAAATAATGATAAATAAATAAATAACGAACCGTACGATATACCATGCAAACAATTGGGATAACGTTTTACTGCATACAAACACAGTGATTCGGTCCTAATTTGCATCTGTAAACACTAGTGTATTACGAGAAATATTGCACTCCCAGAAGCCGTGTTATGTGATAAAGCTTGATCTTACACATGGGGGAAGATAAGTTGTGTGCTGATATTAACAATGACAGTTGCATGATGTCATTGTGTAAATAAACATGCAAAACGTTAGTATGCAATGGTGATGTCAATGCGCAGAATGTAAATGATAAGCAACAAAAAGAATCCATAATGGGTATCCGGTTCAGATAGGGAAATTCCAACCCTTGGTATAATTGTTTTATTCGGAGCTGAGCCTCGGTTCCGGTAAAAACAATTATACCTCGTGTTGGAATTCCCAATCTTCACTGGATACCCATGAAAGATTCCTATATATGGATGTTTGTGTTTTGTGTTTCTGTCATTTCTGATGTGTAATGAGCCGGATTCACGTAACAACAACAGGTATTCAATCAACACAATATTTGACCTTGCACATGCAGAAGAGGACTTGTGTCATATGCCTAGTATGACCATATTGATTCGTATTTATTCATACATTACTTGGCCATTGTTTGGTATACAGATGGCTTAAAACAATATTGCGCACCACAAACAACGTACTATTCTATATTATAGATGGGCAAGCATGTTTTGTACATGTTTTAATATAGGAACCTTAGACCTGTACCTTCAGTAGAAACTGCAATTTTAAGATTATGCCTTTAAGCCATAATTATTACCGGTGAATAGGTACCAGTTACAATTATGTTACTGTATCCCTGCCAGCAAGAGTCTACCAGGGAATAGGTACCAGTTACAATCAGGGCTTTCCCCAGCCATTTAAGGCGTGGCAGTGCTGCGATGCCTTCGAATCAGAAAGTGACTTACCGCCACGCCTTAATATAGCCGCGATGCTTTAAATCAGTTGCGCGATCCCTTAATCCTATCAACATTTCAAGTTTTCCCTTAGGCTACTAAACAGTTGATTACCTGACTGTGTGTAAATCATGCCTGAAGCTATGACGCGTGTTGATGCAGTAAAGGCGGTCACGTGGTTCTAAATACACACGGCTTGTGTTATGTCTGGCAGGGTATATGCTATTAAAGTGTTAAGTAAACAAAAGATGATTGGGGGAGTGAGTGCCACTAATTAAATTTGGTTTCTTGCCCAATTTGGTCATGATTAAAGGAGAGTGCTCAGTATCGTTGATTGGTATTTGTAACACATGGGGATAAATGACGGGTTTTAATGGATAATTTAATTCAACGTTTATCGTGTATTAGTAGAATGATTTTACGAACTAAATCGTCAGTTTGGTAGGTAAGTATGATGAATGAGGTAGATATTATGTAATTATGTAATAATAACTCAATCAAATAATTAAGGTAGCATATATAACTGATTTTTTATCGTGTATTAGTATCTTGATAATTATGTTAATTAATCGATATTCTGGGGATCTTTAAAGAGAAATCATCAGTTTGCTTAATGCAGTTCATACTGACAGATTTTGTAATTGTATTATGATTTCTCTATTAAAATAATTAAGGTTGCCACCAATTGCATTTGTAATTAGAATATTAGCATCTAATGATGTTCGCAAGACTGATATGTCTTTTATTCTGTCAGAAAGTTATTTCCTAGCATTTTTTATTATTTCATTCATTCCTTATGATACAGATACACGCCAAATCTGTTCTTTTCAACAGGCATTTAAAAAAAAAATTGATGCGCGAAGGGGGTGCCACCCTGTTTCCCGCACCCATCCCCTTTTTCCGCAAGAAATGCCACCACTCCTTAAAAAAATCCTGGGGAAAGCCCTGACAATTATTGTACAATACTATATACACAACCTTAAAGTTTACCTGTAATTGGGTTTATAGGGACATTCACTTGAGCAAATATCAGCTGCTGGGTGATCCTAGACAGTTCATTTTGATGTCGCATGATAGCTTCCTGCACCTGGCGAGCCTTCTGCTGTAACTGTTCATGTAACTGCTGTTGTACAGGAGTCATGTACACATTGGCAGGCAGCATAGACTGAAAACACACAAACACATGTACCCATTGGCAGGCAGCATAGACTCGAAACATGTACACATTGGCAGGCAGCACAGACTGAAAACATGTAAACATTGGCAGGCAGCATGGACTGAAAACACACCAAACATGTACACATTGGAAGGCAGCATAGACTGAAAACATACCAAACATGTACACATTGGAAGGTAGCATAGACTGAAAACACACAAAACATGTACACATTGGCAGGCAGCACAGACGTAAAACATGTACACACTGGCAGGTAACACAGTCTAAAAACATGTTCACATTGGCAGACAGCAAGGACAAAAACATGTACACATTGGCAGACAGCAAAGACTAAAAACATGCACATTGGCAGGCAGCACAGACTAAAAACATGTACACATTGGCAGACAGCCCAGACTAAAACATGTACACATTGGCAGACAGCAAGGACAAAAACATGTACACATTGGCAGACAGCAAGGCAAAAACATGTGAACATTGACAGGCAGCACAGACTGAAAAATGTACACATTGGCAGGCAGCACAGACTGGAAACATGTACAAATTGGCAGGCAGCACAGACTGAAAACATGTACCCATTGGCAGACAGCACAGACTAAAACATGTACACATTGGCAGGCAGCACAGACTGGAAACATGTACACATTGGCAGGCAGAATAGATTGAAAACATGTACCCATTGGCAGACAGCACAGACTAAAACATGTACACATTGGCAGGCAGCACAGACTGGAAACATGTACACATTGGCAGGCAGCACAGACTGAAAACATGTACCCATTGGCAGACAGCACAGACTAAAACATGTACACATTTGCAGGCAGCACAGACTGGAAACATGTACACATTGGCAGGCAGCATAGATTGAAAACACACCAAATGTACACATTTGAAGGCAGCTTAGACTGAAAACACACCAAAACATGTACACATTGGCAGGCAGCACAGACTGAAAACAAGTACGAACTGGCAGGTAACACAGTCTAAAAACATATACACATTGGCAGGCAGCAAGGACAAAAGCATGTACACATTGGCAGACAGCACAGACTGAAAACATGTACACATTGGCAGACAGCACAGACTAAAAACATACACATTGGTAGACAGCACAGACTGAAAACATGTACACACTGGCAGGCAGCACAGACTAAAAACATGTACACATAGGCAGACAGCACAGACTAAAAGATGTACAGATTGGCAGACAGCACAGGCTAAAACATATACACATTGGCAGGCAGCACAGACTGAAAACACACCAAAACATGTACACATTGGCAGGCAGCACAAACTGAAAACACACCAAAACATGTACACATGGGCAGGCAACACAGACGGAAAACACAGGAAAATATTTAAACATTGATAGGCAGCACAGACTGAAAACACACAAAACATGTACACATTGGCAGGCAGCACAGACTGGAAACATGTACATATTGGCAGGCAGCACAGACTGGAAACATGTACATATTGGCAGGCAGCACAGACTGAAAACATGTACACATTGGCAGGCAGCACAGACTGGAAACATGTACATATTGGCAGGCAGCACAGACTGAAAACACACCAAAACATGTACACATAAGGCAGGCAGCACAGACTGAAAACACACAAAACATGTAAACATTGGCAGGCAGCACGGACTGAAAACACGCAAAACATGTACACATGGGCAGGCAACACAGACGGAAAACACAGGAAAATATTTAAACATTGGCAGGCAACATAGACTGAAAACACAAAAACATGTACATGTTGGCAGGCAACACAGACTGAAAACACACAAAAAATGTACAAATTGGCAGGCAGCACAGACTGGAAACATGTACATATTGGCAGGCAGCACAGACTGAAAACATGTACACAATGGCAGGCAGCACAGACTGGAAACATGTACATATTGGCAGGCAGCACAGACTGAAAACATGTAAACATTGGCAGGCAGCACGGACTGAAAACACACAAAACATGTAAACATTGGCAGGCAGCACGGACTGAAAACACGCAAAACATGTACACATGGGCAGGCAACACAGACGGAAAAACACAGGAAAATATTTAAACATTGGCAGGCAACAAAGACTGAAAACACAAAAACATGTACATGTTGGCAGGCAACACAGACTGAAAACACACAAAAACATGTACAAGTTGGCAGGCAACACAGACTGAAAAACACACAAAACATGTACACATTGGCAGGCAGCACAGACTGAAAACACACAAAACATGTACACGTTGGCAGGCAGCACAGACTGAAAACACAAAAAAACATGTACACGTTGGCAGGCAATACAGACTGAAAACACACAAAACATGTACAAATTGGCAGGCAGCACAGACTGGAAACATGTACATATTGGCAGGCAGCACAGACTGAAAACATGTAAACATTGGGCAGGCAGCACAGACTGAAAACAAGCAAAAACATGTACACATGGGCAGGCAACATAGATGGAAAACACAGGAAAATATTTAAACATTGGCAGGCAACATAGACTGAAAACACAAAAAACATGTACACGTTGGCAGGCAGCACAGGACTGAAAACACCACAAAACATGTACAAGTTGGCAGGCAACACAGACTGAAAACACACAAACATGTACACGTTGGCAGGCAGCACAGACTGAAAACACACAAAAACATGTACACGTTGGCAGGCAGCAGAGACTGAAAACATAAAAAAACATGTACATGTTGGCAGGCAAACACAGACTGAAAACACACAAAACATGTACAAGTTGAGCAGGCAACACAGACTGAAAACACACACAAAACATGTACACATTGGCAGGGCAGCACAGACTGGAAACATGTACACATTGGCAGGCCAGCACAGACTGGAAACATGTACACATTGGCAGGCCAGCACAGACTGGAAACATGTACACATTGGCATGCAGCACAGAATGGAAATATGTACACATTGGCAGGGCAGCATGGACTGGAAAACATGTACACATTGGCAGGCAGCACAGACTGGAAACATGTACACATTGGCAGGCAGTACAGACTGGAAACATGTACACATTGGCAGGCAGGCAAGATAATGAGTACTTGTATTGAGGGATGGTTAAACCTATTAGTGCCTTCCCCACAGGGATATAAAATATTTGTCCCATGGAACGGAACAGCCCTTAGAAAGTAGAATGATTGATATTACTGATACAATTATAATCGTATAATGCCTGAGCTACGGATTTTACGATGGAAGAAAACTCACTAGTAGAGGCTCCAATCCAGACAAGTTTGAGGCACGTGGCAAGATTCTCTGATATTGTGTCATTTCCTGTCCAGGTTGTTGTTGTTGTTGCTGCTGCTGGCAGCTGTTGTTGTTGCTGTCTACGATAAAGAAGCTGTCGCAGTGGCAGTGTAGATGGAGACGATGACGACGTACATGTGGCAGTTGGAGAACGTGGGGGCGGGATTTTGTGCTGATACCGGTGACATACTTGGTTGACACAGTTTTTTGCTGATGTCGTTGTAGAAAAAGCTGCAGCTTGTCAGCGATGGCACGTGACCGGATGTGAGACGTTGATGTCGGGTACATAGAGCTGTTGATGCCGACTCTCGTCAGCACAAACTGTGTGAGAAATAGAAGGAAAGTCAGAAAACTGGTCAATAGAGACTTCAGGGGCAATGGAACGATACAATATATTTAAAGCAGAGTTCAGATCTTTCATTAATAAAGTATGGTATCAAGTGTTTGTTTGGTGTTATTTTTCAGCACATTTTAGGCTATGAATGATGTTCGATTATTTTATTTTTGTGGTGGAGGCAGGCCACCCACTTATTCCTGGGTGGAACCAGTTCTGTATTCTCCCACCATCCGTAAGAATTGACACTTTCTCACAAGTTGAGCTCCCAATGGGATTCGAAACCGCAGCGGTGGGAGGCGACCATGGAGGTTCTTCAAGTGGAAATATATCTGCATATACTTAAGGGCTGTTCCAGGAAAAAAGGCCTGGGGGGGTCGGAACGAAAACTAATTCAAAATCTGTGGGTTGGGGGTGTCAGAAGAATTCCAATTACGTGGGTTGGGGGTGTCAGAAGAATTCGAATTCTGTGGGTGGGGGGTGAAATGTAAATCGTATTGAGTTGTTGGAGGGTGTACATTCATGTGATACCTCACGGCGTGAGATGAAATCTCACGGAATTCTAACCCTCCTCCCGGCCCCACGGAATTGTGTGAAAAACTCCCGTAAAATTGCTAAAATCGATTTTTGTAAGTTAGCAGATGTTGCTTCTAAAAATAGAATGAATTCAAGAACGACAACTCCTACGAAATTTCGTACTTCGTAATCAATTAGATTCGTACTATTTTACATTGTACTCAATTTGATTCATACTATCGGTTATTTTCCAGAGGGGAAGTTATTAGGCAGCCAACCGTGCAGCCGTCTTTTGAACGGCCGTTTTTGAAAAATCGCGGCCAATATTTGGTGGTGTGGGTGGGGTAAAAAAAAAAAAAAATTTTTTTTTTTTTTAAACTCTTACTTTCTCAATATTTTTATGTTTTGTAAGTACGAACATATAACAACAAACTTTAAAAGGACACTGTCTGTAAGTATTAAAGCACATTATTGAGCATAACCAAATAACAGAGAAATGTTTATCAATTGTTATTAAATAAAACAGGATTGTTTTCTTTATGAATATGGACCCAGGCCTACAGGATTGTTTTCTTTATCGATATGGACCCAGGCCTACAAGATTGTTTTCTTTATGGATATGGACCCAGGCCTACAGGATTGTTTTCTTTATGAATATGGACCCAGGCCTATGGACCCAGGCCTACAAGATTGTTTTCTTTATGAATATGGACCCAGGCCTACAGGATTGTTTTCTTTATGGATATGGACCCAGGCCTACAGGATTGTTTTCTTTATGAATATGGACCCAGGCCTACAGGATTGTTTTCTTTATGAGTATGGACCCAGGCCAACAGGATTTTCTTTATGAATATGGACCCAGGCCTACAAGATTGTTTTCTTTATGAATATGGACCCAGGCCTACAGGATTGTTTTCTTTATGAATATGGACCCAGGCCTACAAGATTGTTTTCTTTATGAATATGGACCCAGGCCTACAAGATTGTTTTCTATATGAATATAGACCCAATCCTCAGGTCCATATTCAATGTTACCGCTAGGAAAAAGCTTATCTGGAGCACTGATTATAAGAGTGATTTGAAGGTCAATTTATCAAATTTACTAAATTTGTAAAAAGTTCTAATTCTGTGGGTGGGGGGTTCTTGGCGAATTCAAATTCTGTGGGTGGGGGGGTGGAAAATAATTTGAATTCTGTGGGTGGTTTTTTTTTTTTTGACTGTCGTTCTTGCCCCCCCCCCCCCCCCCCCCCCCCCCCCCCCCCCCCCTTTTTTCCTGGAACAGCCCTAAGTAATAAGACTATATGAAAAATATTTGAGGTTCATATTACGTTTGTAAGAAATAGATACTCTGATATTTTTAAAAACATCTTTTGTTTTATAATTTTGTCATCTGGGCTCCGTTCAATTAAACCGTTGCTCGGGGGCTGGTTACTTCTGGTGGACCCGTTCGTCGGGAGGAAGTTGTCCTAGCCAGGTGCGGGATAGGGCATACACGTTGTGCTCATTCATATTTATTACAAGGTGAGCAATTGCCAGAATGATTGCCCTGCTTTGTACTGTTAATGGTCAAACACATCTTGTTTGAATGTGTAGTCTTTGATCCTATGCGCAAGAGTACTACAGTGTTAATACTATGAAAGAGTTATTTCATACTATAGATTTTGGTCTTGTTTTGGATTCCCTGAAAGAAATCAGACTATATAAATCATTATAATACGTTCTTATATATATTTGCTTGTTTGTATACCCGTTGGCGGGCGTTTGTTGGTTTGCATGTGTGGTTTGTATTGCTGTTGTGCCGTCCCTAGTTTGTTGAAGCTTTTGTCTGTGTGTTTTCATTGATTTTTGGTTGCAGCTTCATCCGTTTTTGCGCACAATATGACCTATTTATGTGTCTATGTGCTGTAAAACACCATTCATTTATTGACATCTGGATTGAATTATTTTTTGCTCCAGTTGTTTAAAATTACGTAGGTCGCACAGAAAAAATAGACCGTCGGAAAACAAATATTTTTTATTTGCCCAAAACAGACTAAAGATCTCTCGTGTTTTGCTTTACCTGTTTTACAGTCTGCAGATGACTGATGTGGTGGAGATGAAGACCAGGCTGAATCTAACCTCCCTGCCGACGTTACTATCCCCACTGAGGGGCTGCTGGTCATCTTACATGACGGTGAACCTTCCGTATCCAACAACAGTTGACCCTCATCATCAACAATACCCAACTCCTTCCACTTGTGCGAGCGCACATCTTCGTAACTTAAACAAGGTGGAATTATTTTAATTATACAAAATGTATTTCGAAAACATCAAATATGAATTGCCTTAGTCAAAAACATTTAATAATATGAAATGGGATTTTAGGTCCTGTTACCACACGGTATTAGGTTATATTTGGGACAAGAGGGTGATGAGATCACAACCATTTGAACCATGACTCTGTATCAATAACACAGGTAAAGGGGTTTAGTATATTTTTATGCAGCTATCTCTTGCAAAATTATGAAATCTGTTTTTTTGAAAAATATATTTGGCCCAATATAGTAAAAGCTGTTTTATAACAAGTTATATAATATAAGAAATTTTAAGTTAGTATAAAACATCATGGAACATCAAGGAAACAAAGTTATCACCCGTTTATATTAGCCTTCGAAAGTCAATTTTGATTATTTATTTAGTTAACCCTTTTGGCGCCAAGATTATGAGGAACAAGAGGGCCTGTGGATGCTCTACTGGTTAATATGGCTTTCACAACAAAGTAAAGTTTAGCATTTTTAACTAACTGTAATTCAAGGTCTATATAACTCTGCTCTTTTCAGTCCAACGTGGCACTGGGGCCGATGAGATGGGAGTAAATGTAATTCAAGCACTACGGGGGTGGGGGTTAGGGGGAGTATCATACAAGTCTCTTGAATAATAATTTCAGAGCCAACATGCTCAAGAAACACATTTCAGCATCAAGTTGATTTAATTCCAATGCTACTACTACTGCTTCTGATGATACTGATTCTGTTATAAACAGCTTTTATACACCAATTTTGCGATCTCCTTTTGAGCTCCTTAAAGTATTGCCACCATTACCGTGCATTCTGCTGAAGTTGCTTATTTTTTGCTGCTGCTGAACATAGTGCCATGCCCAATTTATACAATGGCGTTCTGCGTTAATAGGTATGGCATTAAATTACCCAGAAAAAGGTTAAGCTTACCTCACTACTGCATTGGTACAACTGATGAACGCTGGCTTAGAATTCCACTGATGATATGTGATGAAGTATTGCGTTTTCAGCCAAATCCATTGCTGGCCTTTCGTTAAAAATCTGTAGTAACACGACGTTCCTTCTCCAGTTTTCATCACTGTAAAATATATCACAACTTACACTAAATATATCACAACTTACACTAAAATATATCACAATTTACACTAAAATATATCACAACTTACATTAAACAACTTACACTGTTCATGAGACTGTGTGTCTCCATCAAGATAAATGTTATACAAGACACCAACTTAATCTGTTCATGAGACAGAATGACTCCATCAAGATAAATGTTATACATGACACCAACTTACACTGTTCATGAGACTGAGTGACTACATCAAGATAAATGTTACACATGACACCAACTTACACTGCTCATGATACCGAGTGACTCCATCAAGATAGATGTTACACATGACACCAACTTACACTGTTCATGAGACAGTGACTCCATCAAGATAGATGTTACACATGACACCAACTTACACTGCTCATGAGACCGAGTGACTCCATCAAGATAGATGTTACACATGACACCAACTTACACTGTTCATGAGACCGAGTGACTCCATCAAGATAGATGTTACACATGACACCAACTTACACTGTTCATGAGACTGAGTGATTGCATCAAGATAGATGTTACACATGACACCAACTTACACTGTTCATGAGACCGAGTGACTCCATCAAGATAGATGTTACACATGACACCAACTTACACTGTTCATGAGACCGAGTGACTCCATCAAGATAGATGTTACACATGACACCAACTTACACTGTTCATGAGACCGAGTGACTCCATCAAGATAGATGTTACACATGACACCAACTTACACTGTTCATGAGACCGAGTGACTCCATCAAGATAGATGTTACACATGACACCAACTTACACTGTTCATGAGACCGAGTGACTCCATCAAGATAGATGTTACACATGACACCAACTTACACTGTTCATGAGACCGAGTGACTCCATCAAGATAGATGTTACACATGACACCAACTTACACTGTTCATGAGACCAAGTGACTCCATCAAGATAGATGTTACACATGACACCAACTTACACTGTTCATGAGACTGTGTGATTCCATCAAGATCATCTGGATGATAATAGTCATAGCCGGACATTCCCAGTAATTCAAATGGGATATAACCAATTATTGGGGGAGCCCTGAAAAGAGAAGATAGTATGAAAGTTAAACATACCAAATGTACAGTTTCTTATATTTCACCCGCTAACCTTATAGTTGCCTAACAAGGCAAGTCGTTCCTTTTAAAATGAAAATATATTTAAAATCAATGTCAGGTGCACCGCCACATGTTCAAATGAAAATGCATCATTGTGCAAAGTTTCATAGAACAAACTGGAACAGATTAGGAGAAGTAATAACCATAGTATCCCTTTACTGAGTAATAAATCTACATAGGCAATTTTGAATTTTGCCATATACAATAGACATATGACTGCATTCTCATATGAGAATCATACTTATATAATAGGAGCCACATATGATTCTCATATAACACTTATCATATGATATTTACGTAATAGGAAGTTTCATATAATTTTCATATGAGCTTTGTTTTTAAAACACACATATTTTCGTATGATTTTCATGAAAAAAATATTTTTCAACTTTTATATGATTCTCATCTGGTGCAAGGAGGCGTGAGGTGTTGCACTTTACATAACTTCTCATGAACAGACTCAATAAAACCGAGTCTCTACTTGTTTGCGTTTGTTGCTTCCAAGGGATCGACTTTTCAGTATTTATTTACATTCACACTAGTGTTTGTTTAGAGCTGTGTGTCGGCCGTAAAAAGTTGCCCGACTACAAATGAGTTGTCCTATTACTGACTGCTCTTTTGCGATCATCAAGCCGTCTTAGTAGCTTTAAAGTAGAATATCGCTTAAGCCGATGCTAGGAGGCATGAGAGGTGTTGCACTTTACATTACCTCTCATGAACAGACTCAATAAAACTGAGTCTGCTACTTTTATCTTGTTTGTGTTTGTTGCTTCCAAGGGATCCCCTTTTCAGTATATGATTCTTATATGAAAGATTTTATATAGAGTTTAATTAACATTGTTGAAGTGATAATAAGAGTGAGAAAGATTCTTGCGATATTGAAACGAGTGCGTTTTCGCACGATTTTCTATATCGCAAGAATATTTCTCACGAGTGAATTATTTTCCGTATCACGACATGAAACTATAAAATATATATTCTGTGATGAATTTCTTTCCAATTGTCTTTTGACACAAGTATTCCTTCTTCTGTCACTCCTTTGGCGACAGCGCGGAGTAAAATCATGACGTCAATTCGTGACGTAATATCGTGACGTCTATCGTTTAGTTCATAACATTTGGCTACTGTGCTATCTTGCACACTAGGCGAGATAGCACAGTAGAGGAAGGGATATGTTATAGATTTTCTCAAACTGGGAAATTTCTATAATTCATCACAGAATATATAATATATACGAATCATGTACTTCTCCTTTCATATAAGTATCATATAACAGGTATCAAATGAGAAGTCCAGACTCTATTGTGCCCATCGCGTTAGGTATACCTTGACGTGTTCGTTGGCGGACGGACTATAAACCTTAGAACTACACACACACACAGGTATCAAATGAGAATCGCATCATATGATTCTTATATGTGGCAAAATTGGCAGTGTAGTACCCTTCTCAGCACTTACCTTTGGTCGAGAAACAAGAACTTCCACTCGAGGCTGTGTCTAGATGTGAACTCATTATTGTCATTAACGATGAACATCTCACGCACAAGATGGCATGTCTGTAACCTCACTGTGCTGCAGAAGCACATCTGATCCTTAATAGTGTCGCCCAGTAACTCTTCATCATCTGCAGAAATATAATTTTTCGTATTTCACCACATAAAAATAGGGGATCTTAAACGAGTTACAATTTTATATATCAAATAAATATCTTAAATAAGATCAGTTAATTGTAATAGAAATTAACTTAAGTGGCAGTAGAACTGGTGTAATACATGTACTTTATCTGCTTTAGCTATGAACACTTTAAAATGACTCCAAGAAACACTGTTCCCTCACTTCCCATTTACTTATATTTTATTTGATGGAAGAAACTCCAAAACAACACTAGTCCAACAGGTTAATATTGAAATATATGTTTTTGGCAAAATTATTTGTTTGTTTGTTTGAGGTTTAACGTCATTTTTCAGCATATTGTAGGCTATTTATGATGTTCAATTTTCAGTGGTGGAGGCACTCCCACTTATTCCTAGGTAGAATCAATACTGTATATCCCCCGCCATCCATAAGAATCAACACTCTCTCACATGGAAAAAAAACAACTAGACAGATGTCCATGGGACACGGATGCCCCCACTAAAAACGATCAGTGAAAAACATAAAATTTGATGAAAAAGTGCCACAACTCTGGCAATACAAGGTTGATTTTGATGCCAAATCGACATGCACATCTTGACCTCATAGGTAAGCATCCTGTATTGTGGGAGAAGAGAGACACACAAAATTTTCCGGACGGAAGGATGGATGGACACTCGGACACGGCTAACACTATATGCACCCTCACCATTCAGTGGTGGGAGCATACAAATCGATCATTATAAAACAAACATACCAGCACTGTTATCCAAATATTTGAAGCTGCCCTGAATAATTACAGGCTCATACGTGAAAGGTCCATTGGGACTGACTTGACCTCGGCGGAAATTACAATCAAAACTAAGCTGGTTTTCTTCTGTAGAAACAAGAACAATCAAATCGTATCATAATTTTTATACAAATAAAGTATAGATGTTACCACTTGTTGATACACTTTATCTTGGTTTCATGCCTGTATGACTTATGATAAAACAAGAGCTCGCTTTCTTGCCTGTATGATTTATGAAAAAACAAGAGCTCACTTTCATGCTTGTATAATTTTTGATAAAACAAGAGCTCACTTTCATGTCTGTATGATTTATGATAAAACAAGAGCTCACTTTCATGTCTGTATGATTTACGAGGGTCATTCAAAAAGTTCTGTCACTAACGCGTTTTAACAATTATGTGCTCGTTGTGAGTGTTGGTGTTTGATACCAAATGAACGAGCGTTTCAATACCATTCCATTGATGGTAAAATGAATGCTGTATCTTATGAGTGACGAAAGTTATGGCACATTTAATACACATCACTTATACCCACTGAGGCATTTTCGTCCTGAGTTTTTTCAGGTTTGTTAACTGTTACTTTTTTAAATGCCTGTTTTTCTTTAAGTACTTGTCGAAGACCTTTGAAATTTCTCATATATTACCAGTTATATCTGTGCATTACAAGATTCAGAATTTAAGCATGGTAGATGAAAAGGCATTGTCTTAGAAATTAACATTTTAAGCTAACGTGTAAAATTAATTTAATGATAAATGGACATTAAATGGAAGGGCAATCTTCTGAAATAGCGTTTTTGGATGATCAATATTTTCTCTAAACATTGTACAAAATTCTACAATAATGTGTTGAATATGAAATTTAAACACTGAAGGACTATGATTTGTAAACAAATATGAAAACATATTAATACTATGAGAATAATTACGACATTTAAAAGATATTATAACATTTCCATAAACAAAATTAAGAAAATCAGTGTTATTTCTGCTAAAATTAAAGGATATATATACATTCACTCATATCTGGTTTGCAGCAAGACCTTTCCGAATTCTCAACAATCGTTTTCAGGGATTATGGGTGAATACCAACAGATGGCGTACAAGAAAATTTAAAAGCATACACTTATTCAAATAATTTTTACAACGTTTTGTAACAAGGACTTTTCAGAGATGCCAGTATCCAAAAGGTGTGGTACGGGGAGATAATTCAGGGGTATAAATAACCGGAAATATTTCATTTTTGTTGTGGAATTTAAGACAACAAACCCAGTAGTACTATAAATACATTACTTTATCTCAGTGTAATATCCAATTCAAAGGATATATGCCTAGTGACAGAACTTTTTGAAGCACCCTCGTATGATAAAACAAGAGCTCGCTTTCATGCCTGTATAATTTGATAAAACAAGAGCTCACTTTCATTCCTGTATGACTTATGATAAAACAAGAGCTCACTTTCATGCCTGTATAATTTATGATAAAACAAGAGCTCGCTTTCATGCCTGTATAATTTTTGATAAAACAAGAGCTCGCTTTCATGTCTGTATGATTTATGATAAAACAAGAGCTCGCTTTCACACCTGTATAATTTATGATAAAACAAGAGCTCGCTTTCACGCCTGTATAATTCATGATAAAACAAGAGCTCACTTTCATGCCTGTATGATTTATGATAAAACAAGAGCTTAAGTTCATGCCTGTATAATTTATGATAAAACAAGAGCTCACTTTCACACCTGTATAATTTATGATAAAACAAAAGCTCGCTTTCACGCCTGTATGATTATGATAAAAAAAGAGCTCGCTTTCACACCTGTATGATTTAAGATAAATAGAGTTTAATAACCAGTGTTTTTGAGATCAGGAAATATCTCCCGAGGTAGAGAAATGGCACCGATATAAGAACGAGTGCGGAGCACGAGTTCTTATATCGGGGCCATTTCTCTACCGAGGGAGATATTACATGATATTTTATTACTATTTCTAATGATTCACGCCTTTTTACATCAGTTTGCACGAGAACGCCAAGACGACGTCATACAAACAAAACAAGTGGAACCGGAACCTTTCGTTTATTTCCGTAATCGTTATTTCCTAGTTGGGGAATCTGACGAAGACGTCCGTAAAACAATCGGAACGCTTTTCTATTCCCAGTATTTCCTATACAAATCACAGACAAATATGTAATAAAACAAGAGCTCGCTTTCACGCCTGTATAATTTATGATAAAACGAGCTTGCTTTCACGCCTGTATAATTTATGATAAAACAAGAGCTAGCTTTCATGCCTGTATAGTTTATGATAACACAAGAGCTCGCTTTAACGCCTGTATAATTTATGATAAAACAAGAGCTCACTTTCATGCCTGTATAATTTATGATAAAACAAGAGCTCACTTTCATGCCTGTATAATTTATGATAAAACAAGAGCTCGCTTTCATGCCTGTATAATTTATGATAAAACAAGTATAGTGTGTATTAGTTACTTACCTTGCTCGTATTCTGGGACACCATTCCCTTGTATACTGTATAGTGTGTATTAGTTACTTACCTCGCTTGTATTCTGGGACAACATCCCCCTGTATACTGTATAGTGTGTACCAGTTACTTACCTCGTTTGTATTCTGGGACACCATTCCCCTGTCCACTGTATAGTGTGTATCAGTTACTTACCTAGCTTGTATTCTGGGACACCATTCCCCTGTCTACTGCATAGTGTGTATCAGTTACTTACCTCGTTTGTATTCTGGGACACCATTCCCCTGTCTACTGTATAGTGTGTATCAGTTACTTACCTAGCTTGTATTCTGGGACACCATTCCCCTGTCTACTGCATAGTGTGTATCAGTTACTTACCTCGTTTGTATTCTGGGACACCATTCCCCTGTCTACTGTATAGTGTGTATCAGTCACTTACCTCGTTTGTATTCTGGGACACCATTCCCCTGTCTGCTGTATAGTGTGTATCAGTCACTTACCTAGCTTGTATTCCGACACACCATTTCCCTGTCTACCGTATATTGTGTATCAGTTACTTACCTCGCTCGTATTCCGGGACACCATTCCCCTGTCTACTTTATAGTTGTGAATCAGTTACTTACCGTTCTTGTATTCTGGGACACCATTCCCCTGTATACTGTATAAGTTACCTACCTCGCTTATATTCTGGGACACCACTGCCAATGGCTACTGTATACAATATAGTTGTGTATCTGTCACGTACCTCTCTTGCATTCTGGGACACCGTTCTCCATGGCTACTGTATAGTTGTACAGCAAATTATGCAGGTTCACCGACTCATCCTTGCTGACAAAATCATACATGGACTTGTTCACCAGGTCAGACTAAAATATAAACATCACAATATTCAGTATACAGTGTTGACGTAGGGACAAGGGACCTCCATACTGCTATACATAAACATCACGATATTCAGGATACAGTGTTCATATAGGGACAAGGGACTTCCATACTGCTATATAACTGCTAAATAATTTACTTTAAAATACAAAATAATGGAAGTAAATAAATGAATAATCTAACATGGTTTATGAAAATACTCAATGCTGAATGGCTATTGAGGATTTTTTTTAAAAAGCTATAAAAATCTCTGATGTCACGTCCTTCAACCGTTAGAACGTCATTTTAAACGTTGGAAAACATTCAAAACAACGGTTACGTTATTTTAAAGCAACATTCGTTCAAACAACAAATTGAACTTGTTCGAAACACGATAAAGCTGTATATTTTCTTCGTTTGGTGCCCAGAGATGGATGTACAATTTAAGTTGTGAGAATGTGTTTGTATTATGTTTAATCTCTCGAAAATGTGTGTATAAAATACATAAAAATCCATCACAGATAAAAAATAAAATATTTCCAGCGGGTTTATATTGTGAGAGATCAAAACCTGGTGGTTGGGACTTGAAACACATTGAAAACGCGGGCCTACGGCCCTTGGTATCGATGGTCTTCAAGTCCCGCACAGCAGGTTTTGATCTGGGACAATATAAACCCGCTGGAAATATTTTATTTCTTAAAGCAAAACGAAAGAAAATTCCCCGCGTATCTCTTTAAAGAAGTTATCCCGCCAACAACAGCCAAATTTTTAAAAACAAACCAACACCGTTTCTAAACCTACTGATGACAAATATTTATAAATTTAACAAAAATATTTTGAGAATCCAAACTCTATAGACATAAACGACTTTAACCAGCCAGGCAAAACCCCGAAACTAAGAGTTACCAACTCATAATTCATTTTACGCATATTCAATCACGGGTATTTTAAAAAGGCATGAATAAACCTATACTTGTAATCAGCACATATTTATTATTATTAGACCTGAACACCTGGACAGAGTTTTGATAAACGGTTTTGTAGTGTAATCTTTCCATTATTTGGTGGGTTACCGGTAGTTTCTTTAATCCAATGATAGGTAAATATTTGTTCCTGAACGCAAAAATACTATTTAAAACCAAAAATAAGATAACATAACTAAAGGGATATTAATAACAGAACCAGGTCATAGATATAATAACATCCCATTTAATTTGGCAGTGTTTTATTGTGGTGCACATACTTTCTTGCCAAAATTTGATGCCACTGAGCTTCGTCGGTGTGTTCTTGGGCAAGACACTTTCCCTTAGCCTCATCCGTCAGATGGGGACGTAAACCGGGCGGTCCCGTGTATCGGTCTATCCTCCAAGCACGTTAAAGATAATAAGAGTAGGGCAAGATTCCCGGAGTCTTTTGTATCCGTCCCCTCTCTCTGGGGCGGCTCTAAATAACCTATACTGTGTTGACGAGCCGATAAACAACATTCAATTCTTTCCAAAATTACCCGTTACGGAGGGATGTGCTTACCGGTAGATGTCCGAGTAGCAAAGTGACACTCTCCGATGCATACAGGATAACACCTTCTTGTGAGAACACCAGAAGAAAGCTGTCTAATGCCTGAAAAATACAAAACAATTCATTTTAATTCCGAAGAATTTCCTGTCTTGAGATATAAACAAAAGAATTTGTTTTCCGTTTTATTTTATCCAACTTGTTTAATAACCAGAAGAAAGCTGTCTAATGCCTGAAAAATACAAAACAATTCATTTTAATTCCGAAGAATTTCCTGTCTTGAGATATAAACAAAAGAATTTGTTTTCCGTTTTTAAAGTACCATATAATTTTATCCAACTTGTTTAATAACCAGAAGAAAGCTGTCTAATGCCTGAAAAATACAAAACAATTCATTTTAAGAATTTCCTGTCTTGAGATATAAACAAAAGAATTTGTTTTCCGTTTTTAAAGTACCATATAATTTTATCCAACTTGTTTAATAACCAGAAGAAAGCTGTCTAATGCCTGAAAAATACAAAACAATTCATTTTAATTCCGAAGAATTTCCTGTCTTGAGATATAAACAAAAGAATTTGTTTTCCGTTTTTAAAGTACCATATAATTTTATCCAACTTGTTTAATAAATTCAGAATAAAATCGTGTCAGAGGGAAACACGGCATAAAATTGTGTTAAAGGGAAACACTGCATAAAAACACGGCATAAAATTGTGTTAAAGGGCAATCTTTATTTTTCAATAACTTGCATTTGTTCAATCATTTATATTAATTATAAGAACGGTATTAAGCAATTGCACCAATAACATATTAAAAAACTCATAATATAATAAGACGAAATAGTGAATACTTAAAATTTAATTTATTTAAATGCAACCAGGATAAAATAAAAATATATATATCGAGACACCCATTTCAAGGACTTCAATGATTGCCGTGTGTTTCTTTAAACTAAGAGTGGGCTTACCTCCAGCATTAAATGCATGAATTCATCATTATTGAGGAAGGACGGCTTCCAAACATCACTGATTTCATGCACATTGGCCTGATCTGTGGTCTCTGACAAAAGGAAAAATTAACAGATTATTACGTTTTATCACAGATGTAATAACAAACTGATTGGAAACTTCCTGTCTAAACCAATAAAGAAGCCAAAAGATCACGCACCTTAATGTGGCGCTACTATACTGTTAGGGGAGTCGCTCTATAATGCAGTAATCATGGTTTTAAACATCCACAAACTGTTTTCCTTTTCTTTTTTTTTAAAGTTGGGAACCAGCATGTTAGTGTTTGCACACATTCGATTTGCATAGCACTTCATGAAATTTCACACACCGGACCTCTTGTGAATTGTTATGAATGAAAGCAACTGTTTAACCCTTGACCTGCTAAGCACGACTATAATATCCATTGCAAACCCAGATCACAAATGGAATCGTCTTACTTCAAAGAAAGAACATTCCATTACATATATGTAGCGGGTTAAGGGTTAATAAAGAGAATTGGGTTAACTCAAAGTAAGAACGATGTATACCTCAATATGTGCAAAGGTAGAAATTACAGAATGGTTTACTGATGGCAATCGCTTAACTCCATATGAAAAACTATTAAAATGTCGGCCCCGGTGGATATAGAATAAACAAGATTTGAGGAACTGAGGTTTGACGGCAGAAGCTCGTGAAATTATTGTTTCAATGGACGGGCAGGGTTTTTTCTTATGATCAATCTATCATAAAATTGACCTTTATCAAGCCTATACAAACATGTTCTTCTGATTTAACAATGACTTTTTTTAAACATGATCACATGGTTGTTTAAAATGCAGACCAAAATACATATATTATACCAGATACTTTTTTTTACCAATTTTTCTTCTCATTTCCTTTTTCGTTTATACAAAAATCAGGGTCTGAGAACCGAAAAAATAAAAAACGCTGACCTTTGAGTGCTGAGAATTTCAAATCTCATTTTCTCAAATCAATTCACATAGCATTATTCCTAAATCTGAACCCTGAAATGAAGAAAACATTTTTCACACAAAATGCCAGAGAATGTATAATAAAAACCTTGGTGGTTCATGAGGAAAGAGATGGTTGACTTCAGTACGGTGGATTTGTCCATCTTCTTGCCTGTTGTCGACACCAATGTACACAATTCATGCACCAGCATGCTGAACTGGTCTCGTCGCTTTTTCTCACTTAGGTTACGATTTAAGCTGGAAAAAAAACACGTCCAGTAAATAAGGATTTTAGAGAAATATGACATATAAATTATAATGAATTATTGAAACATATGTAATACATGGTAGACAGCTTAATAAAATGCCAAATTTATGTCTAAGTTAAAAACACCAATAAATCTCCAAAATGCATTATAACTGTCTATAAATAGCTCCTTGTAGGCTATACTTCTTAAAAATCCTTTCATTTACAGTTGAAATATAGTTCAAATTGCATCTAAATAAATCATCATCCGTAAAAATATTGGTCACCTGAAGGGTACATCCCTCACACACCCACCCCATGACATTCAAATTTAATTTCCCTTATCTCTTAAATAATTTCTGTGGAAGATCCTGTAAATATGTCATGCGAGAAATATCACATAGGTAGTATCGATCCAATTTATATTACATACACATTACTGCGACTGAGAGTATAAGCAATCTATTTTTAGACAGCATACAGGCTAAATATTATCATGATTATGGCATGATGACCTTTCAGTAACCTTGTCTATTTATAGCCGGTAAGCTTCGGTATATAATTTTGATTCCGGGACTCCTTCGGCTAATAACGGAAACCATAATGCTATACATTTTGCGTTTTACGTAAATGTACGAAGATTGACCGATTGGAGAATCGGAATACTCCTTTTCCTTTTGTCAGAGATCAAACTACAATGCAAGATCAAATTGATGTTATTGTTCGCCATTGTAGACAACACAACCATGAGCAAACATACAAAATTGTTCAGTTTTTGGCAGTGCCAGGCCTAGTTCAAGTATTGAAAAAGAACAGTATTTCTGAAAATAATGTCATTAATGATAAAGATTTTGTTTCAGCTGTATGCAACGCAACATAGTTAATTATTTTGCTTGGAGTGGACCCTCACTTTTATGTGCTAGACACTCAGAAAAAAAAAAGAGGGTCCATTATGCAACGCAACATAGTTAATTATTTTGCTTGGAGTGGACATAAAAGTGAGGGTCCACTCCATGGACCCTCTCTTTTTTTTCCTGAGTGTCTAGCACATAAAAGTGAGGGTCCACTCCAAGCAAAATAATTAACTATGTTGCGTTGCATAAACGTAACTGGTAGGGAAATCCCTGTGTCACCATTTGAACAAACTTGGTCGAGGACCATAAGCTTAAGCTTCAAGCATAATATGAGAGCTCAATGTTTTGTGGTTTCAAACCACAGAGCATAGAGCTCTCCTGTAATTTATGAAGACTTTCAGTGAAAATGATTTCTTCATATATATACTGAAAGGAAAAAGAAACGCAGGGTGCGTATTTCCGCTATATATTGTATGTTTAATATGCTACTGCTAATCGAATGGTACAGGGCGACATTAGGCCTGTCCTTTTAGAAAGAAGGTTTAAACAGCACTGAACACACCAATGGTTACCCCTTTAAAGTTTCATTAACGTCAGAATGCGCATTTGGCTCAAGCAGGTGAGCAAACTTAGGCTTTAAATGTTGCAATCACTTAACATTAAATACAGTGCTGAACTGGCTTAATTTTTCAAAGAGGAACTTCAGCATTTATGAATTTCCTGTTACAACGTGTACTGTGATTAAAACGTCTACAACATCACAGTTGTGTCCTTTCTCTAACTAACTGCACTTTTTTTTTTACAAAACATCTTGGGAGTTCCTTGGAATATATATGGAATTAAGTGTTTCTATCTGTTTTCGACCACCATGTGATTTCGACTGACGGAAGAAATTACGTCAGCGCACATTTATTATGCACATTTCGTCATTTTTTTTATGACCGTCTGCTAAATGAATAGTTCTTTAGAAACAACAACAGAAAACACTTGCAAATAATATTTATTTTAAGGCTATGGATACTTTTCCTAGATATTTAATCTCTTAACATATGTTTTTGGCCATTAAATGCATCCCATTTTGAAGCAAACTTAAACAAAGTAAAATAGTTTATGATGTAAGTGATGACTTACTCCTTTGCCTTTCATTAGATATCAACAAGTTTTATTACTCGTACAATGACAAGAAATAAATGGGCAATAGCAAGGGCGGGGTACCTGAATAAAACATGCAGCAATATCGATGTTTGTGTTAAAAACATCTGGTAATTGTTATGTTAGTACATTTCCTACTTGACATGTGACCTAAATGCCTGACAAGCAGACGGACATGTTTTGGAAACAGCAGAAGACAATAATTTTAAAGCGCCACAGTATTAATAAAATCGATTTAGGGTGATGAGTGTAGACATTTACTCATATTTTTTTCATAGAAAATAAGTACGGCTTTGTTTGTTCTTGTTAAATTAAAAAATAGTTGATATTTTGGCGTTTTTTTTATACGCTGTCAGTTAGTGTGAATTTAGGTCAACAAATTTGCATAAAATTGCCCGTATGAAAATACTGCATCTCGGGTTAAAGCTATAGCTATAGTAAATAAGGTGAATGGAAACACATGCCGTTCACTGGAAACAAACAAGTTGAGGTCATCTATTTACAAATGTTATCGGATGGAAAACGAATACAATTTAATCAAAGTCGCGGTAGCTTTTGTTAAAGTTTGAATACTTTAGATTAGTTAATATCATATTATGTCAAATATATAATGCAATACTGATATATGTAGCCAACTGTCGTTAAGTGGTCGTAAACTAAGAGGTCGAGGATATATATACCTTAATTCTATGTATAACATGTGACACCTGAGGCCGGGCCAAATGTTACCCCAAGGTTACTATTTGCACAAATTTAGTAAGAGAATCAATAAGCTTATGCTTCATGCAATACATGAGAGAGATATGCCTCCTGGTTTTAGAGAAGATTTTTCAAGTTTGTCTTTGTATGTTCATGATTAGGTCATTCTCTCATCAGAAGTTTCACAATATCTGTTTCAGGCGGAGAGGAGTTAAAAAGAGAGAACAAATGTCATGGCAGTGTATTAGCCAGCCAACCGTGCAGCCGTCTTTTGCACGGCCGTTTTTGAAAAATCGCGGCCAATATTTGAGGGAGTGGGTGGGGTTAAAAAAAAACACACTTACAAACTCTTACTTTCTCAATATTATTATGTTTTGTATATATTTATAGAAGAAATATGACCTAAAATGTATTTTTTTCACCTTTATCTGTAAAAAAAAATTACCCCAGAGACACCCACTTGGCGTAACGCGTGTTAGCAACTTATTTTGCACACCCTGTTTCCATATTTGCACACCCAGTTCTTGAATTTCTGCCTAATACACTGTGTCATGGTGATCTTGACCTACTGACCTCAAATTCAATCTCACCACAGGTAGTATCCCATGAGGTTCCGTAAGATTTGCTTCACGGGGTGAGGAGTTACAGAATGGACAAGGATTTTCAAGATCAGGTCATGATGGTGACTTTTTTTGTCCTGTTCCTCTGTTTGCAATACAGACTTTAAACGTTCAGTAAGTTATTACTGGCTCATGCCACTGATTAAAATGTGTGAGGATTTGTGACAGTGCGCAAGTGATAATTACTTTATCGATGTTAAAACTTACGTATCTTTTCCCAGATTCGCACGTTTGTGATTTCTGTGATCATCTTCATAATCTTCACCAATGGTACTGTCACTGAAATGTAGCAATATGTTGAAATTAGATACAATTAAAGCCACAGAGACACTTACTGATTTGGATTAAAGAGACACTTACTCTTTGCTTGGAGGGTCATATCCACATTTGCTTTGTCACGTTGCAATGTATCACTCAAGATACATACAGTTTGTGAAAAAGTGACCTGAACGTAAAAGTTGAAGGTAACAATTACAAGGTTATCTGCCCTTTACTTCCACGGTCAAGGTCACATCCACATTTGCTTTGTCATGTTGCAATGTACCACCTAAGATACAACTTTAACCAAAGTTTGAAAGGTGTAGTGCATACAGTTTGGGAAAAAGTGACCTAAACACAAAAGTTGAACCTAAAAATGATTAAGTTATCTGCCCTTTGCTTGGACGGTCAAGGTCATTTCCACATTTGCTTTGTCACATTGCGATGTACCACCCAAGATACAACTATAAGCAAAGTTTGAAAGATCTAGTTCATACAGTTTGTATAAAAATGACCTAAACGCAAAACTTGAATGTTGACGCCACCGCTGGAAAAGCAACACCTACGTATCGCCTTTTCGAAGGTCTCTTTTTTTTCTTCTAAAAGGCGAGACAAAAAACATTTGAGCAAAATGAAGACAAGAACTCTGTATCTTCTATTTCTCAAATTATTTTATTTGTGATATTTAGTGCAATACATGTAACATCATTGTACCACCATGTAGATTTGATGTGGATTTGGGAGGTTTAAGTGTAGATTTGGGGGAAATATGTAGATATGGGTTGTTTCGTGACACCGCTAAAAAGTTATGTATGCATAAAAAAGTAAAAAAGGCTTTTAGGGTCAGAAAAGGCTCGGATTACCCTTTACTATATGAATATATACTATAACGCTAGCTCTTTGTCTCTATACTTTCGCTATACTATTGTAATGAATGCCTGATATACACTTTTCTGCCTAATAAAGGGGTGACCCAACACATTTTGCTTTATTAATCACTGACCAATATTAAAAGCAAATCAATGCGGAATCCCTCGGAGTTTAATGTAAGTAACGTTATCTGACGTCATGCACGTAACGTTGCCTGACGTCATAAAACAAACACAAAAAAACAACATGGCGGCGTCCTCGATAAGCGTAAAATTCTGAGAAATAGGTAATAATAGTAATTAAACTTGATAGTAAAAGGCACTGACATAATATTTTCTATACCGTATGGTAACTTACGTGGGTATCAAATAGTTGACAGTCAACATTCGTAAAATAAAATTTCTTATAATCGTTTTACCTGTCGGTCATCGGGGCGTAACGTGCGAGTGCCATTCTTTTCCCGTTGTTCACGTTAACCCTCAGGTTTCATTTTAAAATGTTTTTATTTATCAATATATATATATTACAATTTTTAGCAAAACAATAGCTTGGCATCCATGCTATAATAACATTGGATATTATCCAATGAAAATGTCAGTAAGAAAATGGGTAGATATCCCAGAAAGCAAGCTCAGCTCTCATTGGCTAATTAAATCGGTGTAGCGTTCGTTAATCTTGAGCGCTCGGCCAATCCCGTCATTCTTCGGGATCCCGCGAAGTAGTGTACGAGATGTTGCGAATGATCGTACGTGCGTAAGAATTATTCCAATCCAAAATCTCGCTCAAATGAAGTCACAAACCTCCGAAATTGCACACAAATTTCAAAAAAAATCCTGGGGAGGACCCCCACCAGCGCAGTAGGGGGACACCACCTCCCGCACCCTCCCCAGGGCTATTCTACAAAAGGCTCTGGCTACGCCCCTGGTTGTAAAGTGATATTTGGATATTGGGAACCAGAGACATAATAAACTACTTCTTATAATTATATACAGGAAATGACGTGACGTCGTTATGGTATAGAGTTTAATAACCAGTGTTTTTGAGATACGGGAAATATCTCCCGAGGTAGAGAAATGGCCCCGATATAAGATTGAGTGCGGAGAACGAGTTCTTATATCGGGGCCATTTCTCTACCGAGGGAGATATTTTCAATATCTCAAAAACACTGGTTATTAAACTATATATTACATAATTTAAAATGATATTTTATTAATATTTCTAATGATTCACGGCTTTTTACACCAGTTTGCACGAGAACGCCAAGACGACGTTACGTCGAAGTTACGTCATACAAACAGGCACTCTTCGTTAATTTCCGTAATCGTTATTCCCAAGTGGCGGAATCTGACGACAACGTCCGTAAAACAATCGGAACGTCATTTGGCGTTCCCGCCACTGGCGGAAAAGGCCGATTCCCAGTAGAGCAAACGAGTAGATATAGCTTTTCTATTCCCAGTATTTCCAATACAAATCACAGACAGATATGTAATATATATTTTTCATCATAACGTCAGCCAACTTGAAGATGGATTTTACTTAAAAGTTGTATTTCTGTGCTTTTCTTGAAAAAGAACAAGTGTTCGAAAATTTGAAGAAGAGTTACTATTTATTTAATATATAATTAGATCTATATATGTTTAAACTTATGTACTTGGTACTCTTCTGCATACTTGGTCGGTATTGGTGCAATCAGGGTTTTTATATTATATGGTTAAGAAATAACGCTGTATTCCGAAATATGGCTCGGCGGATACTTTAACCTGGCAGACATTGACTGGAAAGACGACTATGTCAAAACATACCCTACACACGGGACTCAATGTCAACAGCTACTGACGAGTTCCAATTACCACTACCTACAACAGGTAGTCACAGAACCAACGAGGGTCACAGAGACGAGCTGCAGTGTCCTGGACTTGTTTTTCACAAACAACGAGACACACGTCAACCAGTGCATGTAATCCCTGTCATATCCGATCATGAAGCAGTATTCATTGCGTCCAGCTTAAGACCTATGATGAAGAAGACAGCTTCTCGCAAGATCTGCCAGTAACGGAAAGCAGACAATGATAGTCTCAAGAAAGACCTCGTCGAGTTTCCAAATGGCATCAACAAAAGACGTGAACACCCTATGGTCCGTCTTCAAATCCAAGATGCACTCATTAATGGCGAAGCATATCCCCCAGAAGCTTTTCAAACAAGATCCACAAACCTTGGATTGACCGTCACGTAAAAGCACTACACAGAAAAAGGGACACACTCTTCAAGAAACAAAGAACCACTCACAGGGCCAAGGACGTAACACACTACAAACAGATGCGATCCAAATTCCAGAAAGCCGAGAGACAAACATACTGGAAGTATGTTGAAAACATTATCGAGATCGGCGAACCTGAGAGTGACCGTAACCCAGGGAAGCAGAATTAAACGATTCTGAACCTACATCAAGTCGTTAAGAAAAGACAACAGCGAAGTTGCACCACTCAAATCCAACGATAAGATGCACGCTGATGCTAAGTACAATGGTAACATCCTAAACCATCAATATGAATCGGTTTTCACCAAGGAAGACACATCAGACATCCCAAAACCAGCAGGGCGACCATTCCCTTCAATGCCTGAAATCCAAGTCACCAAAGAGGGCGTCCAAACGCTGCTGAGGAAAGTCAATCTTAACAAGGCTAGTGGACCAGACATGACACCAGCACGAATCTTGAAGGACATGGCTGAAGAACTAGCACCATTGCTAGCCGCTATTTTCCAAAGATCCTTCGATTGCGGTACAGCACCCGACGACTGGATACTAGCAAACGTGACAGTCATCTTCAAGAAAGTTGACCGATTCAAAGCCAGCAACTACCGACCAATGTCATTGACAAGCCTTTGCTGTAAGCTACAAGAGCATATTATTGTAAGCAATGTCTTCAGACACCTAGAGAAGCATCTTATACTTACCGACTGTCAACACAGATTTCGAGCCAGAAGAAGCTGTGAAACTCAACACTGTCACACTAGTACACGAACTAGCAGAGGCCTTAGACAATGGAAAGCAGCTGGAGCTCACCATCCTAGACTTCTCCAAATCATTCGACCGCGTGTCACACCTACAGCTACTTGCAAAAATTCACCACTACGGTATCCGAGGCCAGACACACGAATGGATCAAGTCTTTCTTATCCGACAAAAGCCAACAGGTCATTGTAGATGGAGCTACATCCTCCGAAAAGGCACCACTGGTTAGCTGGGTTCCCCGGGGAGTGTCCTGGGACCCTTGCTCTTCCGGATTTCATCAATGACCTGTCAGATTGTGTAGCGTCAAAGACACGATTGTTGGCCGATGATTGCGTCATCTACAGGGCAATAAACATAATCCAGGACTGCCTCTCTTTGCAAGAAGATCTGACCAAGCTAGCACAGTGGGAAGAAACATGCGCGTAAATAGCAGAGAAACCAAGGCTTCAGTGTACTACAGACTGGTCAGTCCCAACCTGGAGGCAGTGGCTCAACAGTGTGGAACTCTCACGCCGCCAAATCCATGAACAAGCTGGAAATGGTCCAGAGAAGAGCGGTTAGGTACACAACCAACAGCTACCGGAATACCAGCAGCGTCACAGACATGCTTGAGGACCTAAACTGGGAAACACTTGAATCCAGGCGAGCAAACATACAACTTATCATGCTCTTCAAAGTCATCAACGAATTGGTGGCTATACCAGCTGCGGATTACCTCACCTCTGCATCAACACGAACCAGATCCACCCACTCGAAGATGCTGAGACAGTATTCGTCCTCTACGGACCCCTTTAAGTTAAGTTTCTTCCCCGTACCATCCCTGCATGGAACTCATAGTGGCTGAGGCTCCCGACTTGGTATTCTTCAAGCGAGAGTTATCCTCTCTTTAATGCTAAGGTGGTTAGGCCCCAAACTGTAACTGGGAGCCTCATGATAGTCTGGGGCTGTGCCGGATGGGTTTCGTACCCTCCGCAGCTATGGTAGCCGGAGTGGTTCAGACTTGAAGGTGACGAAAACGCAGTTTGGAAACTTTACCTTCCTTCTGCATATCCAACTATTTTACTAAGTTAGATCCGGATATCGACCCTGGTTAGATAAGTATGTTCAGTGAATTAATGCAGAATGAGACCTAGCGAGTTTCTTTTATTACTTGACAAATTTAGAAAGAGCTAATATTCGACTTGCAATCTGCAAAACCTACTTTCGTTTAGCAAGTAAATAAGTGTTAAAATTTGAACCCTGTAGTATAAATAAATTAAGATATAGGACCTACTTCTAAAATGTAGGTCCTGTATCTTAATTTATTCATACTATGCCATATATAACTCTTCATTGGGTTTCAAAACAAATAACATTGTATAGGCCACGTACGTAGTTTTTCAAGATTGTAAAAGCAGGCCGGATTTTTCATCTCTGGATTTAGGTGTACACTCTCCGGATTTTCCACCAAAACAAAAAGTTTATGATTTACCAGCTAATTTTTCACATTTTATTTGCTATTTCCAGCATTGGTCTGGCATGTTACGCTCCCTAGTCAGCGATGCAAAGGAGGGTAAATCCGTTGGGTCGTGTAATGCGTGCGTCCGCACATCCGTTCGTCCGTCCGTCCAATTTCGTGTCCGCTCAATAACTCGAAAACTACAAATGGGACTGCAATCAAATTTCACACAATGATAGAGGGCCATGAGAGGACGTGCAGAGCACAAGAACAATAACTCTGTCTTCATTTGAATTAGAGTTATTGCCTTTGTAATTTTATACTTATAATTCATGTCCGCTCTATAACTCAGAACTATTAATAGGACTGCAATGAAATTTCACACAATGATAGAGGGAAATGAGAGGACGTGCAGTGTGCAAGAATCATAACTCTGCCTTCAATTAAATTAGAGTTATTGCCCTTTGTAATTTTATACATATAATTTGTGTCCGCTCAATAACTCAAAAACTGTTTGAGGGACTGCAACGAAATTTCACACAATGATAGAGGGCAATGAGAGAAAGCGCAGAGTGCAAAAAACATAACTCTGTCTTCATTTAAATTAGAGTTATTGCCCTTTGTAATTGGATACTTATATTTGTGTCCGATCAATAACTCGAAAACTATTAATGTGACTGCACTGGAATTTCACACAATGGTAAAGGACAATAAGTGGACGTGCAGAGTGCAAGAACCGTAACTCTGTCTTCATTTAAATTAGAGTTATTTTCCTTTGTAATTTTATACTTGCAATGTGTGTCTTTGTCTTTTCAATATCTAGATTTTTTGCCCTTTTTAATTGTACACTTACAATTCGTATCTGCTCCATAACATGAAAACTACTAATGCAATCAAATTTCACACAATGATAGAAGGCTATGAGAGTAAGTGCATAATGCAAGCAACATAACTCTGTCTTCATTTAATTGAGAGTTATTGCCCTTTGTAATTTTATACTATAATTCTTGTCCGGAGCATAACTCAAAAACTACAAGACTGGAATGAAACATCACACAATGATAGAGTGCAAGTAGACGAAGTGAAGATTGCATAACCATAACTCCATCTTCATGGACAATAGAGCTATTGGCCTTTGTAATTCTATACTTAAAATGCTTGTCCAAAGCATAGCTCCAAAACTAGTCTACTAATGTATCTGCAATGAAACACAATGATAGAGAGAAATGAGAGGATGTGGAGAATGCAATAACCATAACTATATGTTTATTTAAATTAGAGTTATTGCCCTTTGTTATTTTATACTTATTATTCTTTTCGGGTTCATAGCTTAAAAGCTACTAATGTGACTATAATGAAACTTCGCACACATATAGAGGGCAATGGGAGGAAGAGCAGAACGCAGTAGCAATAACTCTATCAGACAGAAATTAGAGTTACTGACTTTGTAGTGTTATATGTTTTGTTCATTTTACTTTCTGCTTTATGTGCACTGATACAACTTCCTTTAAACAAAGCACCCAATCATGGGTTCTACAGCCACATAGGAAAAAACACTGCGGCGGGGGATATGGCTGTCTCTCAGACTGTTTCTTGTTATTATTATTTTTTTTAACCGTGTTTACTATATTATACCGTACCTTATCGCAAAAGATAAGACTCGTTTTCTAATTAATATACCCGCCTTTTTGTTAAACGCGCTCATAATAAGTATATATATTACCTTCAAAGGAAAACGTATCTTCATATCACCGTAAAACAGTTACAAACTGCGTATACGTTTATTATTTATATCGATAAACACGCTAAACAGTTTATACAAAACATTCCTTAATGGCGCGGATGACAGCCTTAATTTGGCATGGTCTTGATGTAGAAGAAAACTGAGGGAAAGCCACGAATCCGAGTGGGCAACCACCACACTCTCCCACAACGCCGAGACGGGCCGCAACGGTTGGAAGCGAATCAAGTGCATCAGTAACTAACAAGAACCTGTTTACTACTGTTTCATTGAAACTGTAGATATTGGCAAATAGTACGGAAAGCCTCGGCTGCCTTCTGTTCGCCTTTTGCATTTTGTGCAGTACGCTTTGTAAGTCGTTCTGTGCATTTTTGAAGTTGTTATGTGCATTTTCTAAGTTGTGATGTGAATTTCGTGAGTTGTTATGTGCATTTCGTAAGTTGTTATGTGCATTTTCTAAGTTGTCCTGTGCATGTCGTAAGTTGTTATGTGCATTTAGTAAGTTGTTATGTGCATTTTCTATGTTGTCATGTGCATTTTCTAAGTTGTCTTGTGCATTTTCTAAGTTGTTATGTGCATTTTCTAAGTTGTCCTGTGCATTTCGTAAGTTGTTATGTGCATTTCGTAAGTTGTTATGTGCATTTTATAAGTTGTCTTGTGCATTTCGTAAGTTGTTATGTGTATTTTTTAAGTTGTCTTGTGCATTTCCTATGTTGTTATGTGCATTTCGGAAGTTGTTATGTGCATTTTTTAAGTTGTCTTATGCATTTCGTAAGTTGTTATGTGCATTGTTTAAGTTGTCATGTGCATATTCTAAGTTGTTATGTGCATTTTCTAAGTTGTCATGTGCATTTTCTAAGTTGTTATGTGCATTTCGTAGGTTGTTATGTGCATATTCTACGTTGTCTTGTGCATTTCGTAAGTTGTTATGTGCATTTTTTAAGTTGTTATGAAGCGTTTGTTTAGTGCTGTGTGGCCGCCGTAAAAAGTCGCCCAGACTACAAATCAGTTACTGTAGTGTTATTACTAACTGGTCCTTTGGGATCATCAAGCCTAATATTTGCTGCTTTAAAGTAGAATATCGCTTAAGCCGGAGCTAGGAGGCGTGAGAGGTGTTGCACTTTAAATTACTTGTCATGAACAGACTCAATAAAACCGAGTCTGCTACTTTTATCTCTTGTTGTGTGTGTTGCTTCCAAGGGATCCCCTTTCCAGTATCTATAATGTTTAGCGGTTTAAAAAAAAAGAAAAGAAAAAACAAAAAAAGGAGTATTATTTGAAGATTACTTGTGTCAAATTTCTATAAACAAGATACGATGCCAGAAGTCTTTAGAATATCATGTAGAGCGACTGCGGCGATACCGCCCCCTGAATCCGCACATGGAAGGGCGACTGCGGCGATACCGTCCCCTGAATCCGCACATGAAAGGAGGACTGCGGCGATATCGTCCCCTGAATCCGCACCTGGACAGATGAATAATGTTCCCATGCCTGATCAAAAGACTATAACAAAGGGACGGTATTTGACCGAAAACTTGTTGCCAAATTAACCATGGACGTAACAGTATGGAATTTGAATTTCACACGATGTGGAAACCGATAAGTAAGATCAAGTACTATGCCATAGTTATACAAAACTTAATTTATAATTAATCATTTATAATTTGTTATTTATCAAACGCTATATCAAAAATATAAATAAAGAAAAAATATTATTTAAAACGTTTAGTCATTTGTGAACCAATTAAAGACTTAAATATTTAACCCTATTTAAGATATATGACCTAGATAAAGGTTTGCATTTGGCTAACCAATTTGAACGAAACACATCCTAGAATATGTTACGATTAGAGTAAACGGTAAACTTGTAGAATCATAACAACTGAGACAGATTTTAATTCAGTAGTCATACTTACCGATTATCATCTTCATACATATTATCTTCATATTATCTTCATAACAAAACTGTTTCAATTGAGTTTGTTTGTATGGTGTTTTACGTCATGTTCAACACATGTAAGGTTATATATGACGGTCGAATTTTCCCGGGTAGGACCAGTACTGTACACCTCCCGCCATCCGTAAGAATCGACACTTCCTCACATACAGGTCGAGCTCTCAGTGGGATTCGAACTCGCAACGGTGAGAGTCGAGAAGGTTTACAACGCAACATACCGTGAACGTTTCAGTTGAGATAAGCTTCACTCAGTTAGGGTTCGATCTATGCACCCTAATAATAAATGGACACTTACAGGGCCGTTGCTATACTCATATCAAAAGTCAGTTCATCCACAAAATGTCGAAGGAAAGGTCAGAAAAAGGGTATACATTACGACACTACAATGTGAAACTATATCGGTTAAAAATAGATTGACCAGCAATAACCATTACATACTTTTTAGTGAATCCTAACCCGATAGAGGCTCTTTTATTTACTTATCAAAGTAGAGGGCTGGCGTGGCGATGTCGGTAGCGCGGCGGATTTGTAACCGGATGCCCCGCGTTCAATCCCCCGTGGTGCCACTGAGTTTCGTCGGTGTGTTCTTGGGCAAGACACTTTCCCTTAGCCTCGTCCGTCGGATGGGGAGGTAAACCGGGCGGTCCCGTGTATAGGTCTATCCTCCGAGCACGTTAAAGAACCATAAGAATCTATTCGATAATAAGAGTAGTGCATGGTTCCCGGATTTCTATGTATCCTTCCCCTCTCTCTGGGGCGGCTCTAAATAACCTATACTGTGTTGATGAGCCGTTAAACAACATTCAGTTCAATTCAATTCATTATCGTACATTACATCAGAACCTTTTAAATTGTCTTTCATCAATAAAAGTTATAAAATCGTGGAAGCTTCGTAGTTATGAAATGTAAATTTAAGAAAGCTGTGTACCATATCCGTGGAAGTCGAACACCGAACAAATATAGCTTGAGACTCCCAAATAAGCAAAACTGCTAAAGAGCATCGGCTGTTCGTCGATACACAATTTACTAATTGGAATATAGAGGTATAGTGTAACACATCTATAAAAAAAACACTAAAAAACAAACAGTATTTTTTTTAACGCCTGTCACAATTTCTTATCTTTTCTTGGAAGCCGTAATTCGTGGGTGGTAGCAGAAATGCGTACAGATGGGCGTGGAAGCGAACATAAAAGAGTACACTCGGCTGCCGGAAGCCATAATGCGCGTACACCGTTTACCCCTGTGATAATGTTCATACTGGCATATATACCCATTTCGCAGAAAGCCGCTCATATGTTGATTAAATGGTCAGTACATAATACCGACATATTATTGACTGAGAAGTTTAATTTTTTGTGATATTTTATTCATACGAAATGGATATAACTTAAGGTAACTGATATAATATACCCGTATAATATATCCGTATTGAAACACATCGATGCAAAATCAGTTACATTTTAAATTATACCTGTTTTTCAAAGGGGGTGCATCAGGCTTTTCGTGTAGGTACGATTTTAAAATATAAATTGACAATTAAGGATATTTTCTATTCTAAAGGGCCTAAAAATGACCACTTACTTACAATGAACTTTTCCCCCCCAGTAATATGTGCTATCCTAGGTTACCTATCGGGGTTATTTTAAGCACTGTACGCGTGATTCCATTCAAAATATACGGTAAATTCATATTTTTGGCCTGAACAGTTTGGTGCTTACACCATATTTTGTATGATGACATTTTTATCTTGGAGCATTTGAAATAAATAAATAATATTCTTCTTTAAAAAGCCTGATTTAACCTCGTTAATGTTGTTATATGCTACGCGATTTGCTCGACTGAATGGCGTTGATTATTTAATAATCATATACTGAGCTCATTGACAATTTCAAATTAAAATTATCCCTGAATCTCCTAGTAAGTCGCGAAGATGAATTGATTTGAATGTTGTTTAACGGCTCATCAACACAGTACAGGTTATTTAGAGCCGCCCAAGAGAGAGGGGAAGGATACATAGGAATCCGGGAACCTGCCCTACTCTTATTATCGAATAGATTCCTATGGTTCTTTAACGTGCTCGGTTGATAGACCGATACACGGGACCGCCCGGTTTACGTCCCCATCCGACGGACGAGGCTAAGGAAAAGTGTCTTGCCCAAGAACACACGGACGGAACTCAGTGGCATCACGGAGGATTGAATCCGCCGGGGCCTCCGGTTACAAATCCGCCGCGCTACCGACTGCGCCACGCCAGCCCTCTCGCGAAGATGAAGTTTATGTTCATGAATAAATACAAGATTTAAGAATATTGCGTGAGTTCCTGTATAATATAGAATATATTCAATGACAGTGGTAAAACTATATGAAGCGAGGCTGTGAGAATCAGGATCGCTCACAGCCTCGCTGTCGTTTGACAGGCGAGCGTGTATAATCACGTGGTTTCAAGAGAGCGGCAAGTCCGGAAATTGTGCCTGCTTCAAGTATTTTTTTTTTAATAATGAATCGAAAACAGTTTTTCGAAAACAGTTTCTGAGAACATGCTACAATCGACTTTATAGGTTACTTACACTGAAGATATAGTGACAGCTATTTGTGTGTTTCCTGCTATGGTTGACATATAGACCTGAAGAAATTCAACTCAAGAAATATAATATTTCTGATACTGTCGATTCTTTTCTTGATTTGCATCTCTCGATTCAAAATGGAACAACAACATTTATGAGATGACGTCTACGATTTCCATGTTGACATCGTTCATTTTCCCACTTAGATGGTCCCACGCGGTTCATTTCTCCAAGTAGATGGTTCCACGCGGTTCATTCGCCCCATTTAGGTGGTTCCACGCGGTTCATATCCACCACTTAGATGGTTCAATAACGTTCATTCCCCCAACTTAGATGGTTCATGCTGTTCATTCCCCCCCCCACACTTAGATGGTTCCATGTGGTTCATTCCCCCCCACTTAGATGGTTCTATGCAGTCCATTCCCCCACTTAGATGGTTCCATGCGGTTCATTTCCACCACTTAGATGGTTCAATAAGGTTCATTCCCCCAACTTAGATGGTTCCATGCTGTTCATTTCCCCCCACCCACACACACACTTAGATGGTTCCATGTGGTTCATTCCCCCCACTTAGATGGTTTTATGCAGTCCATTCCCCCCCACTTAGATGGTTCCATGCGGTTCATTTTCCCCACTTAGATGGTTCTATGCGGTCCATTCCCCCCCCCCCCCCCCCCCACTTAGATGGTTCTATGCGGTCCATTCTCCCCACTTAGATGGTTCCATGAGGTTCATTCCCCCCACTTAGATGGTTCCATGCAGTTTATTTCCACCACTTAGATGATTCTATGCGGTCCATTCCCCCCCACTTTGATGATTCTATGCGGTCCATTCCCCCCACTTAGATGGTTCCATGCGGTTCATTCCCCCACTTAGATGGTTCCATGCGGTTCATTCCCCCCACTTATCACTTAGATGGTTCCATGCGGTTCATTTCCCCCCACCCACACACACACTTAGATGGTTCCATGTGGTTCATTCCCCCCACTTAGATGGTTTTATGCAGTCCATTCCCCCCACTTAGATGGTTCCATGCAATTTATTTCCACCACTTAGATGATTCTATGCGGTCCATTTCCCCCACTTTGATGATTCTATGCGGTCCATTCCCCCCACTTAGATGGTTCCATGCGGTTCATTCCCCCACTTAGATGGTTCCATGCGGTTCATTCCCCCCACTTATCACTTAGATGGTTCCATGCGGTTCATTTCCCCCCACCCACACACACACTTAGATGGTTCCATGTGGTTCATTCCCCCCACTTAGATGGTTTTATGCAGTCCATTCCCCCCACTTAGATGGTTCCATGCGGTTCATTTTCCCCACTTAGATGGTTCTATGCGGTCCATTCCCCCCCACTTAGATGGTTCTATGCGGTCCATTCTCCCCACTTAGATGGTTCCATGAGGTTCATTCCCCCCACTTAGATGGTTCCATGCAGTTCATTTCCACCACTTAGATGATTCTATGCGGTCCATTCCCCCCCCACTTTGATGATTCTATGCGGTCCATTCCCCCCACTTAGATGGTTCCATGCGGTTCATTCCCCCACTTAGATGGTTCCATGCGGTTCATTCCCCCCACTTATCACTTAGATGGTTCCATGCGGTTCATTCACCCCACTTAAATGGTTCCATTCGATTCATTTTCTCCATTTAGACGGTTCCACGGGGTTCATTGGGTATATATTTCTCGTTGAAAACAAAGGCTACAACCCAAAATAGAGAAAATCATCAATATCTGCCCCGAGCCAAGCAGATATGTACCCGGACTGACCAGTAAAGCGTGTAAATGTGTAAATCGGACCCGCTCGACTGTATACTTTTTGATTCCTTTTCAAAACTATGAGTTTTCCATAATCTCAAGTTTGTATATGACATGCCATTGAATACAAATATATAGTTTAAAAAATCCAGGGAGCAAGTATACATATTATTTACTCCCTGAAAAATCGTAAGGTAAATATTCACACTTTTCTCTCATATCTAAACGTGAATGTGTGCTCTTAGATAATATAGATCCACGGAAGATCTTGCCACAAAGAGAATATTATAATTATAAAATGCTTTACTTAAAACAAGCGCGTAATGACAGAAAAATACATAACCTTTATTTATATAAAGGTTATGTATTTTTCTGTCATTTGCGTTTGTATTTATTATTTATACATATATACTGAACGACTTTATCAAATGCATTTTTAGCTTATTAGTCAACTTTCCTTGACTAACTTCATTTCACTAATGTTGCATTTCCTATTCGACTTATATATATATATATTTCCATTATTCAAATCACAATGTACGAATAAACATCGATAATCCGTAACTAGGTAACACCCGTTTTTGACTACCAATAAAGTATGACTGTCTAGTGCGAGGGAAGTGATATTCGTGATCTCATTTTGGTTATTTTCACTCGAATAAAAACGATTTCTTTTTAACCTAAATATTGGGTCAAAATTGGTACATTGGGTCATGGACCTAATAACATTTTTCAAAGGTAGTACAGAGGGGGTTGGTGGGGGTGGTGCGTGTGGGGTGAGGCACACATTTTCTCTGTAAATGGACGCATTAATTATCCTGATACAAGTTAAATGGGTCTGACCAAATCAAATGTCTTATGCCCTTATATTTACGTTGAATGTGATATAGTGTGCATATAGGGAGTCCTAAATTCCTAATAGTCTTGTGATTTTAGGTATATATGAAGCTATAACTGTATATATGTATGTATGAGTGTATATTTTAACTGTACCTCCAGACGAGTGTGTTATGATGTAAAGATACAGACTATCAGCGTGTGTTGCAGCTATCCTTTTTAGGAAGTGGTTTGGTTTCTGTGTCTCTCGTCATAGCTAGGCGCCCTGCCGTAGTTCGTCCGATCTGTCCTTGGATATATATATATATATATAAATACACTCCATATATTATAATCCAATTTAACTAAAGCGGCTCAAACACAGAAACTGTAACACTATTTATTTATTTTTCAGAAACTTTTGGAAGAAATCCACATTAAGGACACCATGGGTGATTCAGAGGCAACGTTATCTAACTTTCTGTCTAGAACACTGGATCATTTAGGATACAGCGAAGAATCTATTAGGATGAGAATTTGCGCCTATAATACATTTAACGACAATATAAACTGTACTCTTAATGATTTTACGGGAGCACATTTCGAAGAATTTACACATTTCGAAGAATTTATTTTAGCAGGTAGTAAACGAGAAGGTATATCACTTAATTTAGAAAGCGATGTGGATATGATGCACGTTTTTAAATGTATTCACTGTACTGACATTAATTCTGATAACAGATCAATGTTAAATTTTCATTTGGAACAAGAACGCTCTCCGGAGGGTTATGCACAGCTTAGACTTAAAAATGATTCTTCACTTTCTATAGCTGTTTTGCCACCGATATTTGATTCTCTAATATGCATTGAGAGCTGGTACTATTTATCAAGCAGCGAGTTCATGGATGCAATGAAATTACCGTTTTTGACTGCAATGTCATTTAACGAAGGAAAAGTCTTAACGCGTGCTGGGCCATCGCACCCTTGTCAGTTGGAACTATTCAATCGTTTTACAATGACTTCTGATAACGTGTTTGCATTTCCATGCACATGCACAGCCTATTTAGACGCATGGTGTTCTCGCCGACGGCACTTTGGTTTCCCCTCTCGAGACGTTATACAGCATATTACAGAACTGGACGCCCACGTAGTTCCTGTCGGGTACAAGGGTTCAGAGAGCCAGGATTTACACTGGAGGATATGTTTCACTTTGGCCGAAATACATCTAATTCAGTCATTCAACGAAACCCAAATAAAAGTGTACGTAGCGCTGAAAATGCTTGCAAAAGCAGCCATAAAAACAATTTGCCCTGATATGACATCGTATGTTGTGAAAAACATCGTCCTTTGGCTAGTGGAGAACACACATCGTCGATTTTTCGTCGTTGAAAACCTGACAAAGCTGTTACTAACTTCAATTTCTTTTTTAAGGAATTGTATTGAGGCAAGGTATATCCCAAACTATATGATTCCTAAGAGAAATTTGATCGCGGGCAAGATGTTACATGGCATGAAATTAAACTTGCAGAGACAGTTGAATTGTCTGTTGGAAGAAGGAGGAGCGATGATGCTGAGATGTGACAAATTGAAACAGGAAATGACAGTTATCTATAGGAATCCGGAATTGTCAAAAAGAATGTACGAAGAGAGACAGGCACACGATTTATTAATGTCGTCTGTGCAAATAAATACAGACCTTTTGTTAGACTGTATTCTGAAGGGCCATAGTTGGAAGGAGTGTCTCAAAATTACCATGAAAGGGGCGTTTTCCAATTGTGTAATCCCGGCAAAAGAAACAAAAACGATCATACAATCTGCCAACCATCTGCTTACAGAAGATCCAGAGTATGGTAGGACAGTATGTCAGATGATGCTTAACCATCCAAATTATCTCAATATACAGCAAAGTTTACTCACCTCTGTAAACTTAAGAGAAGTCTTCACCAACATTTTTAGAAATACGTTTAACGAAGATGGAGGTGAAAATGTGTGCCAAAAACTTATGATTATGCTCCCGGACCTAATTCAAAAGACAGCTGGAAAATGGAACTTTTGGAACGCAATATATGATTGTATCAATGACGATTCTATAGATCCCATTGCAGCTGGGGTTAAGATTTTGACTAAAAACCCAGATATTTTATTGGAACTGTTGGGCATCTTTTCCGAACACCCGACGATGGTCTCTGAATTTTCGAGTTTATTTCAAAATAGCTTAGCTACTACACCTTGGTCTGAAACCGCTTTAAAAGAATGCTGGAAGATTATGGTGTCCTTTTGTAGTTTTGAAACATGCCAACATATGTCACAGAACGACACTTGGGTTAATTACATGAAACGCATATTAGGCCAGGAACTCTGAAATGATTAGGTGATAGTCGAATGTTCACGTACACGATGGAACAGTAAACGGTTCCTGATCTATTGGCCTTACGAGTCTATATTTACAATACTTGTGTTGACCTTAACTACGTAGAGTAGTAAGTAAATGATTGACATGCAGCGACGCCATCCAAATGCTTCAATATATTCTTAATTATGACTTAACCCAAAAAAGTATTTACACAGAAGTGTTTTATTTGATTTTGGCTTAGATTTAAGCTGCTCTGTAATATAATAAAAAATGCCCCCACTCCTCACCCCACCCCACCCCATCCCATGTTACTATGTTTATCACATTTCAAAATGGCCGCCATCCAAATGCTTAAATATAGCAATATATTCTGATTGTTGTATTTTGTTTTTGGTTTAGATTTAAGCTCTTCTATATTATATTAAATATTTTTTGTTTTGTTTAGGCTAAGACTCCTATTTAGCATATTTAAAGTCATTCTTCCAGAGTGCATTATGATACACCTATGATGTAAGTTCACCCATATATTTACGGAATATAGGACAGCTGGCTACAAGTTGCCCACACCCATACAGACTCATACAGGCCATACTTATGTAACACGTAAGAGTGTTCAGAACATAGAGGACGGTGGCTCAAATTACCCACACCCATACAGATACAGGCCATTACCTTTTATGTTACATGTACGGATATACCCCGTGTATCGTACGGAACACAGAAGTAGTGTCTTCAAGTCACACAGACAGCCAAACATGTCATGTTAACATGTAAGAATGCCTACGTATTGCACGAAACATAGAGGCAGAAAGCTTCAAGTTGCCTATACCTACGTATGGTACCGAACGTTGAGGCAGTGTGCGTCAAGTTACCCACACTCCTTCAAATACTGGTCATATCTGTCTTTTTACACGAAAACATATACCCACATATTGTTCAAAGGAACATATTGACAGTGGGATTCAAGTTTCCCTAACTCAAACAGATATATACCATACCTATCAGTTAACACATATGCATATACCCACATACACTAGTCAAAATTGCTAACCGATCACTTGTTATTTTCTTATTTATTTGTCTCAGAAAAAAAATAATATATGTGAAATTGGAAATAAATGTATTGAAAAATGTTCTATAAGTAATCACATCAGTAAAGCAAAGTATTTTATGAATTTCAAAGAAGTTTATTTTATCGAAATTCATAGATACCAGTAATTTCAAAATTTACAAAAATCAATATCGCGTATGACCGCCGTTTGTTCTTGTTAAATTAAAAAATAGTTGATATTTTGGCGTTTTTTTTATACGCTGTCAGTTAGTGTGAATTTAGGTCAACAAATTTGCATAAAATTGCCCGTATGAAAATACTGCATCTCGGGTTAAAGCTATAGCTATAGTAAATAAGGTGAATGGAAACACATGCCGTTCAGTGGAAACAAACAAGTTGAGGTCATCTATTTACAAATGTTATCGGATGGAAAACGAATACAATTTAATCAAAGTCGCGGTAGCTTTTGTTAAAGTTTGAATACTTTAGATTAGTTAATATCATATTATGTCAAATATATAATGCAATACTGATATATGTAGCCAACTGTCGTTAAGTGGTCGTAAACTAAGAGGTCGAGGATATATATACCTTAATTCTATGTATAACATGTGACACCTGAGGCCGGGCCAAATGTTACCCCAAGGTTACTATTTGCACAAATTTAGTAAGAGAATCAATAAGCTTATGCTTCATGCAATACATGAGAGAGATATGCCTCCTGGTTTTAGAGAAGATTTTTCAAGTTTGTCTTTGTATGTTCATGATTAGGTCATTCTCTCATCAGAAGTTTCACAATATCTGTTTCAGGCGGAGAGGAGTTAAAAAGAGAGAACAAATGTCATGGCAGTGTATTAGCCAGCCAACCGTGCAGCCGTCTTTTGCACGGCCGTTTTTGAAAAATCGCGGCCAATATTTGAGGGAGTGGGTGGGGTTAAAAAAAAACACACTTACAAACTCTTACTTTCTCAATATTATTATGTTTTGTATATATTTATAGAAGAAATATGACCTAAAATGTATTTTTTTCACCTTTATCTGTAAAAAAAAATTACCCCAGAGACACCCACTTGGCGTAACGCGTGTTAGCAACTTATTTTGCACACCCTGTTTCCATATTTGCACACCCAGTTCTTGAATTTCTGCCTAATACACTGTGTCATGGTGATCTTGACCTACTGACCTCAAATTCAATCTCACCACAGGTAGTATCCCATGAGGTTCCGTAAGATTTGCTTCACGGGGTGAGGAGTTACAGAATGGACAAGGATTTTCAAGATCAGGTCATGATGGTGACTTTTTTTGTCCTGTTCCTCTGTTTGCAATACAGACTTTAAACGTTCAGTAAGTTATTACTGGCTCATGCCACTGATTAAAATGTGTGAGGATTTGTGACAGTGCGCAAGTGATAATTACTTTATCGATGTTAAAACTTACGTATCTTTTCCCAGATTCGCACGTTTGTGATTTCTGTGATCATCTTCATAATCTTCACCAATGGTACTGTCACTGAAATGTAGCAATATGTTGAAATTAGATACAATTAAAGCCACAGAGACACTTACTGATTTGGATTAAAGAGACACTTACTCTTTGCTTGGAGGGTCATATCCACATTTGCTTTGTCACGTTGCAATGTATCACTCAAGATACATACAGTTTGTGAAAAAGTGACCTGAACGTAAAAGTTGAAGGTAACAATTACAAGGTTATCTGCCCTTTACTTCCACGGTCAAGGTCACATCCACATTTGCTTTGTCATGTTGCAATGTACCACCTAAGATACAACTTTAACCAAAGTTTGAAAGGTGTAGTGCATACAGTTTGGGAAAAAGTGACCTAAACACAAAAGTTGAACCTAAAAATGATTAAGTTATCTGCCCTTTGCTTGGACGGTCAAGGTCATTTCCACATTTGCTTTGTCACATTGCGATGTACCACCCAAGATACAACTATAAGCAAAGTTTGAAAGATCTAGTTCATACAGTTTGTATAAAAATGACCTAAACGCAAAACTTGAATGTTGACGCCACCGCTGGAAAAGCAACACCTACGTATCGCCTTTTCGAAGGTCTCTTTTTTTTCTTCTAAAAGGCGAGACAAAAAACATTTGAGCAAAATGAAGACAAGAACTCTGTATCTTCTATTTCTCAAATTATTTTATTTGTGATATTTAGTGCAATACATGTAACATCATTGTACCACCATGTAGATTTGATGTGGATTTGGGAGGTTTAAGTGTAGATTTGGGGGAAATATGTAGATTTGGGTTGTTTCGTGACACCGCTAAAAAGTTATGTATGCATAAAAAAGTAAAAAAGGCTTTTAGGGTCAGAAAAGGCTCGGATTACCCTTTACTATATGAATATATACTATAACGCTAGCTCTTTGTCTCTATACTTTCGCTATACTATTGTAATGAATGCCTGATATACACTTTTCTGCCTAATAAAGGGGTGACCCAACACATTTTGCTTTATTAATCACTGACCAATATTAAAAGCAAATCAATGCGGAATCCCTCGGAGTTTAATGTAAGTAACGTTATCTGACGTCATGCACGTAACGTTGCCTGACGTCATAAAACAAACACAAAAAAACAACATGGCGGCGTCCTCGATAAGCGTAAAATTCTGAGAAATAGGTAATAATAGTAATTAAACTTGATAGTAAAAGGCACTGACATAATATTTTCTATACCGTATGGTAACTTACGTGGGTATCAAATAGTTGACAGTCAACATTCGTAAAATAAAATTTCTTATAATCGTTTTACCTGTCGGTCATCGGGGCGTAACGTGCGAGTGCCATTCTTTTCCCGTTGTTCACGTTAACCCTCAGGTTTCATTTTAAAATGTTTTTATTTATCAATATATATATATTACAATTTTTAGCAAAACAATAGCTTGGCATCCATGCTATAATAACATTGGATATTATCCAATGAAAATGTCAGTAAGAAAATGGGTAGATATCCCAGAAAGCAAGCTCAGCTCTCATTGGCTAATTAAATCGGTGTAGCGTTCGTTAATCTTGAGCGCTCGGCCAATCCCGTCATTCTTCGGGATCCCGCGAAGTAGTGTACGAGATGTTGCGAATGATCGTACGTGCGTAAGAATTATTCCAATCCAAAATCTCGCTCAAATGAAGTCACAAACCTCCGAAATTGCACACAAATTTCAAAAAAAATCCTGGGGAGGACCCCCACCAGCGCAGTAGGGGGACACCACCTCCCGCACCCTCCCCAGGGCTATTCTACAAAAGGCTCTGGCTACGCCCCTGGTTGTAAAGTGATATTTGGATATTGGGAACCAGAGACATAATAAACTACTTCTTATAATTATATACAGGAAATGACGTGACGTCGTTATGGTATAGAGTTTAATAACCAGTGTTTTTGAGATACGGGAAATATCTCCCGAGGTAGAGAAATGGCCCCGATATAAGATTGAGTGCGGAGAACGAGTTCTTATATCGGGGCCATTTCTCTACCGAGGGAGATATTTTCAATATCTCAAAAACACTGGTTATTAAACTATATATTACATAATTTAAAATGATATTTTATTAATATTTCTAATGAATCACGGCTTTTTACACCAGTTTGCACGAGAACGCCAAGACGACGTTACGTCGAAGTTACGTCATACAAACAGGCACTCTTCGTTAATTTCCGTAATCGTTATTCCCAAGTGGCGGAATCTGACGACAACGTCCGTAAAACAATCGGAACGTCATTTGGCGTTCCCGCCACTGGCGGAAAAGGCCGATTCCCAGTAGAGCAAACGAGTAGATATAGCTTTTCTATTCCCAGTATTTCCAATACAAATCACAGACAGATATGTAATATATATTTTTCATCATAACGTCAGCCAACTTGAAGATGGATTTTACTTAAAAGTTGTATTTCTGTGCTTTTCTTGAAAAAGAACAAGTGTTCGAAAATTTGAAGAAGAGTTACTATTTATTTAATATATAATTAGATCTATATATGTTTAAACTTATGTACTTGGTACTCTTCTGCATACTTGGTCGGTATTGGTGCAATCAGGGTTTTTATATTATATGGTTAAGAAATAACGCTGTATTCCGAAATATGGCTCGGCGGATACTTTAACCTGGCAGACATTGACTGGAAAGACGACTATGTCAAAACATACCCTACACACGGGACTCAATGTCAACAGCTACTGACGAGTTCCAATTACCACTACCTACAACAGGTAGTCACAGAACCAACGAGGGTCACAGAGACGAGCTGCAGTGTCCTGGACTTGTTTTTCACAAACAACGAGACACACGTCAACCAGTGCATGTAATCCCTGTCATATCCGATCATGAAGCAGTATTCATTGCGTCCAGCTTAAGACCTATGATGAAGAAGACAGCTTCTCGCAAGATCTGCCAGTAACGGAAAGCAGACAATGATAGTCTCAAGAAAGACCTCGTCGAGTTTCCAAATGGCATCAACAAAAGACGTGAACACCCTATGGTCCGTCTTCAAATCCAAGATGCACTCATTAATGGCGAAGCATATCCCCCAGAAGCTTTTCAAACAAGATCCACAAACCTTGGATTGACCGTCACGTAAAAGCACTACACAGAAAAAGGGACACACTCTTCAAGAAACAAAGAACCACTCACAGGGCCAAGGACGTAACACACTACAAACAGATGCGATCCAAATTCCAGAAAGCCGAGAGACAAACATACTGGAAGTATGTTGAAAACATTATCGAGATCGGCGAACCTGAGAGTGACCGTAACCCAGGGAAGCAGAATTAAACGATTCTGAACCTACATCAAGTCGTTAAGAAAAGACAACAGCGAAGTTGCACCACTCAAATCCAACGATAAGATGCACGCTGATGCTAAGTACAATGGTAACATCCTAAACCATCAATATGAATCGGTTTTCACCAAGGAAGACACATCAGACATCCCAAAACCAGCAGGGCGACCATTCCCTTCAATGCCTGAAATCCAAGTCACCAAAGAGGGCGTCCAAACGCTGCTGAGGAAAGTCAATCTTAACAAGGCTAGTGGACCAGACATGACACCAGCACGAATCTTGAAGGACATGGCTGAAGAACTAGCACCATTGCTAGCCGCTATTTTCCAAAGATCCTTCGATTGCGGTACAGCACCCGACGACTGGATACTAGCAAACGTGACAGTCATCTTCAAGAAAGTTGACCGATTCAAAGCCAGCAACTACCGACCAATGTCATTGACAAGCCTTTGCTGTAAGCTACAAGAGCATATTATTGTAAGCAATGTCTTCAGACACCTAGAGAAGCATCTTATACTTACCGACTGTCAACACAGATTTCGAGCCAGAAGAAGCTGTGAAACTCAACACTGTCACACTAGTACACGAACTAGCAGAGGCCTTAGACAATGGAAAGCAGCTGGAGCTCACCATCCTAGACTTCTCCAAATCATTCGACCGCGTGTCACACCTACAGCTACTTGCAAAAATTCACCACTACGGTATCCGAGGCCAGACACACGAATGGATCAAGTCTTTCTTATCCGACAAAAGCCAACAGGTCATTGTAGATGGAGCTACATCCTCCGAAAAGGCACCACTGGTTAGCTGGGTTCCCCGGGGAGTGTCCTGGGACCCTTGCTCTTCCGGATTTCATCAATGACCTGTCAGATTGTGTAGCGTCAAAGACACGATTGTTGGCCGATGATTGCGTCATCTACAGGGCAATAAACATAATCCAGGACTGCCTCTCTTTGCAAGAAGATCTGACCAAGCTAGCACAGTGGGAAGAAACATGCGCGTAAATAGCAGAGAAACCAAGGCTTCAGTGTACTACAGACTGGTCAGTCCCAACCTGGAGGCAGTGGCTCAACAGTGTGGAACTCTCACGCCGCCAAATCCATGAACAAGCTGGAAATGGTCCAGAGAAGAGCGGTTAGGTACACAACCAACAGCTACCGGAATACCAGCAGCGTCACAGACATGCTTGAGGACCTAAACTGGGAAACACTTGAATCCAGGCGAGCAAACATACAACTTATCATGCTCTTCAAAGTCATCAACGAATTGGTGGCTATACCAGCTGCGGATTACCTCACCTCTGCATCAACACGAACCAGATCCACCCACTCGAAGATGCTGAGACAGTATTCGTCCTCTACGGACCCCTTTAAGTTAAGTTTCTTCCCCGTACCATCCCTGCATGGAACTCATAGTGGCTGAGGCTCCCGACTTGGTATTCTTCAAGCGAGAGTTATCCTCTCTTTAATGCTAAGGTGGTTAGGCCCCAAACTGTAACTGGGAGCCTCATGATAGTCTGGGGCTGTGCCGGATGGGTTTCGTACCCTCCGCAGCTATGGTAGCCGGAGTGGTTCAGACTTGAAGGTGACGAAAACGCAGTTTGGAAACTTTACCTTCCTTCTGCATATCCAACTATTTTACTAAGTTAGATCCGGATATCGACCCTGGTTAGATAAGTATGTTCAGTGAATTAATGCAGAATGAGACCTAGCGAGTTTCTTTTATTACTTGACAAATTTAGAAAGAGCTAATATTCGACTTGCAATCTGCAAAACCTACTTTCGTTTAGCAAGTAAATAAGTGTTAAAATTTGAACCCTGTAGTATAAATAAATTAAGATATAGGACCTACTTCTAAAATGTAGGTCCTGTATCTTAATTTATTCATACTATGCCATATATAACTCTTCATTGGGTTTCAAAACAAATAACATTGTATAGGCCACGTACGTAGTTTTTCAAGATTGTAAAAGCAGGCCGGATTTTTCATCTCTGGATTTAGGTGTACACTCTCCGGATTTTCCACCAAAACAAAAAGTTTATGATTTACCAGCTAATTTTTCACATTTTATTTGCTATTTCCAGCATTGGTCTGGCATGTTACGCTCCCTAGTCAGCGATGCAAAGGAGGGTAAATCCGTTGGGTCGTGTAATGCGTGCGTCCGCACATCCGTTCGTCCGTCCGTCCAATTTCGTGTCCGCTCAATAACTCGAAAACTACTAATGGGACTGCAATCAAATTTCACACAATGATAGAGGGCCATGAGAGGACGTGCAGAGCACAAGAACAATAACTCTGTCTTCATTTGAATTAGAGTTATTGCCTTTGTAATTTTATACTTATAATTCATGTCCGCTCTATAACTCAGAACTATTAATAGGACTGCAATGAAATTTCACACAATGATAGAGGGAAATGAGAGGACGTGCAGTGTGCAAGAATCATAACTCTGCCTTCAATTAAATTAGAGTTATTGCCCTTTGTAATTTTATACATATAATTTGTGTCCGCTCAATAACTCAAAAACTGTTTGAGGGACTGCAACGAAATTTCACACAATGATAGAGGGCAATGAGAGAAAGCGCAGAGTGCAAAAAACATAACTCTGTCTTCATTTAAATTAGAGTTATTGCCCTTTGTAATTGGATACTTATATTTGTGTCCGATCAATAACTCGAAAACTATTAATGTGACTGCACTGGAATTTCACACAATGGTAAAGGACAATAAGTGGACGTGCAGAGTGCAAGAACCGTAACTCTGTCTTCATTTAAATTAGAGTTATTTTCCTTTGTAATTTTATACTTGCAATGTGTGTCTTTGTCTTTTCAATATCTAGATTTTTTGCCCTTTTTAATTGTACACTTACAATTCGTATCTGCTCCATAACATGAAAACTACTAATGCAATCAAATTTCACACAATGATAGAAGGCTATGAGAGTAAGTGCATAATGCAAGCAACATAACTCTGTCTTCATTTAATTGAGAGTTATTGCCCTTTGTAATTTTATACTATAATTCTTGTCCGGAGCATAACTCAAAAACTACAAGACTGGAATGAAACATCACACAATGATAGAGTGCAAGTAGACGAAGTGAAGATTGCATAACCATAACTCCATCTTCATGGACAATAGAGCTATTGGCCTTTGTAATTCTATACTTAAAATGCTTGTCCAAAGCATAGCTCCAAAACTAGTCTACTAATGTATCTGCAATGAAACACAATGATAGAGAGAAATGAGAGGATGTGGAGAATGCAATAACCATAACTATATGTTTATTTAAATAAGAGTTATTGCCCTTTGTTATTTTATACTTATTATTCTTTTCGGGTTCATAGCTTAAAAGCTACTAATGTGACTATAATGAAACTTCGCACACATATAGAGGGCAATGGGAGGAAGAGCAGAACGCAGTAGCAATAACTCTATCAGACAGAAATTAGAGTTACTGACTTTGTAGTGTTATATGTTTTGTTCATTTTACTTTCTGCTTTATGTGCACTGATACAACTTCCTTTAAACAAAGCACCCAATCATGGGTTCTACAGCCACATAGGAAAAAACACTGCGGCGGGGGATATGGCTGTCTCTCAGACTGTTTCTTGTTATTATTATTTTTTTTAACCGTGTTTACTATATTATACCGTACCTTATCGCAAAAGATAAGACTCGTTTTCTAATTAATATACCCGCCTTTTTGTTAAACGCGCTCATAATAAGTATATATATTACCTTCAAAGGAAAACGTATCTTCATATCACCGTAAAACAGTTACAAACTGCGTATACGTTTATTATTTATATCGATAAACACGCTAAACAGTTTATACAAAACATTCCTTAATGGCGCGGATGACAGCCTTAATTTGGCATGGTCTTGATGTAGAAGAAAACTGAGGGAAAGCCACGAATCCGAGTGGGCAACCACCACACTCTCCCACAACGCCGAGACGGGCCGCAACGGTTGGAAGCGAATCAAGTGCATCAGTAACTAACAAGAACCTGTTTACTACTGTTTCATTGAAACTGTAGATATTGGCAAATAGTACGGAAAGCCTCGGCTGCCTTCTGTTCGCCTTTTGCATTTTGTGCAGTACGCTTTGTAAGTCGTTCTGTGCATTTTTGAAGTTGTTATGTGCATTTTCTAAGTTGTGATGTGAATTTCGTGAGTTGTTATGTGCATTTCGTAAGTTGTTATGTGCATTTTCTAAGTTGTCCTGTGCATGTCGTAAGTTGTTATGTGCATTTAGTAAGTTGTTATGTGCATTTTCTATGTTGTCATGTGCATTTTCTAAGTTGTCTTGTGCATTTTCTAAGTTGTTATGTGCATTTTCTAAGTTGTCCTGTGCATTTCGTAAGTTGTTATGTGCATTTCGTAAGTTGTTATGTGCATTTTATAAGTTGTCTTGTGCATTTCGTAAGTTGTTATGTGTATTTTTTAAGTTGTCTTGTGCATTTCCTATGTTGTTATGTGCATTTCGGAAGTTGTTATGTGCATTTTTTAAGTTGTCTTATGCATTTCGTAAGTTGTTATGTGCATTGTTTAAGTTGTCATGTGCATATTCTAAGTTGTTATGTGCATTTTCTAAGTTGTCATGTGCATTTTCTAAGTTGTTATGTGCATTTCGTAGGTTGTTATGTGCATATTCTACGTTGTCTTGTGCATTTCGTAAGTTGTTATGTGCATTTTTTAAGTTGTTATGAAGCGTTTGTTTAGTGCTGTGTGGCCGCCGTAAAAAGTCGCCCAGACTACAAATCAGTTACTGTAGTGTTATTACTAACTGGTCCTTTGGGATCATCAAGCCTAATATTTGCTGCTTTAAAGTAGAATATCGCTTAAGCCGGAGCTAGGAGGCGTGAGAGGTGTTGCACTTTAAATTACTTGTCATGAACAGACTCAATAAAACCGAGTCTGCTACTTTTATCTCTTGTTGTGTGTGTTGCTTCCAAGGGATCCCCTTTCCAGTATCTATAATGTTTAGCGGTTTAAAAAAAAAGAAAAGAAAAAACAAAAAAAGGAGTATTATTTGAAGATTACTTGTGTCAAATTTCTATAAACAAGATACGATGCCAGAAGTCTTTAGAATATCATGTAGAGCGACTGCGGCGATACCGCCCCCTGAATCCGCACATGGAAGGGCGACTGCGGCGATACCGTCCCCTGAATCCGCACATGAAAGGAGGACTGCGGCGATATCGTCCCCTGAATCCGCACCTGGACAGATGAATAATGTTCCCATGCCTGATCAAAAGACTATAACAAAGGGACGGTATTTGACCGAAAACTTGTTGCCAAATTAACCATGGACGTAACAGTATGGAATTTGAATTTCACACGATGTGGAAACCGATAAGTAAGATCAAGTACTATGCCATAGTTATACAAAACTTAATTTATAATTAATCATTTATAATTTGTTATTTATCAAACGCTATATCAAAAATATAAATAAAGAAAAAATATTATTTAAAACGTTTAGTCATTTGTGAACCAATTAAAGACTTAAATATTTAACCCTATTTAAGATATATGACCTAGATAAAGGTTTGCATTTGGCTAACCAATTTGAACGAAACACATCCTAGAATATGTTACGATTAGAGTAAACGGTAAACTTGTAGAATCATAACAACTGAGACAGATTTTAATTCAGTAGTCATACTTACCGATTATCATCTTCATACATATTATCTTCATATTATCTTCATAACAAAACTGTTTCAATTGAGTTTGTTTGTATGGTGTTTTACGTCATGTTCAACACATGTAAGGTTATATATGACGGTCGAATTTTCCCGGGTAGGACCAGTACTGTACACCTCCCGCCATCCGTAAGAATCGACACTTCCTCACATACAGGTCGAGCTCTCAGTGGGATTCGAACTCGCAACGGTGAGAGTCGAGAAGGTTTACAACGCAACATACCGTGAACGTTTCAGTTGAGATAAGCTTCACTCAGTTAGGGTTCGATCTATGCACCCTAATAATAAATGGACACTTACAGGGCCGTTGCTATACTCATATCAAAAGTCAGTTCATCCACAAAATGTCGAAGGAAAGGTCAGAAAAAGGGTATACATTACGACACTACAATGTGAAACTATATCGGTTAAAAATAGATTGACCAGCAATAACCATTACATACTTTTTAGTGAATCCTAACCCGATAGAGGCTCTTTTATTTACTTATCAAAGTAGAGGGCTGGCGTGGCGATGTCGGTAGCGCGGCGGATTTGTAACCGGATGCCCCGCGTTCAATCCCCCGTGGTGCCACTGAGTTTCGTCGGTGTGTTCTTGGGCAAGACACTTTCCCTTAGCCTCGTCCGTCGGATGGGGAGGTAAACCGGGCGGTCCCGTGTATAGGTCTATCCTCCGAGCACGTTAAAGAACCATAAGAATCTATTCGATAATAAGAGTAGTGCATGGTTCCCGGATTTCTATGTATCCTTCCCCTCTCTCTGGGGCGGCTCTAAATAACCTATACTGTGTTGATGAGCCGTTAAATAACATTCAGTTCAATTCAATTCATTATCGTACATTACATCAGAACCTTTTAAATTGTCTTTCATCAATAAAAGTTATAAAATCGTGGAAGCTTCGTAGTTATGAAATGTAAATTTAAGAAAGCTGTGTACCATATCCGTGGAAGTCGAACACCGAACAAATATAGCTTGAGACTCCCAAATAAGCAAAACTGCTAAAGAGCATCGGCTGTTCGTCGATACACAATTTACTAATTGGAATATAGAGGTATAGTGTAACACATCTATAAAAAAAACACTAAAAAACAAACAGTATTTTTTTTAACGCCTGTCACAATTTCTTATCTTTTCTTGGAAGCCGTAATTCGTGGGTGGTAGCAGAAATGCGTACAGATGGGCGTGGAAGCGAACATAAAAGAGTACACTCGGCTGCCGGAAGCCATAATGCGCGTACACCGTTTACCCCTGTGATAATGTTCATACTGGCATATATACCCATTTCGCAGAAAGCCGCTCATATGTTGATTAAATGGTCAGTACATAATACCGACATATTATTGACTGAGAAGTTTAATTTTTTGTGATATTTTATTCATACGAAATGGATATAACTTAAGGTAACTGATATAATATACCCGTATAATATATCCGTATTGAAACACATCGATGCAAAATCAGTTACATTTTAAATTATACCTGTTTTTCAAAGGGGGTGCATCAGGCTTTTCGTGTAGGTACGATTTTAAAATATAAATTGACAATTAAGGATATTTTCTATTCTAAAGGGCCTAAAAATGACCACTTACTTACAATGAACTTTTCCCCCCCAGTAATATGTGCTATCCTAGGTTACCTATCGGGGTTATTTTAAGCACTGTACGCGTGATTCCATTCAAAATATACGGTAAATTCATATTTTTGGCCTGAACAGTTTGGTGCTTACACCATATTTTGTATGATGACATTTTTATCTTGGAGCATTTGAAATAAATAAATAATATTCTTCTTTAAAAAGCCTGATTTAACCTCGTTAATGTTGTTATATGCTACGCGATTTGCTCGACTGAATGGCGTTGATTATTTAATAATCATATACTGAGCTCATTGACAATTTCAAATTAAAATTATCCCTGAATCTCCTAGTAAGTCGCGAAGATGAATTGATTTGAATGTTGTTTAACGGCTCATCAACACAGCACAGGTTATTTAGAGCCGCCCAAGAGAGAGGGGAAGGATACATAGGAATCCGGGAACCTGCCCTACTCTTATTATCGAATAGATTCCTATGGTTCTTTAACGTGCTCGGTTGATAGACCGATACACGGGACCGCCCGGTTTACGTCCCCATCCGACGGACGAGGCTAAGGAAAAGTGTCTTGCCCAAGAACACACGGACGGAACTCAGTGGCATCACGGAGGATTGAATCCGCCGGGGCCTCCGGTTACAAATCCGCCGCGCTACCGACTGCGCCACGCCAGCCCTCTCGCGAAGATGAAGTTTATGTTCATGAATAAATACAAGATTTAAGAATATTGCGTGAGTTCCTGTATAATATAGAATATATTCAATGACAGTGGTAAAACTATATGAAGCGAGGCTGTGAGAATCAGGATCGCTCACAGCCTCGCTGTCGTTTGACAGGCGAGCGTGTATAATCACGTGGTTTCAAGAGAGCGGCAAGTCCGGAAATTGTGCCTGCTTCAAGTATTTTTTTTTTAATAATGAATCGAAAACAGTTTTTCGAAAACAGTTTCTGAGAACATGCTACAATCGACTTTATAGGTTACTTACACTGAAGATATAGTGACAGCTATTTGTGTGTTTCCTGCTATGGTTGACATATAGACCTGAAGAAATTCAACTCAAGAAATATAATATTTCTGATACTGTCGATTCTTTTCTTGATTTGCATCTCTCGATTCAAAATGGAACAACAACATTTATGAGATGACGTCTACGATTTCCATGTTGACATCGTTCATTTTCCCACTTAGATGGTCCCACGCGGTTCATTTCTCCAAGTAGATGGTTCCACGCGGTTCATTCGCCCCATTTAGGTGGTTCCACGCGGTTCATATCCACCACTTAGATGGTTCAATAACGTTCATTCCCCCAACTTAGATGGTTCATGCTGTTCATTCCCCCCCCCACACTTAGATGGTTCCATGTGGTTCATTCCCCCCCACTTAGATGGTTCTATGCAGTCCATTCCCCCACTTAGATGGTTCCATGCGGTTCATTTCCACCACTTAGATGGTTCAATAAGGTTCATTCCCCCAACTTAGATGGTTCCATGCTGTTCATTTCCCCCCACCCACACACACACTTAGATGGTTCCATGTGGTTCATTCCCCCCACTTAGATGGTTTTATGCAGTCCATTCCCCCCCACTTAGATGGTTCCATGCGGTTCATTTTCCCCACTTAGATGGTTCTATGCGGTCCATTCCCCCCCCCCCCCACTTAGATGGTTCTATGCGGTCCATTCTCCCCACTTAGATGGTTCCATGAGGTTCATTCCCCCCACTTAGATGGTTCCATGCAGTTTATTTCCACCACTTAGATGATTCTATGCGGTCCATTCCCCCCACTTTGATGATTCTATGCGGTCCATTCCCCCCACTTAGATGGTTCCATGCGGTTCATTCCCCCACTTAGATGGTTCCATGCGGTTCATTCCCCCCACTTATCACTTAGATGGTTCCATGCGGTTCATTTCCCCCCACCCACACACACACTTAGATGGTTCCATGTGGTTCATTCCCCCCACTTAGATGGTTTTATGCAGTCCATTCCCCCCACTTAGATGGTTCCATGCAGTTTATTTCCACCACTTAGATGATTCTATGCGGTCCATTCCCCCCCACTTTGATGATTCTATGCGGTCCATTCCCCCCACTTAGATGGTTCCATGCGGTTCATTCCCCCACTTAGATGGTTCCATGCGGTTCATTCCCCCCACTTATCACTTAGATGGTTCCATGCGGTTCATTTCCCCCCACCCACACACACACTTAGATGGTTCCATGTGGTTCATTCCCCCCACTTAGATGGTTTTATGCAGTCCATTCCCCCCACTTAGATGGTTCCATGCGGTTCATTTTCCCCACTTAGATGGTTCTATGCGGTCCATTCCCCCCCACTTAGATGGTTCTATGCGGTCCATTCTCCCCACTTAGATGGTTCCATGAGGTTCATTCCCCCCACTTAGATGGTTCCATGCAGTTCATTTCCACCACTTAGATGATTCTATGCGGTCCATTCCCCCCCCACTTTGATGATTCTATGCGGTCCATTCCCCCCACTTAGATGGTTCCATGCGGTTCATTCCCCCACTTAGATGGTTCCATGCGGTTCATTCCCCCCACTTATCACTTAGATGGTTCCATGCGGTTCATTCACCCCACTTAAATGGTTCCATTCGATTCATTTTCTCCATTTAGACGGTTCCACGGGGTTCATTGGGTATATATTTCTCGTTGAAAACAAAGGCTACAACCCAAAATAGAGAAAATCATCAATATCTGCCCCGAGCCAAGCAGATATGTACCCGGACTGACCAGTAAAGCGTGTAAATGTGTAAATCGGACCCGCTCGACTGTATACTTTTTGATTCCTTTTCAAAACTATGAGTTTTCCATAATCTCAAGTTTGTATATGACATGCCATTGAATACAAATATATAGTTTAAAAAATCCAGGGAGCAAGTATACATATTATTTACTCCCTGAAAAATCGTAAGGTAAATATTCACACTTTTCTCTCATATCTAAACGTGAATGTGTGCTCTTAGATAATATAGATCCACGGAAGATCTTGCCACAAAGAGAATATTATAATTATAAAATGCTTTACTTAAAACAAGCGCGTAATGACAGAAAAATACATAACCTTTATTTATATAAAGGTTATGTATTTTTCTGTCATTTGCGTTTGTATTTATTATTTATACATATATACTGAACGACTTTATCAAATGCATTTTTAGCTTATTAGTCAACTTTCCTTGACTAACTTCATTTCACTAATGTTGCATTTCCTATTCGACTTATATATATATATATTTCCATTATTCAAATCACAATGTACGAATAAACATCGATAATCCGTAACTAGGTAACACCCGTTTTTGACTACCAATAAAGTATGACTGTCTAGTGCGAGGGAAGTGATATTCGTGATCTCATTTTGGTTATTTTCACTCGAATAAAAACGATTTCTTTTTAACCTAAATATTGGGTCAAAATTGGTACATTGGGTCATGGACCTAATAACATTTTTCAAAGGTAGTACAGAGGGGGTTGGTGGGGGTGGTGCGTGTGGGGTGAGGCACACATTTTCTCTGTAAATGGACGCATTAATTATCCTGATACAAGTTAAATGGGTCTGACCAAATCAAATGTCTTATGCCCTTATATTTACGTTGAATGTGATATAGTGTGCATATAGGGAGTCCTAAATTCCTAATAGTCTTGTGATTTTAGGTATATATGAAGCTATAACTGTATATATGTATGTATGAGTGTATATTTTAACTGTACCTCCAGACGAGTGTGTTATGATGTAAAGATACAGACTATCAGCGTGTGTTGCAGCTATCCTTTTTAGGAAGTGGTTTGGTTTCTGTGTCTCTCGTCATAGCTAGGCGCCCTGCCGTAGTTCGTCCGATCTGTCCTTGGATATATATATATATATATAAATACACTCCATATATTATAATCCAATTTAACTAAAGCGGCTCAAACACAGAAACTGTAACACTATTTATTTATTTTTCAGAAACTTTTGGAAGAAATCCACATTAAGGACACCATGGGTGATTCAGAGGCAACGTTATCTAACTTTCTGTCTAGAACACTGGATCATTTAGGATACAGCGAAGAATCTATTAGGATGAGAATTTGCGCCTATAATACATTTAACGACAATATAAACTGTACTCTTAATGATTTTACGGGAGCACATTTCGAAGAATTTACACATTTCGAAGAATTTATTTTAGCAGGTAGTAAACGAGAAGGTATATCACTTAATTTAGAAAGCGATGTGGATATGATGCACGTTTTTAAATGTATTCACTGTACTGACATTAATTCTGATAACAGATCAATGTTAAATTTTCATTTGGAACAAGAACGCTCTCCGGAGGGTTATGCACAGCTTAGACTTAAAAATGATTCTTCACTTTCTATAGCTGTTTTGCCACCGATATTTGATTCTCTAATATGCATTGAGAGCTGGTACTATTTATCAAGCAGCGAGTTCATGGATGCAATGAAATTACCGTTTTTGACTGCAATGTCATTTAACGAAGGAAAAGTCTTAACGCGTGCTGGGCCATCGCACCCTTGTCAGTTGGAACTATTCAATCGTTTTACAATGACTTCTGATAACGTGTTTGCATTTCCATGCACATGCACAGCCTATTTAGACGCATGGTGTTCTCGCCGACGGCACTTTGGTTTCCCCTCTCGAGACGTTATACAGCATATTACAGAACTGGACGCCCACGTAGTTCCTGTCGGGTACAAGGGTTCAGAGAGCCAGGATTTACACTGGAGGATATGTTTCACTTTGGCCGAAATACATCTAATTCAGTCATTCAACGAAACCCAAATAAAAGTGTACGTAGCGCTGAAAATGCTTGCAAAAGCAGCCATAAAAACAATTTGCCCTGATATGACATCGTATGTTGTGAAAAACATCGTCCTTTGGCTAGTGGAGAACACACATCGTCGATTTTTCGTCGTTGAAAACCTGACAAAGCTGTTACTAACTTCAATTTCTTTTTTAAGGAATTGTATTGAGGCAAGGTATATCCCAAACTATATGATTCCTAAGAGAAATTTGATCGCGGGCAAGATGTTACATGGCATGAAATTAAACTTGCAGAGACAGTTGAATTGTCTGTTGGAAGAAGGAGGAGCGATGATGCTGAGATGTGACAAATTGAAACAGGAAATGACAGTTATCTATAGGAATCCGGAATTGTCAAAAAGAATGTACGAAGAGAGACAGGCACACGATTTATTAATGTCGTCTGTGCAAATAAATACAGACCTTTTGTTAGACTGTATTCTGAAGGGCCATAGTTGGAAGGAGTGTCTCAAAATTACCATGAAAGGGGCGTTTTCCAATTGTGTAATCCCGGCAAAAGAAACAAAAACGATCATACAATCTGCCAACCATCTGCTTACAGAAGATCCAGAGTATGGTAGGACAGTATGTCAGATGATGCTTAACCATCCAAATTATCTCAATATACAGCAAAGTTTACTCACCTCTGTAAACTTAAGAGAAGTCTTCACCAACATTTTTAGAAATACGTTTAACGAAGATGGAGGTGAAAATGTGTGCCAAAAACTTATGATTATGCTCCCGGACCTAATTCAAAAGACAGCTGGAAAATGGAACTTTTGGAACGCAATATATGATTGTATCAATGACGATTCTATAGATCCCATTGCAGCTGGGGTTAAGATTTTGACTAAAAACCCAGATATTTTATTGGAACTGTTGGGCATCTTTTCCGAACACCCGACGATGGTCTCTGAATTTTCGAGTTTATTTCAAAATAGCTTAGCTACTACACCTTGGTCTGAAACCGCTTTAAAAGAATGCTGGAAGATTATGGTGTCCTTTTGTAGTTTTGAAACATGCCAACATATGTCACAGAACGACACTTGGGTTAATTACATGAAACGCATATTAGGCCAGGAACTCTGAAATGATTAGGTGATAGTCGAATGTTCACGTACACGATGGAACAGTAAACGGTTCCTGATCTATTGGCCTTACGAGTCTATATTTACAATACTTGTGTTGACCTTAACTACGTAGAGTAGTAAGTAAATGATTGACATGCAGCGACGCCATCCAAATGCTTCAATATATTCTTAATTATGACTTAACCCAAAAAAGTATTTACACAGAAGTGTTTTATTTGATTTTGGCTTAGATTTAAGCTGCTCTGTAATATAATAAAAAATGCCCCCACTCCTCACCCCACCCCACCCCATCCCATGTTACTATGTTTATCACATTTCAAAATGGCCGCCATCCAAATGCTTAAATATAGCAATATATTCTGATTGTTGTATTTTGTTTTTGGTTTAGATTTAAGCTCTTCTATATTATATTAAATATTTTTTGTTTTGTTTAGGCTAAGACTCCTATTTAGCATATTTAAAGTCATTCTTCCAGAGTGCATTATGATACACCTATGATGTAAGTTCACCCATATATTTACGGAATATAGGACAGCTGGCTACAAGTTGCCCACACCCATACAGACTCATACAGGCCATACTAATGTAACACGTAAGAGTGTTCAGAACATAGAGGACGGTGGCTCAAATTACCCACACCCATACAGATACAGGCCATTACCTTTTATGTTACATGTACGGATATACCCCGTGTATCGTACGGAACACAGAAGTAGTGTCTTCAAAGTCACACAGACAGCCAAACATGTCATGTTAACATGTAAGAATGCCTACGTATTGCACGAAACATAGAGGCAGAAAGCTTCAAGTTGCCTATACCTACGTATGGTACCGAACGTTGAGGCAGTGTGCGTCAAGTTACCCACACTCCTTCAAATACTGGTCATATCTGTCTTTTTACACGAAAACATATACCCACATATTGTTCAAAGGAACATATTGACAGTGGGATTCAAGTTTCCCTAACTCAAACAGATATATACCATACCTATCAGTTAACACATATGCATATACCCACATACACTAGTCAAAATTGCTAACCGATCACTTGTTATTTTCTTATTTATTTGTCTCAGAAAAAAAATAATATATGTGAAATTGGAAATAAATGTATTGAAAAATGTTCTATAAGTAATCACATCAGTAAAGCAAAGTATTTTATGAATTTCAAAGAAGTTTATTTTATCGAAATTCATAGATACCAGTAATTTCAAAATTTACAAAAATCAATATCGCGTATGACCGCCGTTTGCGCGTACAACAGCTAAACAGCGTTGTCGCATGGAATTTATGTAGTTATGTAGAAAACGCTGAGGTATGTTATTCCAAACATTGACTATGTCCCTTGTGAGGTCAGCAATATGTTGTTGCCTTGGTAACTGTCGCACACGACGGTCGATTTCGTCCCACACATGTTCGATTGGATTTAAATCCGGACTACATGGCGGCCACTCCATTGTTCGAATGTTGTTGCCCTGAAGTAGCTGACGGGTAGTTCTTGCAGTATGGCAAGGTGCATTGTCTTGCATGAATGTCATCCCACGGTTAGCGCGAATATGGGGAATAAGCGTTGGTCGAAGTATTTGTTGCTGGTATTGGTCTGCGTTCAGGTTTCCTCGAACAACCACCATATCAGTTTTAGTGTGCAAACTAATACCTCCCCAAACCATCACTGACCCTCCTCCAAAATGAGATCTTTCGTTGACGCAATTATCCGAATATCGTTCCCCAAGTCGTCGATAAATTCGCTCTCTACCGTCGGACTTCTGAAGATTAAATCTGGACTCATCTGTAAAGGCGACATTTGCCCAGTCTGCTCTGGTGAACCTCAAATGCCTTCTGGCCCACTGAAGACGAATTCGCCGGTGTCTTCCAGTCAATACTAATCCCACAAAAGGTCTTCTCGCTCTCAATCCCATGATCCGTAGTCGATTTCGTACTGTTTGATCACTCACGTTTCTATTATGGACGCCTATTAAACGTCTGGCAGTATCAGTCGCTGTTATTCTTCTATTACGAAGGTGTGTTACAAGGATGTAGCGATCTTGACGCTGCGTTGTCACACGTCTTTTTGGCCTTCGGTGAAGGTCATCAACACTTCCGGTGCGATTGTACTTGAGCCAAAGGTCGTGAATTGTTGAAAAACTTCTGTTGACTGTTCTGGCTACCTATACATATAAAACAACTCATGCTTGCGACTTTTTCAGAAATAATGAACATGGTTAGACAGAATCATGTACGAACGAACAAACGAAGAGACGGACGGACGGACGGACAGACAAGTAAACTTATGAATAAACTAACCTGCCGGAAGGATGAGGAATATTATAATACACAATACTGGACTTGAAAAAGAGAAAATAAAACGTAGAAAATCGATTAAATAAATTAATAAAAATGAACAAATTACGCAATGTCCTTTACCTGCCGAATCGAAGTACCAGCAATAATCATACCGACGGCCCGTCCACGCTCTTCCGTTGTCATGCGACGCATTTTTTGGACAATTCTCGCCGGGCGCAGCCCGGCGTCGAAGTTGTCCACTAGTAATCACTTTTTCGGTTATGGCGGCGATTACCGTAAAAAGTCAAAAAAATCCACAAAGTAAACTTTCGCGAAAGTCGTGAAAACAATACGGACGAACAAAGCTCGACAAACGAGCCACAGAGCTTCGCGACAAACGAGCGCGAAGCCCCGAAATCAAACAACACACATTTATATTATCGCTAAGCTTCGCGCAGCGAAGCCCCAAATTATTCATATTTACGACATTATGTCGACCGCGTGAGGCGAGTATGAGGCGAGATCGAGGGCGAGTATGTAAACATGACGTCAACGGTCATGTGCATGAACATGTGCTAATTGCTTTTGGTCTACAATGTTTGCCAGTCTGGCAATGGGGAAGGGGATGTGGGTATTTTCAGATACACATCTGTGACAGTTTTCTTACCTAATTAATGCATTATAAAATGGAATAAAAAGTCCGGAGGATCATGCCTGCACGCCCTCAACCATAGGCCTATGCTGTCATTTGGGCCGAGCTATGTTACTGTACATGTACTCAGTATTCCGGAGTAAACTTATGTTGTTCATGATAAATTAATAATTACAAAATATTGAGCTTCGCCCGAAGGGAAGCCGCGAACATTAAATAAAACAATAATATTTTGGTAAGCTTCGCGAAGCGAAGCCCACAGGCCATGATTCGTCATGTTCTTCAATTTCGTAGCTGACCTTAGTGACATTTTCAATTCGCACGAAGCGAGACCCCGAACATTAAACAAATGCATAGATCACATACTGAAATAAGCTTCGAGAAGGGGAGCCCCATATCGCTTACAAATTCATATGTTATAACAATTTTATGACATTGTGGTAAACATGGTGAAGTGGTGCTGTAAACGCCAAAACAATGCCGGGCGCAGCGAGGTGTATAACAATTTAACAAGATGTGTGTATCTCACAAAAGGTTTAATTATTTACAGTTGTAGTCACCGTCATCCAAACACACACAAGATGATTGCGAGAGCAAACGAGAGTCTGGTCTCAATTTCATTAAAATGTTTAAAGGCATATTTTAAATACCGCTTCATAATTTATAAAGGGACTGGCGTGGCCCTATAGACCACCGCTGAACTTGAAATCCGCTGAACCCGGGGTAAAGTCTACTGAGTTTCGTCTTTGTGTTCTTCAGCAAGACGCCTTTCATTAGCCTCGTCCGTCGGATGGGGACGTAAATTGGGAGGTTTTGTATATTGAAGTCTATCCTCCAAGCACGTTAGTTTAAAGAACAATATATAAGAATATATTCGTTATAGTATGTCAGGTTCCAGATTCCTGTGTGTGATCGCCTCTCTCGAATAACGAATACTGTGTTGACGAGTCATTAAACAACATTCAGTTCATACCTTACAGATTGAATTGGCTTATCCCCGAATAACAAGGCCGAACCAAAGGCTATCATCCCACCCAAAACCAACTACAAGCAATGTTAGCCTATGATTGTCAGATTTTAAGGGCCTCGCACAGGGTCATTATCATAGGATTTAGCGATTAAATGTTTTCAGAATTCACTAGAATTCACATTATGTCATGTAGAAAACAAAGAAACTTCGGTAAGAGTAAGGGTATGGGCCTATACACGTATCATTCCACTCTCTCAGGGGCGGCTCTAAATAATCTATAATGTTTTGATGAGCCGTTAATGGCATTCATATTAAATTCTCTGATAATGATATGCATATTGAATATGACCACTCAAAATTAAATTATTAAAACATGAAAATAAAAAAACACTTTAATTTGAAATGAAACAACAGGCCTAGATATATCATATATTTAAATAAAAATTGACAACATATATCAATCATTCATCCAGTTTTATTAAACCAATATAAATAATATGAACTCTCCTTCTCCCCTGGCTTGACCCCCGAAATATTAATATTATGTTCAGAATTGTCCAACATTTTTTCCAGCAGCTGTGCTGCAATTTCTTGTTTATTTAATTTTTAGTAAGTTTTTGTTTGGGATTGAAACGATAAACAATTCCGAGAACACAAACACATGTTCAAATCTTACCTCGTGCAGCACGGGAGAATAATGCGATTTCGCGCCAAAATAAGCCACGAGACCGGAAGTGCGGATTTTGAAGTTACAAAGTGTATTGATTGTTTTGTTTGCTGTTCATATTTATTTGTATGAAATATCAACTCAAAATATACAATATTTGATATAATATTCCAAATAATGAAATGACCGGTTAGCAATTTTGACCAGTGTATATGTATGTTCCGTAGCTATTAATACATACTTGAATTGTAAACACGTTTTCCAAGGAGAGGAACTTTATAAGTTTTCTTTCGTTCTAATCCTTTACTTCATATACTGCTAAATGAAATAAAATAAGGGTTGACAATAGGGCTACCGCCTAGAAACGGTCAGTGGCAAAAAAGGGCGCTGGGGGTTTAAACCAGCGATGTTTTCATTATTATTATATTGATAACGCTATTTTCGTGCGTTCTTTTATTTGCGGATTGGTCATAGTTCTTACAGAAGTTCAAAATAACAAAAATAGATATAAATGCAGCCATGTTACATGTGAGTAAAGCAATGCTGTATTATCATCATTGTGTAGACACATCACGACATTGTAGAATTTATAGATTAACAGCTATGTTGGTGGAGCATCTGGACGTCTACATCACTTTATCGTATTTGTGTTGTGTCATATATTTATATTCTTAACCTTGTTAGAATATTGTCTCAATAAGTATATATAACAGTATATGTAAAGTTCACATATGATTCATGAACTACATTTAGTATTGAGATTTAAAACTAAAAAGTGAATACATTCTTTAAGAAATCCCTGATTTTTATACGAGCGCAAATATTTATATAAAGTCCAATATTTTTCTCTTGTTTTAGTTTTTCTTTATATTGAATCAGCTTTGGAGTGACAAACTTATCTTTACATCAATATAGTATTAAGCTATTATAGTACAAGTGTATACGCATTGGTTCTCATTTGACATATAATTAAAAGTAGATATACACATCGAACAGGAAAAGTAGCTTTCACAGAACACAATCAACCAAAACAATTTAACGCACATATGCTTATTTCGTTTCATGTCTATCTCATATACAATGATACGATTATAGCATGTTTTGTACTTTGTGTTGTTTATACATAGGTCGGTCAATAAGTAATAGATAAATTCGATATGTTTAAATTAACCAACGAGATGATACCATACTCTATTTGTTTTGTAGCATGTTCATTTCATGTCCATTTCCTGTACTTGCTATACGCTAACTTCCAGTAACTGGTAGTTAGAGTACACCATTTATTCTGACAGGTGTTATTTTCAAATAAACTATTTACACCTTTGAAAATACAAAGGGAATTTCAGTGACCATGCCACAACTATTTATTACTAATGTTAAACTTGTTATGAAATGCAATTTGTATTTAGTATCTTGTATAAAAGAGTATGATAATGGACCCTTGGAAACAGCCGAGCACGACACATATGAAATATTGCAGTCTCGGTTTGATTGAGACTGTTCATGAGCGGTAGTGAAATTATGCTAGCTACCGCTCACGCCCTCTAGCCCCGGGTTGAGCAGAACTCAATATTCATAAAATCAATAGTACAAAAGTGTAACCATCCCGAAGATGGCATGCATATGGCGGTGGACATGGAGTTTACTACTTCCCCATGTCGTACGGCGTATGGTCCCAGTATCTAATAAAATTAAATGCCCCGAAGAGCGAAATAAACATAATGGGATTTAGTAGGGAGCAGCGGTTATGAAGCCTGCGTATCACAAGTAACAGCCAAAAGACTAAATTAAAAAGAGACAACATATCCTATGAGTGGTGAAACAATACCCAGAGCCTTTTATCGGTCGGAGTAGTGGAACCACCGAATCAAAAATTAAGTAAGAAATCAAAAGAAATTGAAAATGTACCACCGATAGCTAAATATAAGCATCGGGCTCAGCGATCTCTAAAGATCGAATGAATAACAGTACTGATTGCAAGCGCGGGGAGACGTTTTACTGCCGCCACACTGCGTTTCAACCTATGTACATGTATATAACATTGCATGTGTATAAACAATCCTTTGTAAGAAACTGAATTAAACGTTTTACATCCATGCAGGAAGAACCTGAAAGGGAGTAAAATAAATTGTTTTCCATTAGTTTGTTTTATTCTGTTTCCGACTTTAATGATGACTTATGAATGAGCAATCATCTTTTATTGGATCATTAATAAAGAAACTGGTTGACACACCCAAGACTCCTTAAAGACACACCGATATGGGTGACACATGTTCTAGCAAAATTGACATTGCCTGACGAAAATGAGACATTTGAAGAATTTCAAACCAATTTCATTTACCATTCATAATAAAGCTGTAAATGTAGATTAAACAAAAGTTATTGGTCATAAAAATATATAATAAAAAGAAAAAAAAATGCATTTTTAAAAGCACAATATTGTTTTTTTTCTACATTGACAGATGCAATTGTAGCATTTCTCAATGTTCTGTCCACCGAACCTAAATATGTCCTGTACTTTGTATAATGCCCACAATTGTTTTCTGAAAACTCGGCCATGATAGCTGTCAAAATAAAATATTCCTTTTGCACTGGCACTATTAGCATATGAATGAAAGTAAGTATAAAAGTCGAAAAGGAAACAGAAAACAACCATAAGCTGTAAAATCGTAAATATGAAAATAGGGAAGTCCATTTAACTTAAGAAGGTAATCAACACTATGTCATAGACTTGGATTTATGTCATCGCAAAGAAAACATGTTAATACATCATTTTGCGATACATTTATCGCTTATCGTACTTTATAAACACGTTTGTTGGTAACGTTTGTTAAATAAATAAAACGTATAAACTCTGTTTTGATTTCACGTTCATTTTGCTTGAGAAAGAAATCCAATAGGTGAGGCTGAAACCCCCCTTTTGGTACGCAGTATTCAGGGCGTTTTAGGCGGTATTCAGTACACACGAGCCTGGTACGCAGTACTCGCATAACACACTATTTAGTATTTAGTACTCATAAAATGTATTTTTAAAACCTAATTTGTACAAAAAAACATAAAATGTAAATAAAGGTCTAATTTTGATAATCGGGCCTTCATTCATCTAGCAGATCCCGGTTATTAGGTGTTTTAGGTCATCAATCGAATTAGAGTTATTGCCCTTTGTAATTTTATACTTAGAATTTGTGTCCGGAGCTAAATAGTATTCAGTACTCGGTCTCTAAGGGGGGGGGGGGGAGTGGGGGTTACACCCTCATAGGTGATAGGTGATATAATAAGTAATAGGCGGATCGCTATATTTTTAAAAGCTTGCACGGTTGAAGTATGGATTATGATAGAAATAAACTTACGACGCTGCTGGTTTGTTTATGTATCATTTACAATCAGAAAAGTTGAATGAATGTATATTGAAACTGTGCCCATTATTTTATCACTTTATAAGAGGCAAATAATGCGTGTAGAAGTTAATAACACGCATGCTTTCTCAAAGCGGGAAATTGCTTTTTTCCGGCCGTTTTAAAAGGTCTCGTCTTTTAGAACATATAATTTGTTTATCCCAAGAGTGACTTCCCTCAATAATTATTAAAGGAATCTTATGTGGCAAACATGTTACAGCGATAAAATGTGGCACACCTTTTTATATTGTCCAGGAGCTGACTTAGTAATTATTATAAAAATTTAAAACTGGAGACGAAATATAGTTGCAAATTACATTTTCCCCAAATAGTTCCTGTCTGAATGTAAAGCGCCTAATAATACAGCGTTCAGTAAATGTCGGTAAATCGGAACCAGGTCGGATGAAAATCAACTAACACGACTATGACACTATACTTATTAGTTTAGCGTAGTGTTATTGAAAGCTATCGATTAACCGGTCTACCAAAAACTTGACTTCAAACATTGTCATCTAAACCCGGACAAAAAATACTGGCTGTCTTCGGATTTGTATTTCAATTGCATGGTGTGAATTACAAATCATCCTTGGACACGAATTATTGCTCATTTCATTCTTGATGCTGCTGAACTTGTATATCTGTAAACAATGGTTTTGATTTTGTTATGAATATATCAGCTATATCTTGCCGCCTGAGTACCCCCAAAAGTCCTTTGTTTTCTGGATTTCATGGACAGATTTATATACCTCCCCCTTCTCAATTTTATTGAACAGCAATGCAAACGGAAGTGTCTGCACCAATTTATGAAATATTAACCACTACTCACACACTTACTCATTGAATTGATGCAACCAGTTACAGGTAACTGGTGAATAATCGATTCCTAACCGTGTGTCCTCGGTAGCTCTGTGGATAAAGTGCTGTTCCGGTAAACCAGAGACCTTGGGTTCGAGTTCCGGTTGAGGCCCGACCTTTTCACCACCTGTAATATTTGGGCTCGTCCTGAATAATCCTGAGAAACTAGTTCTCCTGTATAATTAGAAATTCAGGGACGAATTCCTGTCTGGTGGTGAATCGCAAAACTTCACAGGGCTAGACAAATGTACATCTGGATCGGGGCTTGAACCCGGGACCTTCGGACTACCGTTTGGTTGCTCTACCGACTGAGCTAACCGGCAGGATCATGACTGAGTAGACACCGAGAAACATGCAAATGAGTCTCTAATTCCAGTTTGTACGGGGAGTATATCACGGTTCATATATATCTAACAGGGTAGCATTGTCCTACCGGTACGCTCTGTCGGTAGAGCAACGAAGCGGTAGTCCGAAGGTCACGGGTTCGAGCTCTGGTCCAGCTGCACGTTTGTTTAGACATGTGACACACCGTTGTGAAAGTAACCGTAATAAAATCGGATAACTTCATTAAAATAGATGGTCATTTTGCAACGCAAACCCCGGGTCTAGCTTCTCTTTTAAATGGATGGTACAGTACTTTTTCCTATTGAGCCGTCTGTGATTATATTTAATTCACAGGTAACGTTGTAATAACTGGCGTGATAGAAAGTAATCGTACTGATGTGCAAATACCGTCAATAAGTCGGAAAATGCAATAAAATAGTGCGTTAAATTAGTCATTTGCATAGAGAGGTACTCCTCTAACCCCTGACCTCGAAATCCCGAGCTGAACTTTAGCCCTAGTTCGTAATGTCGAAATAGTAAATAGTGCCTATAATACAAACATCTAAATCATGTGTAAACTAATATGAATAAGGCACTGCCTCATAGCGAGCTCAACTCCTTAAAAAACACTGGAATGCAAATAAAAACAATCATCAGCACATTATGTTTATTAGAGCCACCTAATTGAGAGGTGAAGAATACAAAATAATCCTGGAACTCTGCCATGCTACAAATAACTGATCGTTGGCCACAACTGATTGCTTGGTACATCACTTATTCAAACTCTTGTATCAATCAACCACAGATAACGGCGCCTCATTAATGGTACATCCAGTCCTTTTTAGTTTGGTTGTAAGTTGATTTTCAAGCCATCTGTTGCAGGTTATTAATGCTGAGTTCTACATAAAGCAGAACGCAGTCATAAACAACCACAAACAATGGAAGACTGATGTATTCTATATTCTTTTCTTGGACATTCTTGAACATTCAAGACATCTAGACATGCAGCTTAATTAAGGCAGAAATGGCACTGAAAAATATAAAAGGTATTAAATACAACACAAAAACAAGAGGCCCAAGAGGGCCTGTAGATGCTCTACTTGTATGATGTGATTCAAAAACATAAACATGATAGAGGCCAACCCAAGAAACATGTTTCCTATATTAAACTCTATGTAAACTTTGGGTTATCGTGGCGGCCATTTTGAATATTTGATGACAACGAAAAACACAAACTTGATAGAGGCCAACAACAGGAACATGCATATGATATTTAACTAGAATGGAATAAGTGGTAATATGTTGTTTGATAAATGTCCTTAAATTTGACCTAAATTTAGCCATGGTGGCCATTATTGACGACTGGAGGCCCAAAAAATGCAAATCTGAGGGGGACTAACCCAAAGATCATTGTGATTAAGTTTCATCAAAATCCTCAAAGCAGTTTCAGAGAAGATGTCATTTTTAACGTTTTCCTATATAACTCTATGTAAACTTTTGGTCGCAGCAGCGGCCATTTCGATTATTTGACGATAACGAAAAACAAAATTTTAATAGAGGCTAACCCAAGGAACATGTATATGATATTTCACAAGAATGGAATAAGTGGTTTCGGAGATGTCGTTTGAAATTTGACCTACTAGTAGTTTTAGCCATGGCGGCCATCTTGGGTCACCGTGGCAGCCATTTTGATTATTCTACGATAACGAAAAACATAAACTTAATAGAGGCCAACCCAAGGAACATGTATATGACATTTCAGAAGAATGGAATCAGTGGTTTTTGAGGAGATGTCGTTTGAAATTTACTTAAACTTGACCTAGTTTTAGCCATGGCGGCCAATCTTGGATGACTGGCGGCCGCGAAAAAACAATCTGAAAGAGACTATCCCAAATATCATTATGCTTAAGTTTCATCAAAATCTTTCAAGCGGTTTCAGAGAAGATGTATATTTAAACCTTTTCTTATATAACTCTATGTAAACTTTGGATGGCCGTGGCAGCTATTTTGATTATTTGACGATAACGAAAAACACAAACTTGATAGAGGCTAACCCAAGGAACATGTATATGATATTTCACAAGAATGGAATAAGTGGTTTTGGAGGACATGTCGTTTGAAATTTACTTAAATTTGACCTAGTTTTAGCTATGGCGGCCATCTTGGATGACTGGCGGCCGTGAAAAACATAAATCTGAGAGGAAGTATCCCAAATATCATTGTGCTTAAGTTTCATCAAAATCTTTCAGGCTGTTTCAGAGAAGATGTAATTTTTAACCTTTTCCTATATAACTCTATGTAAACTTTGGGTCGCCGTGGAGGCCATTTTGATTATTTGACGATAACGAAAAACACAAACTTGATAGAGGTTAACCCAAGGAACATGTATATGATATTTCACAAGAATGGAATAAGTGGTTTTGGAAAAGATGTTGTTTGAAATTTCCTTAAATTTGATCTAGTTTTAGCCATGGCGGCCATCTTGGATGACTGGCGGCCGCGAAAAACACAAATCTGAGAGGGACTATCCCAAATATTATTGTGATTAAGTTTCATCAAAATCCTTCAAGCGGTTTCAGAGAAGATGTAAATTTAAACCTTTCCTTATATAACTCTATGTAAACTGTGGGTCGCCGTGGCAGCCATTTTGATTATTTGACGATAACGAAAAACACAAACTTGATAGAGGCTAACCCAAGGAACATGTATATGATATTTCACAAGAATGGAATAAGTGGTTTTGGAGGAGATGTCGTTTGAAATTTCCTTAAATTTGATCTAGTTTTAGCCATGGCGGCCATCTTGGATGACTGGCGGCTGCGAAAAACACAAATCTGAGAGGGACTATCCCAAATATTATTGTGATTAAGTTTCATCAAAATCTTTCAAGCGGTTTCAGAGAAGATGTCATTTTTAACCTTTTCCGATATAACTATGTAAATTTTGGTCGCTGTGGCGACCATTTTGATTATTCGACGATAACGAAAAACAAAAACTTGATAGAGGCAAACCCATGGAACATGTATATGATATTTCAGTAGAATGGAATAAGTGGTTTCGGAGGAGATGTCGTTTGAAATTTTTCTTAAATTTGACATAGTTTTAACCATGATGGCCATCTTGGATGACTGGCGGCCGCGAAAAACATAAATCTGAGAGGGGCCCTCCCAAGTAACATTGTGATGAAGTTTCATTAAAATCCTTCAAGCGGTTTCAGAGGAGATGTTGATTTTATAAAATTGCTGACGGACAGACAGACGAAAAGTGATCGCATAAGCCCTCCTGGCCAGTAGAGCTAAAAACAACGTATATAATCGATTCAGTAACCGCGACTGATAGCATTTGTCTTAAAACGTCTTAATTTTTTAAACGATTGCGACACAGCATGGTGGTAGACTTATAATCCAGAGATCTTACTTGGTTTAAACATATTTTATTTCTCATTATTATTACAGCATTGAATCTGTACACAATAGCAGAAAAAGGATTAGAACGAAAGTAAAATACTTATGTTCTTCTCCTAGAGATCTTACTTGCACCACTGGGTGTTTCAATGTGCCCATGCAGAAGACGTTTAATTTCTTAACTTTGTATTTTTGATGTTGACATACATGTAAACAGTTTAACTGTTTGAATGGTGTGTTATGTTTACGTCATTTTAGCACATGTTAGGCTATATAAAATTTATGATGGTCTAAATTTTTTGTTTAGAGGCAGGCCAATTTATTTTTCTTGAGTAGAACCAGTACTTTTTACCTCTTGCCATCTGTGATAAGCGACTCTTTCTCACTTGACAAGTCAAGCTCACAGTGGGATTCCATAGATGCCACATTTTCCAGCATCACATCAGGGAGATTGGACTTCCAAGTCAGGGAGATTTACGTAACGCCATGGAACCATCGCATTTTTTCAAATAATGAATACAATTGCTAATTTTATTTTGTATTTCATTATCTATATAATATATACAATAGATGAAAACAAATAACAGTACCAGTATATGCATTATGCCATAATGAATTAATTGCTAGATTATCATCCCCGTCCGCCCCCATTTTTTTTATGCCTGGCTTTTACACCGATTTTCACTGTTTTGAGAGCCGCGTTATAAACCTGTCCTCTGAAACCCGGAAACGTAATAACCGGTGTTGAGGTACACAATTTCTTCACAAAACGACGTAAAATTGGCAAATTAAATGGGAAAAAACTGGTGTTTGTTATCATTAAAATGTATTGCAATTATGAAAGACTGGTTAAGTTGTAATATTGTGGAGGATAAAACATTTTTAATAGACATCTTTACCAAATGCATCGATCAAAATGTGCTGATTTCGGCAAAATCCTTCTCAGTATAACCGGCCATATTTCAATAAATCTTGTCGTGTGCCGCATCAATCGGAACTGCCTCAACCATTTTTTTTTTTTTTTTTTCCAATGATGATCTACGGAAATGAGCGAGTTTGCACGATTGGTGCCGCATGTCGCTAGATGCAATTTCATTGGTTGTTTGCACGATCATAACCCCGTCCTGATCGATTATACACGCGACAGCTGTTTGACATGGGCTAATCACATGCTGTGTATTGCAAATTACCGCAAATTACAGACAATTAACCGATTTCCGGGAGGTTTTGAACGGTTTCCGTGTGATCGGTAAATCAAAGGCAAATCCGTTAGTCTACCGGAGAATGCGGGAGATTTTGCATGTATGGGATATATATGTATTTTGGGTGTTCTGGCCCAAAGCTCTCGCTCTGCTCGAGTTAGAGCCAGAAACACCCAAAATACATATATATAAGTAAATCACCATGAAATGGTGATTTTACTTGATTTATTAAAACTTTTTTAAAATAGGGGTAGTGAAGATTGCAAGTTTATTTTTTTTTATAAGTTATCAAAATTACAACATATTTTTTTGTAATAAAATATGGTTAAACATCAATACGTCTAAATTTTAAGCACTCAGCATTATAATCTTTAAATTTCCAATAACGTGTCATTATTCTGACTGAAACTCCACCACAATCAGCACAAATTTTATTTTTTGCTCTTGTGCCTTTTTTACATATTGAGCACGGCAACACATGACTTGTTTTTAATCTATACTAAGTCTTATGCAAACTGCAATAATTAGAATCTTTTGTAGTTTTATTTTTACACGGATCGTGTAATCCAATTTTAAGAAATTTGCAAACATTAATTTCCATTGTTTCTTTTTGATATATTTTTTTATATTAAATAAAAAAAATAATATAAGTATATCAAAAAGAAATAATGAAGACTGAAGAGATTATAGAAAATTTAATACGCCTGTTTGATACAGGTGTAATAGATAAGCAAACACTATCTAACGGTATAAATGCATTGAAAGAAATTCCAAAGGAAACTCCAAAAGAGGTATAATCTCAAACATTAGAAAATTTACTCAAGAGACGACGTGCTAAGAAACAACGTAAACGAGAAAAGCAGAAATATGATAAATTACAAGATGAGCAAAATCAGAAATATGCTAAATCACGAGACAATGTTATAAATGAATTGAAAGAGCTTAATGATAGAAAATCTAAAGAAGAATTAAAACTGGTTGACAAACCAATGTGTGGCTATTTTAAAGCATACGAAATATCTGCCGAGAAATACAAAGACCCTCAAAAACTATTTCGTGATAAAAAATCTATTATTACAAAACAAATAAGCAAAGAGCTGACAAAGATGAATGGATTAAAGTTTCAATTAGGTCTCACTGTAAATTTATTCAAAGATGATGGTGATACCAAAAAATACACCACAGCAGTATTACATAGTGAACAAAATGCAATTTTAACCTCTGAAAAAATAGATGAGTTTTACGATGAATCATCTGCAAATATACAAGAGAGCCTTGAAAGATTTACAAACACAGCATCTGGATTGGAGATTGATCACTGTGTTACGTTTTACTTAAATTTTGCAAAGTATGAACCATTAAAAGGTTCTTCATATATTCCTCTACCTAAAGCAGTAGCTGATAAGAAAGCAATTATAAATGTGAAAAACAATGATGGGAAATGTTTATTCCATGCAATAAATTCTGCTTTAAATCCAGCTGCAGATCATACATACAGATTATCAAAGTATCCTAGTATAGAGTTTTTGAAGAAAGATAACATTGACTTTCCCACTCCAATTTCTCAAATAACCAAAGTAGAAAAACAAAATAATCTTGCTATTAATGTTTATGGATATACCATAACAGGAAAAAATAAAAAGGTATCTGTTTTTCCATATAAAATATCAGAACAACCAAAAGATATTGAACGAATTAATTTGATCTTAATATCTGAAGACACTGAGGTTGAATCAGAGAACGAAGACGATCCAAATAATGAAGAAGGAATTATAGATGACAACTATAACCCTGATGATTATCCCAACGAACCAAAAACAATAACAACAAAATATCACTATTGCTGGATTAAAAATTTAAATAGATTACTTTACGATCAAAACAAACATCATGGTAAAACTTACTTCTGCGATCGTTGCCTTCACGGCTTTTCTGGGAAAGGACTACTTACCAAACACAAAGAAGACTGTGATGGTATCAACAAAAATTCTTGCAGAATAGAAATGCCAAAAGAAGGTAAAAATACTGTAAAATTTAAAAATCATCAAAATCAGATGCCTGTGCCTTATGCAATATATGCTGATTTTGAGAGTATAATCAAACCAGAATCAATTAAATTTGGAAAGAAATCTGAAATCACAAGTGTGCACGAAGCTTGTGGATTTGGATATCAAGTTGTCAGATATGATGGTAAAACAGAAGAACCTGTTATTTACAGAGGTGAAGATGTTGTTGAAAAGTTTTTAAATCACTTAGAATGTGAAAAGAGCAACATTAATAAAATATTTGCTCACCCAAAACCCTTAATTATGACACAACAAAATGAGGAAGATTATGAAAAAGCAACACACTGCTGGATATGCGAAAATGAAATAGGTAGGAAATGTGGCAAAAACTGTAAAGTAAGAGATCACTGTCATTTTACAGGAGAATACAGAGGTGCAGCACATAAAAACTGCAACCTAAAACTAAAAATAAAACCAAATAAAACAATCATCCCTGTTGTATTTCACAACCTCAAAGGATATGATAGTCATCTTATAATGCAAAAAATACATAAAATGACAGGTAATATTACATGCATTCCAAACAACGCTGAAAAGTATATTTCATTTAGATTCTTGGATAGCTTTCAGTTTATGGGTTCGTCTCTGGAAAAATTGGTTAAAGCAACAGACAAATCTGATTTCAAAATTACCAAAAATCAGTTTGGAGAACAAACAGATTTACTTTTACGAAAAGGTGTTTATCCATACGAATATATGGACAGTATGGAAAGATTTAAGGAAACGCAATTACCGCCTATAGAAAAGTTTTACAGTAGTCTTTCAGATGAAAGTATAAGTTCCAAAGATTACGAATACGCTCAAAAAATATGGAAAGAGTTTAACTGTAAAACTCGTGGAGACTATCATGATTTATATCTAAAAACAGATGTAACTCTGTTAGCAGATGTGTTTCAAACTTTTAGAAAAACATGTATGAGTGCATACAAACTTGATGCTTTACATTACTATACAGCACCTGGATTATCTTGGGATGCTTTACTTAAACATTCAAAAATAGAATTGGAACTTTTGACAGACATTGACATGCACTTGTTTCTAGAAAAAGGAATGCATGGTGGAATTAGTAATGTATCAAAACGATATGCCAAAGCAAACAATCCACATGTAGTTGATTATAACCCTAACAAGGAAAACAACTTTTTAATGTATTATGATGCCTGTAACCTCTATGGTTGGGCAATGAGTCAACCACTTCCATATTCTGGCTTCAAGTGGGTGGAATCAGAAACCTTGCCAGAGCCAAAAGAAGGAAAAGGATATTTTGCAGAAGTTGATTTGGAATATCCTAAAGAACTTCATGAAGCTCACAATGACTATCCGCTTGCACCGGAAAGATTAGCAGTGAAAAAAGAATGGTTGTCTGAATACCAAACAGATCTGTTAGAAAATAATAGCATGATAAATACAGAACAACTAGTCCCTAATCTTATGGACAAAGAAAAATATGTGATACATCACAAAAACCTGCAACTGTATTTATCTTTAGGCATGAAACTAAAGAAAATACACAGAGTATTAGAATTTAATGAAAAATCATGATGGCATCATACATAAACCTAAATACAGAACTTAGGAAAAAAGCTAAATCACAATTTGAAAAAGATTTTTACAAACTTATGAACAACTCTGTGTTTGGCAAGACAATGGAAAATTTACGCAAGCGGACAGATATAAAACTAGTCAGAACTGACGGCTCTGAAAATGAAAAAATAAGAAAAATAATAGCCAAACCCAACTTTAACAGGCGTATAAAATTTTCAGATGAATTATCAGCAGTACATGTAAACAAAACAAAATTAACATTAAACAAACCAATCTATGTTGGGATGTCAGTATTGGATTTATCAAAGTACCATATGTATGATTGGTATTATAATACTTTGAAAAAAAGGTACGGAGATAACTGTACTTTATTATACACAGATACTGACAGCTTGCTTGTAGACATCAGAACAGATGATGCATACAAAGACATGGCTGAAATGAAAGATGAGTATGACTTGAGTGATTATCCTCAAGATCACCCAATGCATGATGATACAAACAAAAAAGTATTGGGTAAAATGAAAGACGAATGTGCTGGTGTTGCTATAGCTGAGTATGTTGGATTAAGACCCAAGCTATATTCTATTTTGAGAGCGGATGAACAACTTATTAAAAAAGCAAAGGGTGTAAAAACTTATGGAGTCAAAAAACATATAAATTTTGAAAACTACAAGGATGCACTATTTAACAAGAAAAAATATAACCATGAAATGAATATGATGCGATCAAAAAAACATCAAATATATGGCATAACAGTAAACAAAGTTACACTATCACCATTTTACACTAAAAGATACATTCGAGAAGATGGAATTACAACTGATGCATATGGTTTCTATAAAAACTTATGAATTTGAGTATCAGCAGGAACAATAAGTAATTCTTCTTTGACAAATCCTCTTTGTGGCGCTGGTGCTTTCAAATAATAAACTCTTATACCTTGCGTCACCATATAACTTTTAATCTTGTGAATATCTACACTCCACATTGGATCAGTTGCTCTGCGTCTTCCACCTTCTTGTTCCCCGGGTTGATATAATTATCTTACACTTGCATTCATACAGATAGGATCATCTTTTAATATTTTTGTTTCAACAGGAGGAGGCTTTTTTGTCTCCGCATTTATGGCTTTAACAACTTCTGGTAATCTCTTTACCCATTCTCTATTACGTTTTTGGGAATCTATTTCCTTAGCATACTGATAGCCAAACAATCTTTCAGCTAATGTTCTGTTAAATCTTTCCACTAAAGCTTGGTCTCTGTGTATTTCTGTTCTGCCTCGTCTGATATTTACTTTATGTTTTGCCATCATCTGCGATATTGCACCCATAAATTCTCTGCCTGGATCCACTTGTAATAACTTTGGATATTTCAAATGTCGACTGTATATTTTCTCAAATGCTTTAGCAACTTCTTTACTATCCTTGGAAGTCAGTGGCTCTGCTTCTTTGTATCTACTTGCAATATCAACCACAGTCAACGCATATTTATATGTCTTGCGTCCACGACCAATCCCAAAAGTATCATGCGGTAAAAATAACAAATCAGCTTGATGCACTCCATTCTTAGTAGAAACATCAAACCTGGGTCTAACTATTTTCTTCGGCGCAGGTAAATAAATCTGCCACACAGCTTGTTTTTTTAAAAATTCTAAGGCCTTTTTTTCACTGACACCAGCCTCTTTTGCTAATTTTTTAACTGCTGTGTAACCTCTCCAAAATCCTTTTGGGCTGTAATAAATCTTTTCCATTTTTTTCTACTAAAGAATAAACTTTATATAACTATAAAGAAAAAATGGAAATCACAACTGCACAATTTGATGAACTGCTCGAAGAGCAATATCAAAATAGCACAAAGAAATGGACAGACTTGGAAATAGATAAAATATACAAAATTACAGATACGAAAATAGTAGATACTGAATATGGTCCATCCATGGTATTGACATTATTAGACAATGGTGAAGTATGGGCGCCTGATCATCTCAAAAATAAATTAGAGAAGAGTGCTAAACCACCATATTATATTCGACCACTTGGATTGAAACCATGTAAAAACAAAAAAAAAAATAGGTATCATGCATATGACTTAGTCTTTTCAAAGGTTATTTCAAAGTAAACATATTTAGTTATTTCAAAGAAGTCCAAAGTAATTATAGTTTTAAACTATTTTTTTTTTTTATGAAATCAATTTATACGCCACAAATCCAGTTGCAGCCATGCCCACCACAATAAACGTAATTTCTCTATTCTGTTGATCCGGAGATGGTGTATAAAAATCACTCAACTTGGGCTCCGGTTCCAAAAGTAAATGTTTGCCAGTTATGTAATAATACTGTTTCATAGCCTGATCCACATCATCAAAAGTCTGCTCTGCATGATGTTCTTTTTGTAGTTGTTTATTAATAAAATCTAATCTCTCTGTTCTTTTTTTATTCCACTCCACTTGTGCTGCGTTTAATTGTTCCACTGCTTTGTCATGCCTTTGTCTTTCCTCATCTGAATGACTTCCCATTTTTGAAAAGAAATAATTTGAACCGCTAAACGCTAATGCATTTGTTAATGCGCCACCGATCATCATTGCTACTGCACTTGCCATTTTTTTTTATATATATATTTTTTAAAATTATTTCATAATATCCGCAGGAATAATACCTTGCTTAATCAGCATATCTTTTGTAGCCATTGCTAATATTATATCCACAGACAGCATCCCAACATCTACCATATTAAAATCCACTTTAGGGGCTGGTCTTTTTAGTAGTTTTCTGCCAATCTCAGAATATCCAATAGTTAAAAGTGTTTCCACTCCAGCATGATACATCATATTTACAATTTGTTTTCCGTCAATACTTGCTGCCATTTTTTTTATATGATTATTTTTTTAAAATAAATTATTAAAAATCAAACCGGTCTTTTGGTGCAACATGAACAGGTTGCACAGCTACAGGCTGCGTAGCAGATTTCTTGTTATAAATATACAAACCCAACCCAGCAATGCCTAATAAAACCAGACACGGTGGAATATAATTTTTGTATACATTTATTTTGATTTTTTCTGGTTCTTCTTCACCTATTGTTATTTTTGTTATTTGATTTGCAGCATTTTGATTTGTAACATCTTGATTTGCATCCTGAAGCAAACGCTTTGCCTTTTTTGCCGCTGCTCCTTTTTTTCCAGCTTCTACTCGTTTTAGATTTTTTACTTTTTGTTGTTCAACAGGTTGTATAACAACAGGTATAACTTCACTCTCTTGGTTCTCCATTTATATTATCTATATTTTTATTTTTATTAAAATCAATATGTCTAACAGTTGTCAGTATTGCTGTAAATGGTGCTAAGCACATTCCATACCTATAATACAACTCGCAACAAGCACTTGTCAAAGCATGATTAATAAATGGGTCTTCCTCCAAATCTTCTATCAGCTTTGGTGGATTGGTTACATTAAAATATTTTGATACTCCCATCACATACAAGTTAATAAAAGAATTACCTAAAGTCTTGGTCATACTTGCCCCAAGCCTTGCTTCATATCTGCAGTAAAGTTTGTTAATTTCATCCGGTGGCATGCCATCTATGTTTGTGAGTTGTATGTCTTTACCCAAATATTGACGACTACCACCGCCAGCCACTATGGCTGATAATCTTTCTTTTTTTGTTTCTTGTTGCTTTGATTCATCTGGTTCCGTCTGTTCCGATATATTTTGTAATAGTTCTTCCGCATTCATTTTTATATTATTAATCTTATTTTTTATCTTGAAATAAATATAAAATACAAAACAACTAGCTGCGATATTCATGCAACTAGTAATTGTTAGTATTGTTAATAGCATTGTTATTAATATTGCTATTTTTTCTATTAACATTATTAATTTGCTGCAAGCATTGCTATTAACATTGCTACTTTGCTATGAGCAATGCTATTAGCAATACTATATTCATGGTCAGTATTGCTATTAACATTGCTACTTTGCTGTTAGTATTACTATTAGCAACAGTTGTAAAAAAAGGTATTATACCTGCGTGGAATAAATATATTTTGTAATAATAAAAAAATATTATATAAGAAAAAATGGATTTGAAAATAACAGACGGTGAGAATAGTGATTATAACAAAAATAAAACAGCACTGGATGTTATGACAAGAGATGACGTAAAATGTTGTATATGTGTTTCAGAAAGTGATTTTTTACAAACGTACGAAAAAGGTGCACAGGAAACGCCTGTAATTTCTGTGACAAAGGATGGCGTAGAATATTTTATATGTGAGCCAAGAGGGTATGTTTTACAAGCCCCGGAAAACATGAGTAGTGATGTTGTACCGATATTGGTTAGTGCATTGTGTGTATGGGTTATATGGGACACTCTAGTTTTTATTTTTGAAAAAATTATTCAACCCAATAACCAGTTGGTTGGTCAGTCCTCAAAATTAACTTCGAATATTTAGTCTTAGCTAAAGCTTTTCTTATTCTGGTTCTCTCCTCCAACGTCGAAATAACATCATTTTCTCTCAAACAATTTTCATAACTATCTCTGTCCTTGGTGTAAAATATACACAACCATTTTGCTTGCTCTCTCAAATCTTTCAATACAGAATTATATCTCTGTGAAATAACCCACACTGATTGTTTGGCGTGACGACCAGAGAATGCCAACTCTGATAACATATCTTTTTTCTTTGTTAATTCTTTTGTGGCTGAGCAATCGTCAATGATGTATAATGTTGGCTGGCCAGCATATTGTTTGAAAAAGAAACGCAACAGTTCTTGTAACATTTCTTTACCGTTGCTCACGGGATTGACAATTATTATTTTTTTATCTTTTGGGTTTTTCACATCTCCTATCCAGGATCTATTTTTATAAGCCTCATTCCACTCTATGGTTGGACACAATATAATTATATGTTTAAAAACTCCAACATACTCTTGTTCAAGTATGTCAAGAACAAACTCTGTTTTACCACAGCCTGTCTGACCACAGATAATGGCACTGTGTGAATATTTAGGATATTTTTGTTGCAAACTAGTATCCTGCTTCTTTAAATCTTCCATCTTCGAAATTGATTTGCGCATCTTGTATTATATATATATAAATATTTAAAGTTTGATCTGCATCTGCTTTTTTATTTATTTGTATCGTTATACCTTCACTGCCGTTTTCTATTCTTCTTCCACTGCCGTGTAATAAATTGTCCTCACATGTTCTAAGGTCAAGCCACAAAGCATATGATTTTGTCAAATAAGTCTCAAGAGAAACATTGGTAAAGTATAAGTCTCTTGCTACTATTTCTGTCTCTTTGTTTCTTTTTGATGTCAAGGCAAAATATTTGTTGATTTCATCCCAATGTTGATATGCCTTCATGCCCTGACTATACAACTGATTTGGTACTCCCTCTATTGTCATTTCAACCTTTTCAATCTTTGGGTTGTAATAGGTTTCCGTGTCTGTTCTTTCTGGGTCTTCAAACAGCATTAAAATACCTTTCATGCTCCGTTCTGGTACATTAATGTTGATGTTCCAAAGAGTATCAGATTTGTTTGCTATTATTTTTCTATGTCGCAAGATACGATCATACATAAATGACATCTTACCATTGATTTGCTGTCTTATTTGTCTGGATAATTCAACATCACTAACCGTATCAAATTCAAAGCAGATATTTTTTATTACATAAGATGCATCAGCATCACTGCTTTTAATAACTTTGTTATAATCGTTAAACGTTAATTCATATTCTAACCTATCACCAAGCCCCGCTTGATAAAATGGCATATGACTTTCTAACATTTCAAAGTCCAGTGGAATACAAAATCTATTTCCATAAGCTGCTGCTATAGCTTCATCTCCGGTGTCTGAGGAAGCATCTCCCGCGCTAACTCTATGTTTTAACATGTTTGGTTTACCAATACCTTGGTAAGCTATGTTTTGTCGTTCAGTAGGGCTTTTCCATAAATCTACATAACAATGATATATATCACTGTCATCTATTGACATGACTTCATTGCCACTTATTCTTATTGTCATTTTTTTCACAATTGTTCTACCCAGATTTTGAAATAGAGTAGCGTTGGCGTCTGTTCTGCTTTTAAGTTCTATTTCAAAGGCAAGACGAGCAGTACTTGGAACTATCACATCATTAGTACTTAGATTTGGAAATCTCACAAGCAGTTGCTGGTTTTGGTCTATTGTTGATGGATTATTAGTTATTACTACACTTGTGTGGATGCCTTTGGCACCATGAGGTTCTCTTAGTTTTCTATGAGGGCTGAGTTTGTTTCCGTAAGCCGACATTGTTTTTATTTTTTAAATATATTTTTTAAAATTAAATAAAATAAACAATGGCTGAAGGAGGATTTGATTTTGACAATCCTGCGTTCGATCCAGATGATTATGATGAATACTTTGATGATGATTTACCAATGGTGCCTAATGAGCCGGTTCAAAGAAGTCTTCTTAATCAAAGCGATCATATTGCTGAACTTAGGGGAGAGCTGGCAGAATCCACACTTGAAATATACAAGATTTTTTTTGTAAAATCCTTTTATAATGAAATAGAAAAACGATATAAGATGGCACCGGACAAAATGGATTATGACCAGTTTGCGGTCACAGGTGATGGTAAAACATTATACTGGATTGTTGGTGATGAGGGAATAAGAATAACTGCTAAGCAAGGTAATGCAACATTTCTTTCCCTTGGTTCTTTAGCAAATGAATATAACAGAATTATTGGCTCTGGGGGAACAAGGGCGATAAGACAATTTTTAAATTTGCCGGAGTATAACAGTAAAACAAAAGTATCACAACAATTTAGACAAGTATTGGAAAGCACAATAAACGATTTACCAAATAATGTGGATGTTATTCCATTACAAGATTTATCAAGTGTTGCAAATGACACAGCACAGTCAATAGAAAGTGCTCTCCATGACTGGGAGGTGATTGAGCGTCCTGATGTTTCAACACAAACAAATATAGACAAACGTGAAATGGATGGAATAGTAAAAGCAATGACAACTGTCAAGGAAGAACTTACCAATAACGTAGCAAAACTCACACAACTTGATAAAGACATAACAAGAGAAAAACAAAAGTTAGAACAAGCTAAGACTGATAATGATGAATTCCAGATAAAAAGAATTAGCGATCGCATCAAAAACCTTGAAAATGAAAGAGGTGCAAGAATGGATGTCATTAATGAAAACAGAGAAGCTTTTCGTAATCAAGTAAGCAGGATAAAAGAGACAATAAACAAAATGTTAAATGAGAATACAACTCTTGGTGAGAGGATTAAAACCTTGTTTAGGGAGCAAGGTATTACTATTGTTAGTATCCTGACTGCGTTTGGTATGATTCTTGGGGTGATAATTAATTCTATTATTCCCACATCAAGTGCTGCTCCAACTCCAACTCCAACTCCAACTCCAAAACCTGATCCATCAAGTGTAAAAGACTGGATAAAAAAACAACTACTTAATCTTGGTAAACTTCTTGCCAACCTAGCTGGTAAAGCTGCTGCAGCACTTCCAGGAGTTATTGGTGCAATAGTATCATGGCTTTTATCTGCAACAGGTAATGTTATTAATTGGCTTGGTAACAATCTATGGGCTCTGCTTGTGTTTGTTTCCGGGTTGTTATATGTGGCAGCCAAAGAGTGGTTTAAATCTCGTAAATAAGTAATGCAGCAAGACCTATTACTATGGTACCAACAATTATAGTTGTTTTGTTATCTTCGTGTTCAATCGCTATTTTTTGTATTTCTGGTGAGTTATGCTCCACAGTTTTATGTATTGATGATTTATCAAAGTCAGAATGTTCCGGTAAAAATTTCTTTGTCGTGGTGCCTTGAAAAGGTTGAATATTTTTTGGTGGCACTGGTTTTACATTTACATCATTGTTCAATCCTAATGCTTGTGCATCGGTTGCTATTACAATTTCATTATTGTAGTCTTGTATTATTCCGATTCTTAATTCCATGTCGCTCGGAGACATATACAATCCACTTCCATAGACAAAATTTACTTTACTTCTTGCATTTTTTAAGGTGTTTTCATATCTTGAAATTTGACTGGGTAAGTCGATGGGGCTATTTATTGCGTCCTCTCATTTGCTAAAAATTGTTTTTGTGCATCAAATGCTGTTCCAGTTCCAAGTATATCTGTTCTTGTTTGTGATTGTGAACCAAGAATTGCCCAGCAGTATGTTCTTATGCTGTCATTGATTCTTTCTACTCCTGCCCTTGTAAATCCAGATGAACAATCTAGTATAAAAGTAGACCAGCTGTTGTCTGCCTCAGATCCTTGTGCAATGTAATCAATGTGATATGTTTTATCACTCTCATAGACTGTAAAACTCATCGTTTTGTTGTCGTATACAGTATTTACCAAAGGATGATAACCAATATTTGTCCAGTAATTATAAATTGTTCCTAGACCATTATTATAGCTTTGTTTCTGTCTGCAGTCTGAATTTAAGTCAACATTAAACTCCTTGCATATTCTCTCGTATGCGTTTCGGTTATATGTGTTATTAAACGCATTCCAATTTGAGTCTTGCGGCATTGCTACACTCATTTCAAATAATATTCTTCTGACTTGGTAATAGACATGAAATCGAAATAACGAACCAACCAGAGTATCAGCTTTTAGATGGTTGTTGAAATCAATGCCACATCCAGTTGTTGCACACCAAATAGCAAAGTTTAACTGATTCTGCCAAAATAACATCCAATCTGTTTCCCAGCGTTGGACTATAGCATCTGATTTGACGTATGGGAGTTTGTATTTTTCAAAGACATTGGGGAATGATGCTTTAAAACCTTTACCGTCTGATGTAATGACTATGTTTTGATTTATTATATCTATCACTTTCTTGCTAAAAGAATTTGAATATTGAGCATCCGGGTTATATTTGAATTCTTTAGAAATCATTTTTATTTGTGTTTATATATATATATATTAAAAAAAATTGTTTCATACAATTTCAAACATAGACAACTCTATTAATTTACAACAGTATATCGATAATAGAGATGGAACTAAGCGCGTCGGATTAAAAAGTTTTATATACACTATCGGTTTGTTTAATATTAATCATGAAGTCATAAAGACGCGAAACCCAGATAAAACAGAACATTTACCAGGTGGTCTTTATAACTTTCAAGACTTGGTAGAAGATTTTAAAAAGCTAAATGAAAAGATTATTCTGGACAATATTGTCCAAATTGGTACAGCTATTATACATACGCCAATAGAGACACGAATGTCAAGCGGTCTTTCAAAAATGCTGGGATTCAAGGACAGAAAATGGTTGACAGGTACTACTTTAGGAGATTACCCAATTAATTTAGCTCCTTATAAACAGCTATATGTTCATCTGGAACAAGTTAATACGAGTAGTAATTATTTCAATGGCGCACCAAGCACTATTATAGGGGTTGTGCCTGTAGTAAATAAGCAGTATGGAGATATTGTATATACAAGTTTTTATCCTGAATATCACTGTCTTATGAATGGTGCAATTTCTGAATTAAAAATAGAAGTCAGAGATGAGTATGGCAACAAGATAGATAATCGCGGTTTGCCTATGAGTTGTGTTTTAGAAATTATTTAAAAAATATATTTTTATAAAAAAAACAAACAATGAGTATATATGGACCAACAAGACCTAAAAAAACAAAAGACTTAGAGGCTTTAATAAATGATGTTCAAAATTTATATAGGCGAGTTGTGCCTTTTGTTGACCAGTTTAATCATTTAAAAAATAGAGTTGATAATCTTAAATATGGAATTATAACAATATTTGCAGAGGCTAAGGGCCCACTTGTATCAAACAGAATACTCTCATTTGGTAACGGCGGGGCAGAAAAAAATGTGGGGCATGTAATGACACGCCGTGGACGGATTATGGGAATAGGTTTAGCATGTGAACGATTAGTTGGTGACGTAACTGTAATAGTTTCTGTCAATGGTGTTGAACAACCAAATTATGGTATAACGCTTCACATCATTCCACGCAATCATGATAACTTTGATAAACCTTTAGAGATTGGCGCTGGTTCTGTTGTTAACTTTGTATGCACGGTTGCCAACGCTACAGCTGTAAATACGGTGGCATCATTATTAATTGAATTAATTTAATTTTTTATTTATTAATAAAAAATGAAGCAACCGACAGCACCAAGTTTATATCCTGATTTGCCAGTGGAAGACGTACAAAATTATAGATTACAAAAGATTTCAGAAATTGAAAAAAAGTTAATAACAGAACGAGATATACGTCAGTCACTTTATAAAAAATATAAACGTGGTATTAATATTACAGATGGAATTGACACTACCTTGATATCAGCAGGTGTTATTATGGCTGGGATTGGATTTGTTATTCCAGTTTTGTTACCTTTGGAAATAGCAGCAGTAGTATGTGGAGCTACAGGTGTTTGTATTAATTTTATCAGACGCAAGCTTAATGTAAAAGCTCAAAAACATCATGAAATAAAAACTTTGGCAGAGGCTAAGTTAAATAGTATAAAGCAGTTAATATCAAAAGCGTTGAGTGATGCACAAATATCTGATCAAGAGTTTAAGATGATTTTAGATGAGTTAGATAAATATTATAGTTTAAAAGAAGACACCAAACAAAAAAAGGCTAAAATAAGTGAAGCTCAAAAAAAAAGAACTAGTAGAGCAGGGAAGGAAGGAAGCAATGGCAACCTTACAAAAAAGTCTAAAAAGTGTGTAATAAATTGTTTTAGTAATGTGTATGAGTACGATCCACCACCTTTGTATTCAAGGTCAGAAAATTGTTAACTTATAAACAAAATTTTAAACTTGCAATCTTCCGCGTTTGTATTCATTCTTGTTATTACATATGTCTTCACACTTATTAAATAAAATAAAAATATATGTTATAACAATGGAAGTTGATAACAATAAAGCCCGTACGTGTAAATTTTTAAAAGTTGTTTTTCATAAACCAAGTATTTTAAAATCTACAATGGATTCGGAGTATTGTAGTTTGCATAAATACAGACAAAAGTATAATCATGTAGTACCTTGTATATTATGTGGAAAGGGCACGTTTGCCAAATATAAAGTTTGTTGTAAGTGTGGTGCAGCAAAGGTTAGAAAAAGAGAGCTTTACCAGGAGGCGAGGAGAGAAGAAATAGTATGTGCAGAGTTCTGTAATATTGAGATTTAAAAAATAAAATAAAAAAAGGTTACACATAACAGATCAAGAATATGATAACAGATGCATAAAGTTTTTTAAATTGATTTGAGTCCCGGTAACCCAGCACAATCTAGCACCATGAAACTAAAATGTTATTTCTTGTTGCTGTTTTGAAAACCAGAGGTTATTATCAAACTCATGCGGTAGAAACAAACATTTTTTTATTCATACTCTATTGTTTTCTGTGTTTAATATAAAAAATATTATAACAAAAATAGAGATAACCATAAATACAAACCCTATGTACTAAAAAAAAAAGAATTTGTCTTCTCCTTATTTACAATCAAGACAAACCCCTCTTTTCGAGCATCAGAGTCAGTATCAGCGCTTTAACACTGACTCTGAGAGCTAAACCTCAGATTTGATTATTTAGCGCTTTTAATAATCAAATCTGAAATCTAACCATACTAGTATAACTAGCATCTCTAAAATGTTTCTTTAGTTTTACACAGATAGATAAGTTAAATTAATTAACTGTATCGCAATACTCACAATCGTAGAAATTATCTAGAGCAATGCCTGAATGCGGAGTAGGCTTCTCTTTTTCTACTTTTGCTTTTTTTTATCTCCATGTTTTTTTAAAACCGTTAAATAGTCTATTCTAATTGCAGTTTTGAATTAATTCAAACTTGTGCTGTCGAAATAGACATTTTTTCATTCATACTCTATAGATTTCTCGGTTTAATATAAAAAATATTATAACAAAAATAGAGACATTCATATATATATGTATTTTGGGTGTTTCTGGCTCAAACTCGAGCAGGGCGAGAGCTTTGGGCCAGAACACCCAAAATACATATATATATGGGATTCAAACTCGTAGCTGTGAGAGGCGAACAAGTTTTAGACGTAGCTTCTTTACTGTCCCGGCCAAGGATGCAACAGACATAAAGTGGGCAGTCCTGTGTATTGAAGGTTTTATGATTCCTATATATCCTTCTCCTCTGCCTCGGGCGGCTCTAAATAACGTTAGATAATGTGTTGATAAGCCATTAAACAATATCTGTTCAAGAAGCTACTGTTTAACACTGCAAAAATGAAAATATTTCCTAGCAGAGGGATGTTAACAAGCATGTACTGGAGTCAGGCATATGAAAGACTAGATGAATCCATTGAAGAATTGATTTGCGAATGTCATCATTTTTTAAGGATTTAATTTGGTATTTCGAACTTTCGACAGGCTAAGTAAAACATTTAGCTAGTTTAAAGTGTGTGAAGTCCGAGGCACTTCTCACTAACTTTAAACTAGCTACATGTTTTTCATACCCCGTAAAAATATTGAAATATTGAATTCAATCCTTTTATGTACATTTTGTTTGTTCTGTATGTTATTCAGACTTTACTCATGTAAATTTATATGTAATTGTGCTAAAAATATTGTTTTAAACCTGTTTACATACTGTTGGTAACAGTGACGTTGCCAACCTTGCACACTTTTTTTATAGCAACTGACGACAGTTAGCATGAGAACGTCAAGACACGTATACGGTTATGTTATACAACCAAAACAAGTTATTCAAACGAATAAAATACACCTTGTTTGTTTTAGCCCTGCCCAAAATGTAAACGTTTTTTTTTCACTGGGAATTTAAATGCAACAAATAAACATGTTTCATTTAAGGTCAGTGCAATAGAAATGTAAATATTGGGATTTGAACGGTGGTAGTGAGTGGCAACTTTACCATAAATAGCTTTATGGTAAATTTTCCATTCACTTTGCATTTTATGGTAAATTTGCCAACCACTGCTATCGTTAAAACCCCAGGAATACTGAAAATTAGTGAATCAATTCTTAAATATACTGTTTATATTATTAACCTGTTCTTATATTATCAACAATAATGTGCCTTGGGAGGAATGATAAATGATAAAATCATAAACAGTGCCAGAAAGATAACATATCATCAGTGACGTACCGATAATTCGATTGTAACCGAATCGATCATCAGTTACTTAGGCATCCGATTATGATGATCGATTATGAAAGTCTATAATCGATCATCGGTTGCATGTACAAATGCACTTAATGTTCAGAATAGAAATAAACATGATTTTCCATGAGACTACACTTGTGAAAATGAACAAATAAACAAATTTATATCAAGTATAATTATTTTGCTGTTGAAATGGCAATGGTATAAGACACAAGACAGGAAAGAATACTTGATTAATCAGTAATAATTCTAAGTTCAAGGCCTCAAACTCAGATTAACATACACATGTTATGTTTCATATTAACTAACCGATGATTGATCGGTTACATCCAACCGATTGTAAATGGTGATTGCTGGTAAATTTCAACCGACTGCCCATCACTAATCAGTGTATTTTTAGACCACGGTTAGTCAATATGAAGTATTGTTTCAGGCCTTGAACTTAGAAAACTTCTGTTAAAGCTGTACAGTCCCTATTTTAACTGGTAATAACTCATGAATATGAAAGAGTCACGTGTAAAGTAGTTTCAAATCGACGAATACCCCAAAAGTCAGTATATAAGGAGAAATTGATACATACAATTTCACATTTTTATTTACGGTAGCCTCCGTACAGGTAACCTCGATAAATATACGGCTCCAGAATATATGTGATAAAAAAATAGTTGCCCGGAACTTGAACCACAGCCTTGCACTTGTAAGATTTGAAAGATGTACGCTGAACCTCTAGACCACTGCTATTTATTGGTATTTTGTAGCATTTTTAACACTAAATAGGCATTAAGTAATAACAAGAGTGCGCACACAAACTCATCAAGCTCTAAATAACAAGTCGAGATATGGTTGATTTGAGGCGAATTATTAGTTTTTAGAAGCTAACTTTTTTTTTCTGTAAAAATTACTGTTACCTGTGTATAGGTACGATGTGAACTGGTCGATGTATGTACAGTAAATGATTTCCTGCGCTATATTTGCTCGCTTAAATATCCGATTTCGACATGAAGTTACAAATAAAGACACGCCTACAAAGATGAAATCGATTGATATAGGGACTCTGTAGCTTTAAAGTATGTGCAATACCCGTTCAGACCACCGAACCAGCAGGACGTGTCCGTCTTCAACGGATTGAGGCCTGGTCAGCTTTTTCACTTACTTACCGACGATACCTACAACTCTTCAAGCGATGTTGACGCGTCCTGCAGGGAACTACCATCAATGTCAACCATCAACTTCGGGTCCTCTGGTCGTTACACATCGAACCATTGGGCCGAAAGTTGAAAGTGTTGTTAGAACGTGACTACCACCATCGTCCACCCTCAACGTCGGGCCCGGTGGGCTTTCGGTACAAGCTAGTCCCATCGAGCTGACCGTTGAAAGTGTAGTACTCAGGCAGTCATGAGTACAGATACAACACGTTCCGATTAGGTATACACCCTACACTAGGGTGGTACCGTGGCCCTCCTGAGGGCCGTTTCTTGGATTCTACTGAGACGTTTAACCACCACGGATACAGACATACACATCACGGGACGTTCAAACCAACCATCTTTGCAGTCATCCCATTTGTCGAAACAACAATCTACTGGGATCAACTTTAATCTTCTACGACTTAAACTACTATAGATAATCAATGATGAATTTCTTCACCCACCTGTCACCAACTCAACTCTTCTTCTGCAACTTGTAATTTCCATTGGATCCGATTGATGTAATGACATCCGACGAACACTGGACTTAATCTTCTTTTGAAAAGCTCGCCAAAAGGCATAGTTGCCAATTAACACTTCGACTACTACTAAAGTATGTATTCTTTCCTGTCTTGTTTCTTATGGCATTTTATTTTAACAATAAAATAATTCCAGTTGATATGCGTTTAGCTGTTTATGATATTTGTGTATATGCTCATTTTCACAAGAGTACACGTGTATTTCTTCCTAACTCTTTCTCTTGGAAACTTGGCACAGCAGCGCCAGTGGTTAAAATTTCCCCACCCACCGTCTTTACGGTACAGACTATATCACTAAAGTGCGATGCGTTAACATTTAATCATAGTATTTTAGATTATCGATACTGTAGTAGCTTTTAAAGTTTAGGTAAATCTACTGTAACCTTGTCTTTCTTTATCCAGCTGGCAATAATCGTCCGCAATAATCACCAACAGTTGGTTACAGTTGGTTACCTACTAATGACGTCACATTAACGATGAAGTCTGGTAACCTGCCAACTGGATGGACTACCTCCAACGCGAACAGAGGTGGGCCGGATACCAAACACAGATGGGTGACCTCCCCTTAACAAGGGAGTAAAGTTTGTTTGACTAAGGGAGTTAACTGTGTTTTGACTTTTTTACCACGGTTTTTTTCCCTGTAGTGTTTTTGCTACTCGCGTTACCGTAGAGCTCGCTTGCGCGCGAGTCGCTTCGCGACGCAAGCTGAGCTCGCTATTAAATTCTCGATAATATCAAACATCAAAGTCGCTGTTTTCAATAGCGGACATGTATCCTTCCCCTCTCTTTGGGGCGGCTCGAAATAACCTATACTGTGTTGATGAGCCGTTAAACAACATTCAATTCAATAGCCAAACTAATATGGATGATGTGGCGGATTATGACTGATATTAAAGGGGAGATAACACAGTGCTAATTTTAGAAGCGTTTCGATCTCAGCGATTATAATTTCCATAGTGTGCCGTACAAACCATGAGTGTACCATTCCGTAGAGGCACTACCTATATCTACGCGATTTTTAATGTTAAATATTAAATACTCAATATTACTGCATTTATATGTATACAAAGCTATTTTATGAGTATTCTAAGAAGAAACATGGTTCGTATTCCAGTTCTGTAAATTATTAATTATGATCAAAACAATATCTTGAATAAATGCTGCCCAGCCGTTTATTCCTGCCGGAGAACTACGAGTTTTTACGATTTTCTCGGACATGCGCAATGCGATTACAAACTATTCGGCGCAGTTCCGATAGCAAACGAATCGATCGGAACTCTTCGCTAATCAGACGAGGTAGTTCCGATTGTAAACGAATACGATCGGAAAATCTCCGCAATCGGCTTATCTAAAACAATTACGAATACAATTTCAAAAATCCGATCTTTTCAATCCTGTTTTTCCCCAGCAAAACGCATATTACATGGGGTGAAATTATTGCCATTTACCTTTTTCATAGTCCTCTTTATAATTAAGTAAATTTTATATCAATTGGTGGACAAAAAGATATAGGTAGAGCCTCTTTGACACTTTTCTCAATGCATTATCTAAAGATTTGACTCTGTCAGCGTTTTTTCAAAGAATTACGCAAAAACAAATAATAGCGCATCAGTTTGTTTCATCATGTCTGATCCCATTTTTTCCGCAAATTTGTTAAATAGATATACAAACATAATATTGATATTTTCATCAATACTTAGTGTGATTCCCTCAAATTTAACAAGTGTACTTCAAAGAAATGGTCTTACGTCATGCGAACGTTCATAATGTGTCCATACCAAATATTAAGCAAATTCCCATTTTGAATAAACATTAATTTTTATATTAAATTAGCGAAATTAGGATGTGATCAGGGGTCTCTTACGATGAGTTACTAAGGTGACCAGAATTAATGTGATGAGAACAATTGTGAATTGCTAAGTAAACATTATACCAAAAAAACGTTTAAATTGTATAAAACTTTGCAAAACTAATGAAGAGTTTTCAAATTTCAAAACAGCTCCGTGTCTACATTATATTTGCAGCCCAATACAAAAGAAACTAGTCTCGTATTGGTACAGCATGTACGTTACCATGACGTTGTTATTGGCGCCTTATGGTGTTGGTAACAGGTACATATCTCGTTCAAATTGTGGTTATTTCCTTTCTGGGCGGTTCTTCCGCATACATACCGGCTATGTTTTGGTCACTTTAGGCAATGAGTTATTGATTGTTCCTCGCGATCAACACATTTTATTCTGCAACCATGTTTATAGGTAGGTGTTAGCATGTCACGGGGTTAGGTGGAGTTGTAATTATAAGGAACTCTGCATCGAGGTACATATTAGTTTATTTCGTAAATAGAAAGGGTATAAGCAAGTTATAGAAACAATAACGTCAGAGCAAAACTAACACGTTATGGTCTTATAGAAACGTAAATGGCAACTACCACATTTTAGTAGCTTACAACATATTATTCAATGAATGGCATACATTAATATTGTAATTACATTTATCACATAACTTACGGTGTGGGAGTGGAATAACACCATTCTATATTTTCGATATACCACTAGTTATATAAGTATACAAATGAGCCTAGTATGCGCTGTCAAAAAAATCGATAATGACTATGATCCAATTCCGACGGTTTATGTCGGTTTCGCGTGTTAAAGCGACAGGCAAAATGCAATAAAAGTCGATATGTGAGTTATGTGATAAATAGAATCTAGCATTCGTTCTCTTTCATTATTGAATTTATTAGACTCGTTAGAAAAAATGATATAATACTCGGCAAGAGCCTCGCATTATATCATTTCATGCCGAGCATTATATCATTTTGCCAACTCGTTAAATAAATTCAATAATGAATGAGTACTCATGTAAGATCCTCTATATTCATAGCAGCAGACGTGTTACACATCACTTCGGACTTGTTTTTTAATCTGGCGGTAAACGGACTGCATAGGCCAAATGAAATATATTAGTTTCTCATCCAATATACAAAACCTATAACACATGCATTACAAACTACAGTGGAAATGCCATAACAAAGCTACTGGGTCATTTATCCAGAAAGGGTATAATCAAGTTATAAAAAAACGTGTTTTGTTCTACCAGGAAAGAGAATTGCAACTGCGCACTTCCTTTCCATGGCCCATTAACTTTATACACTAATTTCCGTTTCCCATTATTTGAGCGGTAAATAACACTCTTAAGCTTGAACCCTTCAAGAAAACAACAATCTGGGTACCAGCTTACACATACACAGACTCATACTCACTGGTGAAATTAATGTGCTATGAAATAGTGATACATATTAATACTATTGTTTGGGGCGCCTGTTTCAGCCAACATTTTTTTGGACTTTTCAGATAAAATTCATCTACTACGTCAGTTGTACATCAGTGAAACAGACATTTTTAGTGGTAAACAAAAATACCTTACTTTTCAAAATCGATGGAGAAATAAAAATTTAATGTGTGAAAACTGTTTTTGATGGGTCCCTTTCAATGCAAAATTCTGCTGCATCAAACATTTGAATTTTTCTCTTTTAGAATTTTTATCTAAAAATGGTTTTAAATTGTTGGATATTCGTAAATTAAGACACCCTGAAAGTTTTATATCAAAATATGAAGTTTAACTGAAGTTATATGACATTTCTTAATTTTCTGCTGTCCCACCAACAAGGAATTTACATGGGGAAAAAACCTATCAAAAAGTCATTTGGTCTGTAAAATATTTATTTCTCAACCGATTTTCAAAACTAAGGTATTTTTATTTCCCACTAAAAATACCAGTACTATTGATATAAAATTGATGTACGTATTATTTAAATCGCTCAAGCTACTGCAGATTTTTTTTTGGCTGAAACAATACAGATAATGAACTTATATAGGCGGACTAATAAATTTATGGACAAAGGGAAATAACTGGGAACTATAAAAGTAACCTAATGATTATGGGTTATAAGGAACATATTGATTTGATTTGTTTGGTGTTTTACGTCATTTTCAACACGTGCGGTTATTGTTTAGAGGAGGAGGCAGACAACCCACTTTTCCTGGGTAGAACCAGTAATGTACACCTCCCGCAATCCGCATGAATCGACAATTTCCCACTTGCAAGTCGAGCTCCCAGTGGGAAAGGAACATACTGACAAAGGGATGTAATCGGATATTAATGTGTACCGGCGATATAAACAATAATCCGTAAGTTATAGGGCCATGTTATCATATAACAATCTTTCATGGGTATCCGGTGAAGATAGGGAATTCCAACCCGAGGTATAAGTGATTTTAAAACACTTATACCGAGGGTTGGAATTTCCTATCTGAACCGAATACCCATGATAGATTCTTTTTCTTGTATATCAGAGACATGTTGTGCGTCGACGCCGCCAGCTACTAACGTTTTGCATGTTTTCCTGCATACCGGATGCTGGCGCGCGTGAATTTTTTCTCGACCCTAGGGTGAGATGGAAATATCTAGCCCCGGTAAAATGACGGATATCCTTGTCCGGTATGCAAGAATATTCATATATATATTAACCGACGTAGCAAGATTCATATTTATATTGTAATCGATAACATAACAGGCAAATGGGCAAGTTGTTGTTATTGAAGTTAAAGAAAAAATAACCGTCGTAATGCTATAATACACATATAATTGGAATAATACATTTGTCCTACTTTAAAACCAGAAAACAATTTTAAAATAGTAAAAACCTGACACAAATGACCTAGGGCTCAATGTTAAATCTTGCAGATGACAATAAGAACGTGTTGTGTATTTTGTAAAAACAGATCGATTTCAAAAAGTACAAAAAACAAGAAAAACAACAACAACAACAACAACAACAACAACAACAACAACAACAATATAAGTTAGCGCGAAATTTACAGCAAGATGTGTTCTCTACAGAATGAGAAAGC